>CM060400.1:19431574-20031574 GCA_030545235.1 Helianthus tuberosus
AATAAAAAACGACGTTCAAAATCATTATTAAAAACCGACAGTCTTAACGACAAATAAGAAATTGAAGTGCTTACCTTTGATTGTGTGGAAAGTTCTTGATGATATGCAAGAATCGTTCTTAAGCATTTGCAGCAATGATTGATATGAGAGAAGTGGAGAAGATTCGGCTATCATAAAATAATATCATTTAAGTTTAACCTAATCGATGAAACACTCTGATTGTTTCGAATCAAAATTTTACAAAGAAGATCTAAAGTAAAAATCAAGAATAAGATTTTGATACCTTTGATTTGGTTGGTCTTTGAATATGCTTTGGAAATCTGAAATCGATTAGGAGAGAATGATAATTAGGGTTAAATGTTAGAATGAAGCTTATGCTGTAAGATTCATTATTTTAGGTAACATAATTATTGATTTCGGATCTATCCAACCTGACCTGTAATCATATCTATAACATTAACATTTTTTTAAGAAAAATGAAATAAGATAGCGTTTCGTTTGCAACTTGCAAGTAGGTCCAACGTTACTTGAGCTTACTTAACACACCCAGATTTTCTTTACTATCTTTTACGTTTGGATTTTTATCTTTAGCTATCAGCAACGCCCTACATCCCTGCATTAAAGAAGAGTTATGGTCTCATGAAGGAAAAACTCAAGTACAGTTCCATCTAAATTGCACACTGTACATGTGCCATGCAAAAGAGTTAAGACATATGGTTGATGGTCAAATAATATGAAGCCTTTTTTATAGAACGGACATAAATCACCCTAAAATCGCCATAAACACAAAAATAACACAACAAACAGGTTTAATCAAGTTCAAAATTTCCTATGCAAAGAAATTCCTAATATATGCAGCAAACTAAACCTAAATCACACCTAAAAAATTATAGACTTCAAAACCTCTCCAAAATACCTAAATTCTTGTAAATTATTTCCTTTCTAATGCATCAAAACGTTATTGAAACAACCAAAACACACAAATTATCATATATAATGAATAATAACAATCATCAAACTAAACAATTCGATTTCATTACGTCATACACATACAAAGACATTAATCGCAACGATCGACCATCAAGTATAAGCCATTCGTCACTTCATACACACATAAAAGCTTCACATAAACACAATCTACTAACGTAACATAATGATCAAACAGATTTACACAGTTATATACAAATTCATTTCACCCAAAACACAAATAATAGAACAGATTAGTACGAAAACAAGAACAAAATTAAGGAAACGGAACCTAGGGTTTGTGCGATTAGATAATCGGACCTGAATGACAATGAAGACGATCGCAGGTAATTTAGACGGTGCTTCGTTGACGGAGTTGTGAGAGGAGACGGTGGTGATGCGACGGTAGGATGGAGTGCGGTGGTGGCAGTGAGAGTTGCTGCTGCTAGGAAAAGAATCGTCAGACAATATGAATGAAAAATCAAAATCGTGTACATGTTTTCTTCTTGAATCAAAATAGGGAAGATGATGATGGCTAGGGTTTCGTGATTGTGAAACTCTTCCATTCCAACATATGGATCTGTAGAAAATGTGAGGGAGGCGCTAGGGTTTCGAGTGTACCATTTAGATGAAGATCGAAGATTGAAGACGGAGAAGAACAGGGCAGCTGCAATGTAAAAAACCCTAACATGTTTAGGAAGATGGAACGGCTGGGAGAAAAAAATGAGTGAATTAGGTTTTAGAACATTTATATAGTCGGGTAAAAATCCGGGTACAGATACCCAGTGTGGGATCCAAATGCGAAAATGTGTTTTTTCCCTAATTTTTTCGCCAAAAATCAAGTTAGGTTGCACTACATAGTGCCACGTGTCCCACACTTTATTTGTTTATTATATATATAGATTATTTCAAATACAATAACTTGTATGTAGAGAATGTTAGAAACTTCAACGTATTAAGATGAGTTGATTACATGGATGGCCGTCTATTTTCTCTTGTTAAATGAATGTGAAATTTCTATTTTATTAGTGCTATATGATAAAAATAATAAAAAAAATATAAAATTAATTAAATTTCAATTCATGCATTTGCAGTTTCTTGCACCATCCTACCGGATTCAGCTCTCTTGTTCGCTGTCGAGTTCATTGGCAAAGCATGAAGATCCTACACCGAATCCATGATAGAAACAATTGAACTTGTACCAAATTCGCTGGAAAACGTTATTATATAATTCTTTTTGTTCATACGATATGAAGCTAATACAAAGTACCAGTATTTTGAGTTTTCAATACTACGGATCATTTTAAACGACCCGCGAGCTAGTAAACATGCCAAACTGTTCAACTTGCCTGGTATACTAATGAAAACCCAAATCACAACAGGATCAATTAACATTTTCATTGTTAAGACATTTTGGTTCTAAGGCATGTTTGGTGTTCATGATAGCTTGCTAAGAGACTTGATGACCACTTTCAGTTTTTTCCACGTAGCTTCATCGCCCGTGAATCACAAAATATCGGAACTTATACTTTGAAAGATGGAAATGTTCATCAAGAAATATAAAAATAACTATATAAATCGTATCAACCTTGCCCATAACCCAAATCCTTTTCGATCTGTAACCCAACCCAACCCCTTAAAATAGACCAGAACAAAAAAGAATTAAAGATTAATTGAAGAATTTGTGAACCTCAGTGTTCTTCAAAGTAAATACAAGGGTGTCTATGGATTTATGGATTAGCTCAGTGTCCTCTGGAGTCATAGTAGATGTATGTGCTTTTTTGGGTATCAGAAACATATTATGTAAACATGATGCTTGAAATGTAGATGTACAAAATCCCATAGGATACCTCAAATCATCTAAAGCTTGAGTCAGACTTTTTGTCAAACTTTCAACTTCCTGCAGTAAACCGCTTGTTGGATTTCCGTGGTGATCGGTCAAAATTTTATTTATCAAAAACCCGGTTCAATAAATAATAGTTAATTAATTAAACGAGTTAATTAATATAAGGCAGCGGAAGTATAAACTAATGATCAGCAAAACGAAACCCGACAGGATCCGGTTACATGCAAATACGAGCACTGTAAAATATATTTAACTACCGATGAGAAAGATATACCTCGGTTAATGACTAACCGGTCGAGACACCGAGGTTCAACGAACAAGTGCTAGTTAACGAACCAACGAGACACGGCGAAGGGGCGGCGACAGCCGGCGGCAGTCAGCAGCGGCAGCCGTGACGGCAGGTGCCGGGTGGACATCGGCTGGCAGCGGCTGGGACGGGGAGGCGACGGAGGCGGCGGCGGTGGCGGCCTGCGGCTGGCTCAGTGGCCGGTTGTATGTGGGTGTTCTTGAGAGAGTTTTGCAACCTTGTGTTCATCCAACTCTAATATCTCAAATTGCAAGACCCACCATTTAAATAGACATGGACCTCGTTTGCATGATTGCCAAGTGTCAAGACATGCAAAATTGCACGTATTCTGATTGGGCAAAAAGGTGGTGCATGACAAGTGGTGGTGGGTGAGAATACCTGTGTCACCCGGTCCATGTACCCGTCTCTCTGTTAATACCCGCTTATAATCATAAATATAATTATGATCTGTCTCGTATACTGTTCGTAATTACCAGTTAAACATGTTAAGTGGATTTTAGTTCGGCAGCGTTGACTTATCGAACCGGACATAATATCCAACAGCTCCCACTTGGACGGTCTCTGATAAGATCTCAACGCAGACAGCTAGCGGTGTTCTAGCTACACATAGCTGCCCCCAACAGGTCATGACACTTTAAAGTCATTAACCAAGGTATCTTCTCTTTAGCAACGGCTTGCTACATGAAGAAAGTAGACTTATGGCAATTCTCGTCATCTATCCTTTCTGTAAAAGACACCAATTGAACAATGAGACATGGATCAAATTCAATCTCACATGGCGTTCAATCATTATCGTTCTCGTTCTCGTTCATAGAATCAAAGTGGTCCAATCAAACACACAGTAAGTTTGGGTAAGGCCTTACACTTCACCAGTTTGAATTAACGAGGGCACCCAGATGTCTAACTGTTACATTATAATGTAAGAGTACAGAATCCCATCTTGACTACATACAACTCCCACTGAACTTCAGAACCACTCCCAACCAATGCCTTTATGACTGGCAGTTACGCGACAACGTTGGACACTGATCAAAGAATAGTCTTTAGTAAACGAAAGTTCTAGTATGTATCTCAGGTCAGAGGATACTAAATGAGTATACCTAAATCAAATGCATCTTATGACCATGATCCATGAAGATGATTTGATGCGAGTTACATCCAACGTCATTCACAATGAGGTTTGTGAGTTTGGAAGTCAACCCCTTGAGTCCAAAGTCAGAATAGTCTTAATTCAGAGTCGTTCCCACGAGTCTGACCGACTACGGATAATTTAGAATACAAGATTCATGGATTATACGTACAAAAATCGAACACAGCTGTAAGATTCAAACTTTGCATTTAGCCAGTAAATCAAAAGTGAATTCAAAAGGTACAACTGTTTGAATGTTCGTACATCCAAATACTAAATCAAAGCAAATGGTTATCCAATCTAAGACCGATAGCATTCTCATGCTTGTCCTAAGACATCAGTTTAGTGAACGGGTCTGCTAAGTTTTGATCTGTGTCTATTTTGCTTATTAAGATGTCTCTTTGTTCCAGTATTTCCCGTATATAGTGGAACTTTCTTAGAATGTGCTTAACCCTGTGATCTAGCTCCTTGGTTTGAGAAATGATTCCTGTGTTATCACAGAACACCTAGATTGGTTTCTGAATCCTTGAAACCACATCGAGGTCGCTGATGAACTACTTCATCCAAGCAGATTCCTTCGCAGCATCTGATGCAGCTATTCATTCAGATTCGGTGGCTGAATCCGCCACTACACTATGTTTGGAGTTTTTCAAATAGACAGCTCCTGCATTGAGAGTGAATACGAATCCTAATTGTGAGCGAGAATCATCTTGGTCACTTTGGAAGCCAACATCAGTGTAATACCTTACAGTGAGCTCCTCTTCCACTCCTCCAAACACCAAGAACATCACTTTGGTTCTTCTCAAGTATCTCAGAATGTTCTTTACTGCAGTCCAATGGGCAATGCCAGGACTATGCAGAAAACGACTGGTCATGCTTAAAGCATACGAGACGTTAAGTCTAGTACATAGCATACATGATTGAACCAATCGCTAAAGCATATGGAACTGCTTCCATTTGCTTAATTTTAATGTCCATTGAAGGAGATTGCGATTTGTTCAACACGGTTCCTTTAGTCATAGGAACATCTCCTTTCTTGGAGTTTTCCATCTTGAAGCGTGTCATAGTTTTGTCTATGTACGTTCTTTGACTTAGCCCTAGAAGCCGCTTAGATCTATCCCTGTAGATCTTTCATTACTAGAATGTTAGTAGCTTCTCCAAGATCTTTCATTGCGAAGCAAGATCCCAAATAGTGTTTAACTTCGTTAAGCATAGGGATGTTATTTCCAATGATTAGTATATCATCCACATACAGGATGAGGAATGATATGGTGCTCCCACTAACCTTTCTGTAAACACAAGCCTCATCTTCATTCTTTGACAAAAACCAAACTTTTGATCTTCTGGTCAAAATGAATATTCCAGCTACGAGATGCTTGCTTGAGTCCATAATGGACTTATTTAGTTTGCATACCTTAGTTGGATGTTTAGGATTGACGAAACCTTCAGGCCGAATCACATAGACATCTTCAGAGAGATGTCTATTAAGAAGGGTGGTTTTGACATCCATTTGCCATATTTCGTAATCACAATACGGAATTATGGCAAGCAATATCCTGATTGATTTAATCATAGCAACGGGTGAGAAGGTCTCATCATAGTCAATACTTTGAGTTTGAGTGAAACCCTTCGCAACTAGCCGTGCTTTATAGGTGTGTACATTTCCATGCATATCGTTTTTCTCTTGAAAATCCATTTGCTCCCTACTGCCCGAGATTCGGGGGGTAGCTCAACCAAGTCCCATACTTGATTGACATGCATAGATTTCATCTCGACGTTCATGGCTTCTTGCCATTTCTTAGATTCCGAATCTAAGATTGCAGATTTGTAGTTAGCAAGTTCGTCATTAGACTTAGCTACTAATAAGAATTCGGGACCCATTGGATACCATAGATATCTATCAGATTCTTGAGAATTCTACTACTTCTGCAAACGCTTGTGTTTTATGTCTGATTCATTGGCAACAACTACTTGTTGATCAGACAGTCCGACTACATTAGCGGTTGTTTGTGGTTCTCGAATTTCTTCAAGATCAACCACATTATTTCCAGTTTCTCGATTAAGAAGTTCTTCCTCGAGAAAGTGTCCCTTCCGTTTGATGGAAATCACATTTGCATCAGGATGGTAGAAATAATACTCGCTTCTTTATAGTATCCGACGAAAACAACCTTTTCGCCTCGAGGATTGAGCTTATCATCAGAATCATTTGTGATGCATGCCTCATATCCCCATACTCTAAGGTATTCCAAATTGGGTTTACGCCCATGCCATATCTCATACGACGGTTTTTGTTTACCTTTTAGTCGGAGGCAAACTGACAATGCGGGAAGCGATCATAAGAGCTTGATCCAAAAGGAGTGAGGCAAGTTAGTTCTATACATCATCGATCGAACCATATCAAGTAGAGTTCGATTTCACCTTTCACTCACGCCATTAAGTTGGGGTGTGCCAGGTGGAGAGGGTTGTGAAACTATTCCACACTCTTTCAGATGATTGAGAAAATCAAAGCTGAGGTATTCACCACCTCGATCTGATCGAAGCACTTTTATCTTTCTATCAAGCTGGTTTTAGTCATGGTTTCTAGTCATGGTTCTGAAAGGGCCATATACATCATGTGAATGAGTTCTAGAAAACCATTGATCCATTCACCAACTTCGGTGAAGGGGTGCTTTGTGAGTTTGCCAGTCAAGTAAGATTCGCAATCATCAAAGGAGTCCTATCTAGTGGATTCAAGAATCCCCTCGGACTGGAGCCATTTTATGCATGCCTTACTTATGTGGCCAAGTCAGCAACGCCATAAATACGTTTCATTCATACTGACTTTGTTACGCTTAGAAAGATGATATATGTTACTACTTGTTTGAACATCAATCTCATAAATACCATTTCAAGGTTTAGCCTCAAAATAAAGGACATCATTCAAGTAGGCTAAAATAGGAAAACCATTAAAACGTACTTGAATCCTTGTTCAAACAGTGAAGAAACTGAAATAATGTTTCTGGTCAAACCAGGTGCATATAAACAGTTATTTAAAGTAACTACAAGGCCAGGGAAAAACAAAATGTTCCAGTTGCCAGAACTGGAACTCTCTTTCAATTACCAACTATGAGTTCCAGGTGGCCTTGTTTCAGTTTCCTCCACTTTTCAGGCTTCTGCAAGACATTAATGATATGGAGACCACATTCGGTATCAAATTGTGACAACCGTCACTTTTCCGTACATTCCGTACACTAGATGAACAGTAATTTGCGCTTAAATGACTGTGCATGATCTGGTTTACCAGACAAATAAATTTCTGAATTCCATACAAGTGAATTCATGCATGATATATATACTACAAAATATAGCTTTATGCATAAACGAGAGCGTTGCGTCAGAAATATTAGTAAACTCACCGGTAAGACACATCGTGTCAACAGAACTGCAGAAAGCAGTCAGACATTAGAATTGAGGCCTAGGTGTAGGTCCGACGACAAAAGTACATTAAAACCCAAGAGTACATGTAAGGGTTTAATTTATAGACATTGCGAAAGCAAAAATAAGCACTAAAAAGCACCCGAAACGCACTTTAAGTGCATAATTTTGTATAATTCAGCTCAATTCAGCATTTAAACATATGAATATTATGCAGAAATTTCGTTTTATCATCCAGAATATTTCCCTAAGTGTTGGGAATTGAAAGGGTACAAGAAGGGTACTTAAAAGACACTAAAAAGTGTGATTTAGCACTTTAACGAACCAGTGTCTAACCGAACAACCGGATAATACCCGGAACACCAAAATAATGCTAGGAGCATTGTTTTTATTTTTCTAAGCTAGTTAGGGTCCCCGAACACCCTAACACACTATATATTTAATAACGCACCATAAACCGCTAATTAGTCTCATTATGTTCCAACTAAGTTGTAACCAACAATTTAAACTCAACCAAACACCCTTTTGGCCGGTTCCCCCATGTGAGACACACCCCTCACACTTTTGATTATTTTATTTGCTCTTGTCTGGTATCTAAAGGGCATGTTATATGGTGGACAAAACATTTAGATGGTTTATAAGTTTGCACCCAAGATTAGAACTTCATTTCACAAAACACCAACTAGCTTTCTTCTCTCTTCCTTCCTTCTCCCTTAACTCACGGCCCAAGCACCCCCTCCCTACACCTTCATCTTCACTCCATTCCAATACATTCCAAGGTGATTCTAAGGTGTCTCGAGCCTATTTAGGAAGGTTGCAAGCAACGGATCTTGAAGGACCTTCGCCATTTGCTTTTAACCACCACATTTATACTCTTGAAACTTCCCTAGCCTTGTGCTAGTAGTAAGTGCTTCAAATCTTCATCTTGTTCTTGTTTATAGTGATTAATAAGAAGTTTAATGGTTAAAAATCAAGAACACACAAGATCATAACTTAAAGTCTTGAAAGTAAGATGAATATGTTGGTTAAAAGCATAAGAGTTGTGTAAAACTTGTAAGACTTGTTTTGTGGTGATTATTTAGTGCCGATCTATGTTGTGGTAGCTCGGGTCATCATCTAACCCGGATTAGTCATGTTCATGAAACATGACATAGAATATGTTAAGAATGAAAAGGGTTAAATGATGAAACTCTACTACACACTAAACATGAACTTGTGTAAAAATAGTTTTTCTTATAAAATGGAGTTCTAAACTAGTAGATCTAAAGATCTACAAGTGGTATTTTCGAAACACCAACTGTAAGACAAAACCATGTTTTAAAACCGGATCTTTCATGAAGTAGAGGTGTTTTTATGAACAAACAAGTGTGTGGACACTTGTGTAACAAAAGTTTTAACAAAGAAATAATTTTCGTAAAAACCGACTAGAAGTTGTGACACTTCATATTCTTTAAAAATAAAGTTTTTAAGAAATTAAACTTATTTTTAAAGATAACAAGGCTTACTAAATGTGCTGGTAAATTACTACACATTTTTGTAAATATTAAAGTTCATGAAATGGAGAAGTTAGTGATTGTTGTTGATAATTGTTGTTGATGATTGTTGACGATTTAAAAGAAAATAAACACATGTTTTGAAAACATGGGAAACCTCCATTTTTAGGGGAAACTCTGTCAAAATTTTTATAAATTTTGACACTTAGAGAAATATAAGTTTTTGGGAAACTTATCCCCTAAAAATGTATTTAAAGTATTACCAAGGTTTCCCTAATTTTTGGTGAAAAGAAATGAGGATTTCTTCAAGAATAAAAATGGATATAAGTATGTATATTTTTGAGAGAAAAATATATATTATTTTATCACCAATTTTTGTGTTAAGTGTATATAGTATGTGTTATACGTGCTAGTGTATTAAGACTTAAAAATACACTAAATACTCATGAGGGGTATAAACATAAAAATACGCATACAACATACAAGATACATAATTCGGGTGCAAAGTGCAAAACACGAGATACTTATATTAATTTTAGAGAAAATAATATAAGTAAGATACTTAGTTAAAAATATAAAATATTTTTAACACAAGAAAATATACACAAAAGAGAGTGACTGTACTTGTGCGACGCAAGTCTAGTGACTAACGATAATAAAACGAGTATAGGTTACGACGTTAATTAAGCAAATCCGGTGAAGTTTACGACGCACAGGAACGCAAAGTTGTGAGTTCATGCTCCCCCTTTTCTTTAACTGTTTTTGGTTTTATAACTCTCGGGGGTGAAATACATGTTACAAATATTATAATTTTTACAAAGGGTAAAAATACAAGAAGCACTCTTGGTGAGAACGAGAACCGAGTGCAATATGATTTGTGAATACGAGAAGCACTCGTGGTGAGTGCAATATGATGAGCTTTAAGAAAAGCCTAGAAAATACTAGATCATGTGAGCTTAAACTAAATATTGAGATGCCATTAATACTTAATTAGGGACGAGGGTTAGATCTAACGGGTACGGCCGAGCCCCACTCATGGTCCTTATATGACCTCATGAGTGCTTCGGTGTCCCAGTCGAGGGAAATCGACACAGTCGAGGTTAATCGACACAGTCGAGGGAAATCGACACAGTCAAGGGAAATTGACGCAGTCGAGGTTAATCGACACAGTCGAGGGTAATCGACACGGTAAAGGAGCCAACACTAATGCTCCATATGCTCACATGCCTTAAAGGAGCCAACACTAATGCTCCATATGTCCTCACATGCCTTAAAGGAGCCAACACTAATGCTCCATATGTCCTCACATGCCTTAAAGGAGCCAACACTAATGCTCCATATGTCCCCACATGCCTTAATGTCCTTGTATAAACAATCATTTAAAACGTGGGGTACACAAGAAAACTTGAATGATACTTGAGTACGTGGGGTACTCAAGAAAACGGGAATTATACTTGAGTACGTGGGGTACTCAAGAAAGACTTGAATTATACATGACAAATACTATGTTTTCATACAAAGTATAAAAACGTGAAATACAAAAACGCATGAACTCGCTCAACTTTATGTTGATGTTTTCCAAAATTACATGTATTTCAGGTGACAGGATGGATCTTGGGCGCAAGTGTCGTAACTAGAAGTAGACTACAAGTTTAGATGTCATCCACTTTTGTTGAATAGTAACCATGTCAAAGGTCATGTTTTGAAAACTTAAACAACAAGTGTTTGTAATACTCAAATTTTCATGAATGGATGAACATCGTTTTGATCATGTAGTTGTTTATTACGATTGAATGCAATGATAACAAGCTAGTCACACATCATACGCTTCCGCAAAAGACAGGGTGTGACAGTTTGGTATCAGAGCTTCGATTGTAGTGAACTAGGATTCTTTCTCGAGTCTAGACTACAATCACTAGAGTTCTCTCACGAAAACATTTTACAAAAAGGTTTTCATTGCATTCACGAAAGCACCAAGATCCACAAGTCAGACACTTTTCAAAAAGTGACAAGGCAAGGACATTAGTGAGGAATACCTTTAAAATAAGGTGCCAACCAAAGCATAGTCTACACGAGTTAGACTAGCCAAAAACAAAATTACCCCCCAAAAACGAGAGTTATACGTGATATAATGCATTAAAATGCTTGATTATGCTAAGTAGCATATATGTTATTGATATACATACATACAAATAAGTGTACGGAATGATTATTGACGCGAATAAGATACTTTCGACTCCGACTCCTATTACTATACGTGACTCGCACGATGAAGCTACCGACCTCGCATCCTTTGCAAAGCTCGTGGCTGGGAGTGATTACCAAGCAAGATGCTGAGCTCGCTTTCGTAGGAGATGGCTGCTCTTCCCTCTCGGTCGTGAAGGTGCCTAACTACGGTGATGATGACGAGGCAGAGGCGGCAACCTCGAACGAATTCTCAATCAACGGGACGAGATCCCTGCGGCTTATGTGAAGCAAGATTGACGATATGCTTAACCAGAAAAGGGAGATGAAGTATTCATCTCGAAGGTGCCCCTCCAACAACTAGGAATTCTCTCTATTCCTATTCCATCTAATCATCGTGCCCGTACGCGCGTAACGATAACGAATGTTAGCGCGTGGACCATCGCAAAGGTCCTTTCCATGACAAGAGGTATAAGGACAGTAGTGTCTCCTCTTTGATTGATCATCTGCTTGGACGAGAGAAAATTTGGGTAACTGTGCAAGACAATTTATTATTACGGGGGCCCACGTAATAACGACTTGTAGTGCACAGAAATCCTGGTGGACTCTCCGGGTCAAGCTAATGAAAACCATACAAAATTAATCTATAGGTGTCCTCACCTTCATCTAGTAGAACAACACATAGATCAGTGCTTTAGCACGTTAGGAAGTAGGAAGCCTGTCTTAGCCTACTTCGTGACTGACACTTCTACCTGCATACGAGACGTTTGAGAAGACGATGTTTAAGCAAGAGAGGTGGAATGACATTCAGAATCAGTGACGATACACTCCCTATCACCTCTACACAAACAACCCCATCAAAGGGGAGAGATACGCACCAGTAAAGCCAAAGACCTAAGAAAACCAATGTAGCAGGAAATAACTGAAACTTGAATGACCAAGGCGATGTAGCCTCGAGTTCATTTCAAACAATAAGCCAAGTTGGCAAGCCTATGTGAAGGCTCAATAACTGTTTCCTCGCTTATACATTGATTATATATACATATGAAATTGGGTGATTACATAATGGCTTATGGTGCTATGTATCTCATAGACAATTGGAATGTTGTCTAACCTACTTCATACCATTTTGGCAGAAGAGAATGCCACCCAGGCGAGACACAAACACCAGTACGTTGCCAAGGACAGAAGCCAAGCTGCAAGAATGCATCTCACAGGAAATTGCGCGACATGAAGCCCTCCGCTCTAAGCACAGCGATGGCACTACCGAAAATAACCCTCTAACTAGCTGCACCTTTAAGCAGTTCCTGGACTGCAAACCATTAACCTTTGACGGAACAGGAGGCGCCGTTGCATTTGTTCGTTGGACAGAAAAGACTGACTCAGTTCTAAGAATGAGTAACTGTTCACCCCAACAGAGTGTTACCTATATCTCCGGGCTATTCCTAGATGGCGCACTCTCCTGGTGGAACCTTCAGGTTCAGACCCTTGGTGCAGATGCTGCTTATGCACTGAGCTGGGACGAGCTCAAGGAAATGATGGAAAAGAAATACTGTTCTAGGGCTGAAATCTAGAAGATTGAGGTGGAGTTCTGGAACTTGAAAATGGATGGACCGAAGATTCCTGAATACGTCCAACAATTTCACGACTTGTCTAGGGTCGTTAGTCAAACCGGAATTCAAAAGGGTTGAACGATTCATTTGGGGACATGCACCTCAGATCAGGAGCATGGTTACTACCTCAAAGCCCTCAACCATTGCAGAGGCTATCGATATGAGTGTCACCCTTACTGAAGAAGCTCTACGTGCGGGAAAATTTTCAGAATCCGAGGATAACGAGAAAGAGACTCATGTGGAGTCATCAGGCAATAAGAAGAGGAAGTCTTCGAATCTAAAGATGAGCACCCAAGTCAACTATGGAAGCTCTAAATTAGGCAAAAGAAAGAAAGTGAAACCGCCGCATGACAAGGAAACTGATGGAGCCACTAATAAGGCCAGTGGTAGAATATACTCGGGGACTAAACCGAAGTGCGAAGAATGCAATTTTCACCATGAAGGTCGATGTCTGAGGCCTAAGTGTGGAAAGTGTGGAAAAGAAGGGCACAGCAAGGACGCCTGTTGGGCGAAGGACCCAGATGGAAGAAATAAGAGAATACCTGGCTGCTACAAATGTGGTGAAGCAGGGCACTTTAGGAAAAATTGCCCTAGGAAGAAACAAGCAAGGAAGGGTTTTCAGGATTGAAACTCGTGAAGCACGCCAGGATCCAGATGCGGTTACGGGTGCGTTCCCTATTAACCAACCTAATGCATCTACTTCTAATTAATACTGGCATCAACTTTAACCTTACATGCTTAGAACATAAGAAACTACTTGGCCTAGTTTCGAGTAATATAGACGTCCTGTATTCTTTAGAAATGGGTATATAGGAGGCTAGTTTAACAATCGAAGCAATTAAGGATTGCATTTAGGGACTCAGAAGGTCGGAACCTTCCGTTACCATTGACTCGCGAAGTCATAATATGTTAGTCAGCATGGATTAGAAATCCAAGTATACAGCTGACGTCGTTTGATATGAGAAAATCAGTCGCATCTCTCTTGCGAATGATGAAACCCAAACTTCCTGCAATAGGTGCAAGGATGCTAGACCCCACAAGGCGGCAAATCTACGACATCCTTCATTGGTCAAAGAGGCATAGAAACGCCTCCAAGCAGACTACAGAGCCTGAGAACTTCCCCGTGACGGAAGAGGTTCCAGGAGCCTTTTTCTGAAGACCTGTCAGGAATACCTCCACACGTCAAGAGAAGTTTAGGATAAACCTCGTGCCAGGAGCAGCACCAGTGACGAATGACGCCATACCGACTAGCTTCACCAGCGAAGCATGAACCTCTGATATAACGGCAAAAGCTGCTAGACAGGGGAAATTAAGGACATAACATCCTTAGTTAAGGAGACAAGGAGAAAGTTGGTAGTCTCCACTTTGCATAAACTTCAGAAAATTGAGAATCAGAATCCTTTGCCCAGGGATCAACTTGAGGACAAGAGGTCCTCCACTGTGAATACAAGTGGAAATATCCCTAAAACGACCTATAGGACTTGCTTCGAGCATTACGAGATCCTTGTCGTATCATTTGGCTTAACACATGCATCGAAAATATTCATGGACCTCATGAATCGAACGTGTGAGCCATACCTGGATAAGTCATATACTTATTGACTACATTCTTATATGGCCAACGACCAAGGAAGGTCGTGAGCAACAGCTACAATTTACCTTGCAACTCTTAGAGAAGAGAACAGTTATATGCTGTAATAACGAAAAGCGGAATTCGAATTCGCGAAGTGAAAACTTTAAGGTACATGATGAATAAGAACGAGATTCAAGCCAACCCTGCAACCAAGAGCTAAAGAGCTAGAGTTGCAATGAAGTGACGCCTCTCGACAAAATCTCGATTGTACGTTGATGCAACGAGACCACGACCTTGCATACGCGGCACATTGATTAAGGAATCATGAGAAGAGACCTTGAGATAGATACAGTGATTGCGCGCCGCAACTGGACGTCATTACCTGAGAGGAAACGCTGCATGATCTTTAATGATCACAAGGGTTGCAGCACACCGATGATCGTAAGGACTCGAATATGAACTGAGCTGCTGAACGATGCAGACTGTATGAACACAATACGTGCTTGTGTGATAAACTTTAATGAAAAGTCGGAACACACACTTGCCCTTAGTGGAGTTTTCCTACAACGGTATCTATCACACTGCCGTCTAAACCGCTTCGTGTAAAGCTTTAGACGGAACATAACGAGTCAATTCCCGTCATGATTGAACGGATACAGAAATAAACAATCAACTAGCCCGAGATGGCCCAGGAAAAACTAGAGGCAAGATCCTTCAGATATGTGATCATATCAGGACAGCCCGCAGAATACAGAAAAATTACGCCGATGAGCGGCATAAGTCGAAAGAATTTGAGACAAGAAGTATGACCAAAATGAGAGCCTCGCCTAGAGAAGGCGTAGTGTGAGTTGGAAAACGAAAAGGTTGAATCCCCGGTGTAGGGATCAGAACCATTGTTCACAAGATGAAAACTCCCAGAAAAAGATCAGTAGTGATCGCGACACATTCATGTGTCTAATCGTTAGAGGAGTCTGACTTAAGGAACAGTCGTTGTTCCCACAAATAAGATTCACGTCAATGACAAACGACAAGAATTACTATAGAAACCTGTTGAGGTTTTGGACCTAGAGTCCGTGATACTATAGAAACCTGCTGAGGTTTTGGACCAAGAGTCCGTGATACTATAGAAACCTGCTGAGGTTTTGGACCAAGAGTCCGTGATACTATAGAAACCTGCTGAGGTTTTGGACCTAGAGTCCGTGATACTATAGAAACCTGCTGAGGTTTTGGACCAAGAGTCCGTGATACTATAGAAACCTGCTGAGGTTTTGGACCAAGAGTCCGTGATACTATAGAAACCTGTTGAGGTTATGGACCAAGAGTCCACAAGATACAGAAAAGTCATGATCGACTTACTTGAGTATGATAGGATTCATGACATGACCCAGAGATTTCATGGGAACATGAAGACAAATCATGAATCTAAGTGACCATATTGGTTTCACAACTCCCCTGCGACCGATGGCATCGCCTGAATTTCGGGACGAAATTCTTTTAACGGGGGGAGACTGTGACAACCGTCACTTTTCCGTACATTCCGTACACTAGATGAACAGTAATTTGCGCTTAAATGACTGTGCATGATCTGGTTTACCAGACAAATAAATTTCTGAATTCCATACAAGTGAATTCATGCATGATATATATACTACAAAATATAGCTTTATGCATAAACGAGAGCGTTGCGTCAGAAATATTAGTAAACTCACCGGTAAGACACATCGTGTCAACAGAACTGCAGAAAGCAGTCAGACATTAGAATTGAGGCCTAGGTGTAGGTCCGACGACAAAAGTACATTAAAACCCAAGAGTACATGTAAGGGTTTAATTTATAGACATTGCGAAAGCAAAAATAAGCACTAAAAAGCACCCGAAACGCACTTTAAGTGCATAATTTTGTATAATTCAGCTCAATTCAGCATTTAAACATATGAATATTATGCAGAAATTTCGTTTTATCATCCAGAATATTTCCCTAAGTGTTGGGAATTGAAATGGTACAAGAAGGGTACTTAAAAGACACTAAAAAGTGTGATTTAGCACTTTAACGAACCAGTGTCTAACCGAACAACCGGATAATACCCGGAACACCAAAATAATGCTAGGAGCATTGTTTTTATTTTTCTAAGCTAGTTAGGGTCCCCGAACACCCTAACACACTATATATTTAATAACGCACCATAAACCGCTAATTAGTCTCATTATGTTCCAACTAAGTTGTAACCAACAATTTAAACTCAACCAAACACCCTTTTGGCCGGTTCCCCCATGTGAGACACACCCCTCACACTTTTGATTATTTTATTTGCTCTTGTCTAGTATCTAAAGGGCATGTTATATGGTGGACAAAACATTTAGATGGTTTATAAGTTTGCACCCAAGATTAGAACTTCATTTCACAAAACACCAACTAGCTTTCTTCTCTCTTCCTTCCTTCTCCCTTAACTCACGGCCCAAGCACCCCCTCCCTACACCTTCATCTTCACTCCATTCCAATACATTCCAAGGTGATTCTAAGGTGTCTCGAGCCTATTTAGGAAGGTTGCAAGCAACGGATCTTGAAGGACCTTCGCCATTTGCTTTTAACCACCACATTTATACTCTTGAAACTTCCCTAGCCTTGTGCTAGTAGTAAGTGCTTCAAATCTTCATCTTGTTCTTGTTTATAGTGATTAATAAGAAGTTTAATGGTTAAAAATCAAGAACACACAAGATCATAACTTAAAGTCTTGAAAGTAAGATGAATATGTTGGTTAAAAGCATAAGAGTTGTGTAAAACTTGTAAGACTTGTTTTGTGGTGATTATTTAGTGCCGATCTATGTTGTGGTAGCTCGGGTCATCATCTAACCCGGATTAGTCATGTTCATGAAACATGACATAGAATATGTTAAGAATGAAAAGGGTTAAATGATGAAACTCTACTACACACTAAACATGAACTTGTGTAAAAATAGTTTTTCTTATAAAATGGAGTTCTAAACTAGTAGATCTAAAGATCTACAAGTGGTATTTTCGAAACACCAACTGTAAGACAAAACCATGTTTTAAAACCGGATCTTTCATGAAGTAGAGGTGTTTTTATGAACAAACAAGTGTGTGGACACTTGTGTAACAAAAGTTTTAACAAAGAAATAATTTTCGTAAAAACCGACTAGAAGTTGTGACACTTCATATTCTTTAAAAATAAAGTTTTTAAGAAATTAAACTTATTTTTAAAGATAACAAGGCTTACTAAATGTGCTGGTAAATTACTACACATTTTTGTAAATATTAAAGTTCATGAAATGGAGAAGTTAGTGATTGTTGTTGATAATTGTTGTTGATGATTGTTGACGATTTAAAAGAAAATAAACACATGTTTTGAAAACATGGGAAACCTCCATTTTTAGGGGAAACTCTGTCAAAATTTTTATAAATTTTGACACTTAGAGAAATATAAGTTTTTGGGAAACTTATCCCCTAAAAATGTATTTAAAGTATTACCAAGGTTTCCCTAATTTTTGGTGAAAAGAAATGAGGATTTCTTCAAGAATAAAAATGGATATAAGTATGTATATTTTTGAGAGAAAAATATATATTATTTTATCACCAATTTTTGTGTTAAGTGTATATAGTATGTGTTATACGTGCTAGTGTATTAAGACTTAAAAATACACTAAATACTCATGAGGGGTATAAACATAAAAATACACATACAACATACAAGATACATAATTCGGGTGCAAAGTGCAAAACACGAGATACTTATATTAATTTTAGAGAAAATAATATAAGTAAGATACTTAGTTAAAAATATAAAATATTTTTAACACAAGAAAATATACACAAAAGAGAGTGACTGTACTTGTGCGACGCAAGTCTAGTGACTAACGATAATAAAACGAGTATAGGTTACGACGTTAATTAAGCAAATCCGGTGAAGTTTACGACGCACAGGAACGCAAAGTTGTGAGTTCATGCTCCCCCTTTTCTTTAACTGTTTTTGGTTTTATAACTCTCGGGGGTGAAATACATGTTACAAATATTATAATTTTTACAAAGGGTAAAAATACAAGAAGCACTCTTGGTGAGAACGAGAACCGAGTGCAATATGATTTGTGAATACGAGAAGCACTCGTGGTGAGTGCAATATGATGAGCTTTAAGAAAAGCCTAGAAAATACTAGATCATGTGAGCTTAAACTAAATATTGAGATGCCATTAATACTTAATTAGGGACGAGGGTTAGATCTAACGGGTACGGCCGAGCCCCACTCATGGTCCTTATATGACCTCATGAGTGCTTCGGTGTCCCAGTCGAGGGAAATCGACACAGTCGAGGTTAATCAACACAGTCGAGGGAAATCGACACAGTCAAGGGAAATTGACGCAGTCGAGGTTAATCGACACAGTCGAGGGTAATCGACACGGTAAAGGAGCCAACACTAATGCTCCATATGCTCACATGCCTTAAAGGAGCCAACACTAATGCTCCATATGTCCTCACATGCCTTAAAGGAGCCAACACTAATGCTCCATATGTCCTCACATGCCTTAAAGGAGCCAACACTAATGCTCCATATGTCCCCACATGCCTTAATGTCCTTGTATAAACAATCATTTAAAACGTGGGGTACACAAGAAAACTTGAATGATACTTGAGTACGTGGGGTACTCAAGAAAACGGGAATTATACTTGAGTACGTGGGGTACTCAAGAAAGACTTGAATTATACATGACAAATACTATGTTTTCATACAAAGTATAAAAACGTGAAATACAAAAACGCATGAACTCGCTCAACTTTATGTTGATGTTTTCCAAAATTACATGTATTTCAGGTGACAGGATGGATCTTGGGCGCAAGTGTCGTAACTAGAAGTAGACTACAAGTTTAGATGTCATCCACTTTTGTTGAATAGTAACCATGTCAAAGGTCATGTTTTGAAAACTTAAACAACAAGTGTTTGTAATACTCAAATTTTCATGAATGGATGAACATCGTTTTGATCATGTAGTTGTTTATTACGATTGAATGCAATGATAACAAGCTAGTCACACATCATACGCTTCCGCAAAAGACAGGGTGTGACACAAATACCCATGTGTTGCTAGAAACAATGAAAAGTTCGATAACATAAATGAGAATATTAGAAGAAGTGCCAATGTTATTGGCCTTGTTCATCTTCAGCTTGGCTAGATACTGTGGGCAGTTTCCCTTCCAGTGCCCATTTGGTTGCATTCAAAGCACTGACGCTCCTAGGAGGGTGTGGTTTTGCAACATACTTGTTGTTGGTTGCATTTCTGGCAGCAACAACAACTTTTCTCTTGCCTTTGCTCTTATGTTTCCTTTTCTTGTTATTGGGCTTATTAACACCATTACGCTTGACCATTAGAACTTGGTTGGTTTTGTGGAATAACTAAGTTTTGTTCATCTGGTCAATGTATCCTTTCATCTTTAGCACATGAGTACTGATACATGATCCTTTCAGTATTTTATAGCTTATGAGCTATTTCATGGTGTCATATAGCTCCTGTCGGACTTGTTTCTGGAACATGCCTTTCAGTTGCTGGATCATGTTATAAGCATCCATATCTTCCATGTTCTTCTGAAGTTCAGGAGACATGGTGGCTTTCATAAGGCAGGCTACCTCAACGGCATCCTCGTTATGTTTCTCCAGTGCCTTGCGAGCAGTAGTAGAATTACTTTCAGGCTCGGTAGGGACTGGGCCATCTAAGATATACAACTTTTCCTCCATCTTGAGAACTATTCTCAGATTGTGGTGCCATTCGAGAAGGTTGGTGTTATTCAAATTTTTATTTCTTTTCCTTTTCAAGTATAGACTTGAAAATGAAGGAGTTTGTTCTTCATTAGACATCTGTTATATAAGCAAGGTGATATTAATTAGTATTTTCGATGTATATCTCCTTATTTCGTGAGGTGAGACGATAAGGAATGATAATCCGGTTAGAAGCTCTTTCTAAAGGCGGCTGGGGCACGCAACATCAGTAAGAGGTTCAAGCGGACTGACAACGATTGTCAATTGTGAGAAAAGCACAACTCCTGAGGTTTATGAGGCTGCGAGGATAACCTATTGTCCTTGCATTTATACGTTTGGCCTCATCTATGCCACTTTTGTTCTCGAGACAGCTGGGGCACGTAAACACGAGAAGAAAAGTAATAGTCGTCCTAAAACGGTCACATGTGGAAGGGTCGGATGTGTCGACGAAGCCCTTGCACCTTGGAAGGATAAACTAGACACCAAGTGTCGTGCTGTGGCTCCAACACTGATGGTTCGCATTATGCCCCATGTGTTACTAGTAGTAGGATGGCATAGACTATTGATTTTAATTTTTACCAAATGGGGTCGTTATAGTCGGTTTTAATTTAGATATTAAATTTCGACATAACGAAAAGACCCTTTCACCTCTCGGGACAATTAGTTTTAGATAACCTATAAAACTAAGTTTGTCGCGACTTGGAACAACCAATTTTAAGTTAATAGGAAACTATTAAGTTAATAGTTTTGGAAAATAAAAACTAGTTTAATTTGCAAAACTTAATTGGTTATTGTTTGTTTCAAAAACAACCTTTGTTTTATAACAAAAACTTTAACAAGTTGAAAAAAACAATTTAGAACTTGTTTTAATGTGATTGTTTTTAATATTTTAAAACTCCTTTTAAAATCATGTTGGTATTTAGGTTGGTTACGTTATAAAAATTTATAAGATAAAAGCAACCACAATACCAAGATAAATATGTAAATCCATATGGCCAAAATTGTTCGATCTTGCTAGAGCCTAATAGCAAGATCAAACGGGTCACGGGGTCACAACACACAAACAACCACAAGGATGGACTTGAGTGCATCTTGTTGTCTTGAGCAACTCCCACTAACTCCAAGACTCCTCTTGGCATTCGGTTTTGCTTCGGGTCTTCGTATCAACAATATTTAACAAGTAAATACAACAAAGACATAAAGGGCTTATCTATTACAACTTTGAACCACAAGACGGGTCAAAACCACAAACTAATCTATTACAACTTTGAACCATCTCGGTGGCCAAAAATAATAATTACATAACCGAATAAGATATACAACCACAAAAATAAGGTCGGGCCGGATTTACACATCGCACAACAATCACAAAATAAACCGGGCAATGGTTTTGGTCAAGCAAAACAAATAAAATATTGACCAAAATAAAAGTGACCTTAAAAAATTACTTAGATCATAAACTTTAAACAAATAAGGTTTGTGTTCTAATTCCGGTTAAAAGGACCGGTACCGACTCGTATGTTGTAACCTGGCTCTGATACCACTGTTGGATTTCCGTGGTGATCGGTCAAAATTTTATTTATCAAAAACCCGGTTCAATAAATAATAGTTAATTAATTAAACGAGTTAATTAATATAAGGCAGCGGAAGTATAAACTAATGATTAGCAAAACGAAACCCGACAGGATCCGGTTACATGCAAATACGAGCACAGTAAAATATATTTAACTACCGATGAAAAAGATATACCTCGGTTAATAACTAACCGGTCGAGACACCGAGGTTCAACGAACAAGTGCTAGTTAACGAACCAACGAGACACGACGAAGGGGCGGCGCCAAGCGGCGCCAGCTGGCGGCAGTCAGCAGCTATTAGGCAACCCACCCATTTGGACCTTACATAATATTAGCCAACCCAAACCCGCAAGTTTCCTGAACTAATTATAAAATTCAAAAAAAAAAAAAAAAAAAAAAAAGAAAAAGGAAACAAAATGTTTGTGGGTGGTGATGAACCAAAAATGAAATGTTTTGACCCATGAGTATTGCATTTAGTTCAAAGATACCATGAATATTGCATTTATATCTATAATCATAAGTCCAATTAAAAATAGATGGCATAAAGTTAATTGAAATCAGCATATTAAGTTACCCACTCCTGCCGTTTCTGCCTCAAACGGACTTATACTAATGGTAGAACAAAGGACGTGTTCTTCATAACTAATTGATGATACGCACCACATATTTACCATAAATAAATTTACTGAATCTCAAACTTATACTTGAATGGCTTTTTCTTTTGTTGGGTTGATGATCAACATCTAACCTGCAAAGTAGTCTTCAAGACCAAATTTAAACTGATCACCAATTCCCTCGTTAGTTCTATTCTCTGTATGATAACAAGCTTAAAGCATTTTAAAATCTGTCTATTTCAAATCTGATTTAGGTACCGATAACACTACATATCAGAAAACCAAACCACAACCATTTTGTGAAAAATAAGTAGTACCATGTCGATAACACCGTTGTATCTTTATTGTCCTGAATTCGCACATTGCATATGTTATCATTACAACAATTTACCTTTTTATTCTTTTAAATGATTTTGGTTTAGAGTTATAACATCTTTGTCACACCCCGATTTCCACGTGTCACCGGTGGGCCCGGTGGGGGAGTATCGTGACGTGGTTGGCAACGTAATAGTCAAACAACACAATATAATAATGCACAGCGGAAGCAAATTTAAAATAAGATACAACCGAATTTATTTATTGTAAACAAAGTCACAATTATCCGGTGTTTATCCACAGTAGGATCGAAACAAAATAACATTTAATTGTTCAACAGACTTCGGCATCTTAAGTGTGCGAGACTTCTAATGATGCTTAGGAGAATCCCAGCCTATTTCGCCTAGTACCTGCATTTAATCTTTTTGGAAAAATACGTCAGTTTACACTGGTAAATACATTCAACTGACTCATTTTATAAAATGATTGAAAATTGGTTTGGATGCACATGGCATAAACATTTTTATTAACTTGGGAGAATTATTTAATATTATAATCTTGTGAACGATTTACATGTTACTTATGCGTTCAGTAGCCCGGAACGTATTCCGGGTTAAAGATCAATAGACACACCACTTATGTGAGTTATACACGGGAGTACGCCTACACCCCGTGCTCAGGTCGTGGCTATCTCGTAAGATAATGCCAGGGATATCCGGGACATGGTCATTAACCCCCCAAAGGCTGTAAAGTAAACACATCTGTTTAAAACGAGCCGATCAAATTATTCAATTAACCACTAAGCGTGGAAGATTTGATGCTCGATCAAGCGGTACGCTATGTACCGTAACCCAAGCCCGTATAGGGAAAATAAGTTAAAAGTATTTACCCTTGCAAGTATAAATCCTTAATCGAATAAATTGCAGATAGCTTTTACTGGGCTCCTAATCTGGAACGAAGGTTTAATATAACCTATTAGAATACTAACGGATCTTTAATTAAGCTTAAGCTTAGACCGGTCAGTTTTAAAGATACGGTTCGTACGCACGATTAGCGAAAACCGGATAGAATGTGATTTAGACCCGACAAGTTTGAGGACTTGTTTAATATGGGTTTACTATTCACATTCTGGATTTTGAGATAAAAATGATATTGTTTGACCCGTTTCGGCTAGTTTATGCAAACTAGTTACATAACCCGAACCGAACGCGTATAAAGCATAACGGGTAACCGAAAGGGTCGCGAACAGGTTTCCTAAGTTAATACGCTTTAAATATGTTGTGATATCATTATGATATCTTCCATAATGCCCATAACGAGTTTATTCCCTAATTATGCCCCGTAGGGGTATTTTGGTCATTTTAACGACCATAAAAGGGATTTATAGTACTTCTGAGATACGGGTCTGATTAAATCAGAAAAACATCTTAACTTAACAGGTTATGTCTAATGGTATTAAGTCTTACGTGGCAAAATGGTTTTAATACTAAACTACGCGTTTAATACGCGTATAAAGCCGTTTTAAGCGACGTACGGGTTAAAATACCAATCTGAGTTTTCTGATCAGCAAAACAGGTTCAAAATACTATATTTATTATTTTAGATCAGTGGCAATTGGATTGGTATCAATCGGATTCGTAAAACTCGTTTTATGGCCTAAAAGGGCATATTCGGTATTAACCGAATCAATGCGATAAGCCTAGCTTAAGATCAGTTTAAAAATAATTAAAAATCTTCAAAAATCCCAAAATATTATTTAACATCAGTGGGTAAAAGTTTGGGTACCGAAAATCGGGTTTAGATAGGCTATGCGCTAATCGCGCCGTTTAATTAATAAAAAGCTTATTATTTACGCTAATGCGCATATCTCCTAATCTAGACCTCCGATTGACGTGAAAATTTACGTACATGTTAATTAATCAGTAACTAAGATTATTGTACTTCCACATTTTCAAAATTCTCGTTGTAAGGTCATAAGGGCGTTATGGTCCAATTTAAGCGATTAACGGAAACGTGTGCATGCATCGGATAATCAATGAAACAAGTACAGAGACTTATACTAGCATGTAACCCAATCCTAATGAGACTTTAAGGCATGTCTAATTCAAACTAAAACGGGTCAGAACCGAAGTCAAAGCAAAAGTCAAGGTTTTGCGCCTTTCGGTTCCGAACCGGGTTTAAACAGAAATTTGTCGAGTCGGACAAGCGTAGACAAGTTTTTATACTTATTACCAAGTTATATTAAGGTTAAAACAGGTTACACGCCTCTCGGATCATTAATCGTGTATTAAATCATAATTTGCAATTCTGTTGACTTTTTCGGTCAACGTTTGACCCGACAAACGACCTAGTTAGGTCTGGAATTGGTACTTGCCCTTATAAGGGTTTAATACCCATATAATTACCTATCTAACGGTACTTTTAATTTGACATACGACTGAGCTATCGTTGCTTAATCACAAAGTCAACCGTTAAGCTCGATATATTGACTTTTAAGCTAATTACTAAGCTAGAATTAATTTAGAAGGGTTAAGCAACTTACTAGATGATTAATGGATGATTAGGAAGGCTCTTGATCAGTTTGCAAGCTCCCCAAATAATCAGAATGCTTGAATATGATGTGTGAATGAATGTTGTACTTGAAGGTCCTTTATATACAAGAATCAAGCACCACAAGAGAGTGACAACCAAGTCTAGGGCCATCCACAATTGATCAACACTTGTAAGTAGTGTGTAGGGATGTCTAGGGGCCATGCATGTGCAAGAAAAACCGGCCAAGGGGGTCACAATCGCACACAACAGCCAACAGCAGGTCAGCTGTCGCTGGGCACACCCTCGCGTAGCGCGAGGGGCCGTCGCGCTACGCGACGCCCTTGCTGAATCAGAATTTTGTTGTTTGTTGGTGGTTTGAAAGGGCAGCCGTTATAAACGACTTGTGGACTTATTTTATCAGTAGGGGGCCTCCCATAAGTGTCTATATGCTTGAACATACCCTACCATTATCCAATGTTTCAAATGAATGCATAAACAAGACCCGAAAACATCGGTTTACCATTGCTTTTCATCGTGGGATCACCGCATACTTTTCCAATTCCATTATTGGCAATAATTCCCTGAATTGAGGGTGCATAGATGTGTAAAATATTAAATCGGGTCTTGGGATTTATAATTGAGGTCGTTCAGAGGTAACGATTTAACATGACGCCACTTTAAATCCTACCGAAACATCTTTATTAAATCCGGGTTTCCAACGCGTTTTTGTCTTACATGACACGTGTCGTTTTAATATTAATCCCGAAATTTGCGAGGTGTTACATCCTCACCCCCTTAAAATAAATCTCGACCCGAGATTTACTGAAACAAGTAAGGGTACTTTTCTTTCATGGTGGATTCCAACTCCCACGTATACTCGGGACCTCTTCGGGCATCCCATTTGACCTTTACAAAAGGTATGTGCTTTCTTCGAAGCTTCCTTACCTGTCGATCTTCAATCGACAAAGGTTTTTCTACAAACGTTAAGCTCTTATCTATTTGCACATCTGTATGTGGCATGACATGTGAATCGTCAGCGGAACACTTCTTTAGATTGCAAATGTGGAACACATTGTGAATTCCACTGAGCTCTTCTGGTAAGTTCAACTTGTAGGCAACTGACCCGACACGCTCGATAACCTCGAAAGGTCCTATGTATCTCGGGCTTAGTTTGCCTTTCTTACCAAATCGCATCACCCCCTTCCAGGGTGACACTTTAAGTAGGACTTTGTCACCTACTTCGAAGTGAAAGTCCTTACGACTTGGATCCGCGTAACTCTTCTGCCTATTCCGGGCAGCTTGGAGGTTGTTACGAATCTGGACAATCTTGTCCGTTGTTTCGAACACGATTTCCGGTCCTGATAACTGGACTTCTCCCACTTCCGCCCAACAAACTGGCGATCTACATTTTCTACCGTATAATGCCTCAAAAGGCGCAGCCTTTATGCTGGTATGGTAGCTATTGTTGTAGGAGAATTCGATCAAGGGTAGGTTCTTATCCCAGCTACCTCCCAAATCGATCGCACATGCACGCAGCATGTCTTCCAACGTTTGAATAGTACGCTCACTCTGACCGTCAGTCTGAGGATGGTAAGCCGTACTAAAGTTCAAACGTGTGCCCAAAGATTGCTGGAATCTCTTCCAAAAATGTGACGTGTACCTAGTATCCCGGTCAGAGATAATAGCTACAGGTATGCCGTGTAGGGCTACAATCTTATCAACGTATAACTGGGCTAACATATCGGAGCTATAAGTCTCCTTGATGGGTAAGAAATGAGCTGACTTAGTCAGTCGGTCAACTATAACCCATATCGTATCATTGCCTTTTCTTGTCTTGGGTAACTTGGTAATAAAATCCATAGTTACCATTTCCCACTTCCACGTAGGAAGTTCAGGCTGTTGTAGCAAACCTGACGGTTTCTGATGCTCGGCTTTGACTTGCACACATGTCAAGCATTTTGCTACATGGGCGGCTACAGACTTTTTCAAGCCTATCCACCAATAATTTGCCTTTAAATCCTGGTACATCTTATCAGCTCCAGGATGAACGGAGTATTTGGAACTGTGGGCTTCTTGGAGGATGACATCACGAAGTCCTCCAAAAATTGGAACCCATATTCGTCCGTTTAACCGTAAAATTCCGTCCTTGCTAAGAGTTAACTGCTCCTCAGTTACTCCTAACTTTTCATTAGAATAGTTAGCTTCCAACACAGCTTCCTTCTGTGCAGCTAATACCCTTTCTATCAAACTGTTCTTTATCTCCATACGCTTGGCGTTAATTCGAATGGGTTTAACCCTTTCCTTTCTGCTCAAGGCATCAGCGACTACATTCGTTTTGCCGGGATGGTATTTGATTTCACAATCATAATCATTTAAAGTTTCCATCCAACGGCGTTGCCTCATGTTTAATTCTTTCTGGTTAAACAGATGCTGGAGGCTCTTGTGATCAGAAAAGATCACAAACTTAATTCCATAAAGATAATGCCTCCACAGTTTTAGTGCGAACACAACGGCACCCAATTCCAAGTCATGGGTGGTGTAATTCTTTTCGTGCACCTTTAACTGTCGTGATGCATAGGCAATCACTTTGCCTTTCTGCATAAGCACACACCCCATGCCAGTGTGTGATGCATCACAATAAACTACAAATTCTTCAGCGCCTTCCGGTAAGGTAAGCACAGGAGCGTTGCTCAACCTTTGTTTCAAAACATCGAAGGACTCTTGCTGCTTAGGGCCCCAAACGAACTTTACTTTCTTCTTGGTCAGGGAAGTTAGGGGCGCAGCAATCCTTGAAAAATTTTCAATAAAACGCCTGTAATAACCCGCCAATCCCAGGAAGCTACGAATCTCCGTAGGTGTCTTTGGCTCTTGCCAATTCATAACAGCTTCCACTTTAGCGGGATCCACCTGGATACCACGCTCACTAACCACGTGTCCAAGGAATTGGACTTCTCGTAGCCAAAATTCACACTTAGAGAATTTGGCGTAGAGCTTCTCCTGACGTAGAAGTTTGAGAATACAACAAAGGTGTTTCTCGTGGTCAGCTTGGTTCTTAGAATAAATAAGGATGTCATCAATGAAGACGATAACAAATTTATCTAAGTAAGGCTTGCAGACACGATTCATGAGATCCATGAACGCGGCTGGTGCATTAGTGAGCCCAAAAGGCATCACTAGGAACTCGTAATGACCGTAGCGAGTCCTGAATGCAGTCTTGTGAACGTCTTCATCCATAACCTTCAACTGATGGTATCCTGACCTCAGATCAATCTTTGAGAAGTAACTTGCCCCTTGAAGCTGATCGAACAAATCGTCGATCCTGGGCAATGGATATCTATTCTTGATCGTGACTTTATTAAGCTCGCGATAGTCAATGCACAGACGCATCGACCCATCCTTCTTCTTGACAAACAGGATTGGCGCTCCCCAAGGAGATGAACTGGGTCGAATGAAACCCTTAGCTAGCAATTCATCTAGCTGCGTCCGCAACTCCTTCATTTCCGTGGGTGCCAATCTGTATGGAGCTCTAGCAACTGGTGCCGCTCCGGGGATGATATCGATCCTGAATTCGACTTGTCTATCTGGTGGTAGACCAGGTAGATCTTCAGGAAACACTTCTGGGTATTCCGAAATGACAGGGATGTCTTCTAACTTTGGTTTAGGCTCGTCAATGATCACTTGCGCCATGTAAATGACACATCCCTTTTTCAAACACTTTGAAGCCTTGAGCATAGTCACGTGCTCAGGCAGTCCGTACTGGGTATCTCCCCGAATGGTAAGTGATTCACCAGACGGAGTCTTTATCACTACTTGCTTCATGTTACAGACGATTTGGGCCTGGTTATGAGATAACCAGTCCATACCCAGAACTATGTCAAAACCGGCTAACTTAAAGGGAAGTAGAGATAGAGGAAAAGAATGGTTCTTAATGGATATAACACATCCATCTAACTCAGTAGAGACGGCTTCAATGGTACCATCTGCTAACTCTACCTCATAATTCACTTTTAGGGTTTTGACAGGTAAATTCAACAATTTACAAAATTTATGATCTACGAAGGACTTATCTGCGCCTGAATCAAAAAGTACTCTTGCAAAAACATCGTTTACAAGGAAAGTACCTGTTATGACGTTATCATCCTTCACAGCTTCCTTCGCATCCATCCTGAAGACTCTGGCGTTAGTCTTCTTAGCCTCCTCAGGCTTCTTGTTGTACTTAGGACAGTTAGTCTTTATGTGGCCCTTTTCATTGCAACGGTAGCACGTTGCATCTTTCATCTTCTTGCAATCCAAGGTTTTGTGTTCCTTGGACTTGCACAAACCGCAAGCAAAAGACCTTGACTCGTTATTCGAGTTTGATTCGAGTCTGCACTTTCCAAAGTGCTGTTTCTTGCAAGTTTTGCATGTGGGCTTCTCACCAGAGCGATGCCCATCCTTCTTCGAATCTGATCCCTTCTTGTGATCACCGCTCCCACGGTGTTTCTTGTTCGACCTACGCGAACCATCATCTTCATGCTTCCTCTTCTCGGCCGCCTTATTCCTCTGCGATCTCTGCCGGACCGCATCCAGAGTGAGGGATAAGGAAAGGTCAGTTACAGACCTGAAGGTAACTGGCCGAGAAGCCTTTACACTGGACTTGATCTCGGGTTCCAAACCACCAATAAAGCGAGCAATTCTTTTTGGCTCCGGGGTTACCAGATAAGGTACCAACCGGGATAGTGTATTGAAGCTCGTCAGATAAGCTTGACAATCGAGGTTCTTCATTACCAGTGACAGGAAGTCATATTCTATCTTTTCCACCTCATGTTGAGGGCAGAAATTTTCTTTGATCAAGGCGATGAATTGATCCCACGTCATGCTATACAACGGGATCTTTCCGGAGGCCTCCATCAGAGATCTCCACCAAGCTAACGCCTCACCCTTGAAGGACTGTGAGACAAATTTAACCACATCACCTTCAGCGCATCCGCTGATGTCCACGACCGTGTCCATTTCATCTAGCCACGTCATGCAGTCTACGGCTCCTTTCTCTCCCGTAAAATCCCTGGGTTTGCAAGACACAAAGTACTTATATGTGCAACCCTTGTTACGGTGTCCCTGATGCAGTACCAACTGCTGAGATGGATTACTTTGGTGGTTGGTGGACTGGCGATCATCACCGTTTTTCTTTGGCACATCCTTTTTGGGAGGAGGCTTGTTATGAGCCTCTGAATGTGTCCTTGGCTTTGAATGGGATACAGAGTGAGTCCTACTTCGGGTACTACTGTATTCTTCATACTGTCTATCCAAAGCTTGAGTAACAGCACCGTCTATTATTGCTTTTAGCTCGGCACCCGTTAATGTAATCTGGGCGTTCTCATTCGGCTCCACAGGATGACTATTGACTTCATTAGAGTTAGCCATTTGTATTGAACTGTTGCAGAAAACAAGGACAATAATTTATTTGGGAGTTTATTATGGAATTACCCCTTAGGGTAACTCGTTAACCATGGTAAACAGAGACCATATTTGGTTAACTTATTAATCGTATTAATTTAGGATTTCAATTAAAATTTATCCTAAACATAAACAATAACAATATATATTAGCACATAAGGCTTGGTCACATGGACAATTTAAATTTTAAGCTATGATTTCAGAGAATCAAGACTTTTAAGGTTTGAACCTAGTTCATTACCTTTATTAGACAGGGAGTCAAAGCTACCACTGTCTTTTGGCTCATATGGAAATGAGCAGGGCCCGTAGGCATTATATTACCACGTATGGTAAAATATGATCATCTTAATTGATGATGTACCCAGGATTCAGAGACCATTAAACTGGGTTAGGAATCTTCTAAAGAATTCCTTTATAAAAATGACGTATGTGATTTTAACGAATCACTTCTGCCAGGAGTGTTAACATGTTTTAAGATGTTAACAGGGAATTGAATCTTTTAAACAGGTCTTACCATTTTGGCCCGGTCTTATATTTGACACGTGGCTAGGTTTCACACTTTAAGATCCTTAATTAAATAAATTTCATAGGCAGATTAATTTAAAAGGAATGATTTTAATTTATTTATTTCATTTATAATTTATATATGCACATAATGGCAACCATGAAATTTATAAAACAAACATTCCATTAATCTTACGTAGGTTACATATTGCCCTAAACGGGTCTTTTCACATAAACCATTTCCCACGTAGGGGTCAAACAAGTACTTACCCGCGCAGGGGTTAAATTTAAAACACAAGTCCTCGCAGGGACTGATTACTTAAATAGATGTCCACGCAGGGACTAGGTACAAAGATAAATGTCCACGCAGGGACTACATACACACATAAATGTCCACGCAGGGACTTAATTTTAAAGTAGACATACACACATAAAGGATTTACTGATCCTTCTTGCTCTTTCCCTTGATTAAGTTCGTCAAGGTCTTGAACATCCCCTGGTTACGCCTTCGGTCTTCCCGTGCCTCATGCCGCACCTCCCTAATACTTTGTAGGATTTCCTGATGCAGTGGTGGCGACATCTGCAGAGACGGCGGGGGTTGTTGGTAGTACGGGGGTTGTGTAGGCATCTGGTATCCCTGTGCTGGGTAGCCTACTCCCCAAGGACCTCCATACGGTCCCTCCTGGTTAAGGGCGTTGTAATTAGCTGCTACCAAATACGGGTCGGCTTCAGCGTATCCGAGGTTAGGGTGAGTCGGTGGCTCAAACGGGTTGTACATCGAAGGACCCGTGTATGCTGGTATCTGATTATCGAAACCCGTCGGTGGCGGTTGCTGCGCGTAGGGGTTTGATGGTCCACCTATCTGTGGAACTTCTGGAAGCGGCTGATAATTTCTGCCACTTGATTGTAGAGGAGAGTTAAAGTGAAACTCTTCTCTTCGTGTGGACATCCGGGCTCCGGATCTCCTATGTCTTTGCGGCTGTGGAGGCGCCGGCTGAACTGGTGGCGGTGGAGGCGGTGGCGTAACTGCCTCAAACTGGTGATTCCCAGAGGAATCTTGATGATGCTGCTGCTGCTGCTCATGCGGCGAAGAATAGTGAGGCTGATGCTGCTCATGCGGCGACGAATGGTGAGAAGGTGTATAATACCATTCGTGCCGAGTAAAGATAGCCTGGAAGCTATCTGGACCATTATAGGGTGGTCCGTGGTAAATGGAACTATCCGAGACCTCGATGGGATGGTTGGGAGTTCCTGATGCGGGCACTTCGGGGTCTTCTTCCTCATCCATATCGTTTCCTCCAGAAAAATGGTCCTCCGGCCCCAATGGGTTAAAACCCACTGGTTCTTGTATATAATCCGCCGGGTTAAACTGGCCTTGAAAGATTGGAGTGGGATCTCCGAAAGGGCGGTGCGACATAGATCGTTGTAACGGTATGTGCGAATGGTGGGGGTCTCTAGGCTCATTTTCTGAATGTGGCCCGTAGGAGTCTTGAGCGGGAGTCGTAGAGCTGTTCGAAACCGACCGTCTTGCCGGTTGAAGGAGACCTCTCTGGTTCCGCCGAGTACCGTCACTCTCGGCGGGGATAGGAGCTTGTGTATTGGACGGCCCAGCTTCATGGTCGTTGGGGGCGGTAGTCGGCCCCTTTCCTCCTCGTCCTCTCATACGTAAAAATCTTGGAGGCATCTTTGTTATACCTGTCAACAAAACATAAGATAACAAATAACAAAAATATAAAGCTTAAAGGACAAAACAAAAACCGAATAAGGTGGAATTTGTCCTATGTTATAAGTCTAGACTCGAAAGTTTAAATATGTGCAATTGTGTAACTGAGATTAAACACAAAAGGCTAGTGTTTAATTCACTCAGAGTTGGCTCTGATACCAACCTGTCACACCCCGATTTCCACGTGTCACCGGTGGGCCCGGTGGGGGAGTATCGTGACGTGGTTGGCAACGTAATAGTCAAACAACACAATATAATAATGCACAGCGGAAGCAAATTTAAAATAAGATACAACCGAATTTATTTATTGTAAACAAAGTCACAATTATCCGGTGTTTATCCACAGTAGGATCGAAACAAAATAACATTTAATTGTTCAACAGACTTCGGCATCTTAAGTGTGCGAGACTTCTAATGATGCTTAGGAGAATCACAGCCTATTTCGCCTAGTACCTGCATTTAATCTTTTTGGGAAAATACGTCAGTTTACACTGGTAAATACATTCAACTGACTCATTTTATAAAATGATTGAAAATTGGTTTGGATGCACATGGCATAAACATTTTTATTAACTTGGGAGAATTATTTAATAGAGTTAAATGCCATTTTAGTCCCTGTGGTTTGGGCAATTTTGCCAGTTTAGTCCAAAGGTTTCATTTTTAACCTGTGGGTCCAAAAAGGTTTCACAGTTGCCATTTTAGTCCACTTGGTTAACTTCATCCATTTTTTCTGTTAACGAGAAGGCCAATTTGGTCATTTTGTATGTAATTCTGTTAACTAAAAGGGTAATTCAGCCATATAAAATGACCGAAATGGCCTTCTGGTTAACAGAAAATATGGATAAAGTTAACCCAGTGGACTAAAATGGCAACTGTGAAACCTTTTTGGACCCACAGGTTAAAAATGAAACCTTTGGACTAAACTGGCAAAATGGCCCAAACCACAGGGACTAAAATGGCATTTAACTCTATTTAATATTATAATCTTGTGAACGATTTACATGTTACTTATGCGTTCAGTAGCCCGGAACGTATTCCGGGTTAAAGATCAATAGACACACCACTTATGTGAGTTATACACGGGAGTACGCCTACACCCCGTGCTCAGGTCGTGGCTATCTCGTAAGATAATGCCAGGGATATCCGGGACATGGTCATTAACCCCCCAAAGGCTGTAAAGTAAACACATCTGTTTAAAACGAGCCGATCAAATTATTCAATTAACCACTAAGCGTGGAAGATTTGATGCTCGATCAAGCGGTACGCTATGTACCGTAACCCAAGCCCGTATAGGGAAAATAAGTTAAAAGTATTTACCTTTGCAAGTATAAATCCTTAATCGAATAAATTGCAGATAGCTTTTACTGGGCTCCTAATCTGGAACGAAGGTTTAATATAACCTATTAGAATACTAACGGATCTTTAATTAAGCTTAAGCTTAGACCGGTCAGTTTTAAAGATACGGTTCGTACGCACGATTAGCGAAAACCGGATAGAATGTGATTTAGACCCGAAAAGTTTGAGGACTTGTTTAATATGGGTTTACTATTCACATTCTGGATTTTGAGATAAAAATGATATTGTTTGACCCGTTTCGGCTAGTTTATGCAAACTAGTTACATAACCCGAACCGAACGCGTATAAAGCATAACGGGTAACCGAAAGGGTCGCGAACAGGTTTCCTAAGTTAATACGCTTTAAATATGTTGTGATATCATTATGATATCTTCCATAATGCCCATAACGAGTTTATTCCCTAATTATGCCCCGTAGGGGTATTTTGGTCATTTTAACGACCATAAAAGGGATTTATAGTACTTCTGAGATACGGGTCTGATTAAATCAGAAAAACATCTTAACTTAACAGGTTATGTCTAATGGTATTAAGTCTTACGTGGCAAAATGGTTTTAATACTAAACTACGCGTTTAATACGCGTATAAAGCCGTTTTAAGCGACGTACGGGTTAAAATACCAATCTGAGTTTTCTGATCAGCAAAACAGGTTCAAAATACTATATTTATTATTTTAGATCAGTGGCAATTGGATTGGTATCAATCGGATTCGTAAAACTCGTTTTATGGCCTAAAAGGGCATATTCGGTATTAACCGAATCAATGCGATAAGCCTAGCTTAAGATCAGTTTAAAAATAATTAAAAATCTTCAAAAATCCCAAAATATTATTTAACATCAGTGGGTAAAAGTTTTGGTACCGAAAATCGGGTTTAGATAGGCTATGCGCTAATCGCGCCGTTTAATTAATAAAAAGCTTATTATTTACGCTAATGCGCATATCTCCTAATCTAGACCTCCGATTGACGTGAAAATTTACGTACATGTTAATTAATCAGTAACTAAGATTATTGTACTTCCACATTTTCAAAATTCTCGTTGTAAGGTCATAAGGGCGTTATGGTCCAATTTAAGCGATTAACGGAAACGTGTGCATGCATCGGATAATCAATGAAACAAGTACAGAGACTTATACTAGCATGTAACCCAATCCTAATGAGACTTTAAGGCATGTCTAATTCAAACTAAAACGGGTCAGAACCGAAGTCAAAGCAAAAGTCAAGGTTTTGCGCCTTTCGGTTCCGAACCGGGTTTAAACAGAAATTTGTCGAGTCGGACAAGCGTAGACAAGTTTTTATACTTATTACCAAGTTATATTAAGGTTAAAACAGGTTACACGCCTCTCGGATCATTAATCGTGTATTAAATCATAATTTGCAATTCTGTTGACTTTTTCGGTCAACGTTTGACCCGACAAACGACCTAGTTAGGTCTGGAATTGGTACTTGCCCTTATAAGGGTTTAATACCCATATAATTACCTATCTAACGGTACTTTTAATTTGACATACGACTGAGCTATCGTTGCTTAATCACAAAGTCAACCGTTAAGCTCGATATATTGACTTTTAAGCTAATTACTAAGCTAGAATTAATTTAGAAGGGTTAAGCAACTTACTAGATGATTAATGGATGATTAGGAAGGCTCTTGATCAGTTTGCAAGCTCCCCAAATAATCAGAATGCTTGAATATGATGTGTGAATGAATGTTGTACTTGAAGGTCCTTTATATACAAGAATCAAGCACCACAAGAGAGTGACAACCAAGTCTAGGGCCATCCACAATTGATCAACACTTGTAAGTAGTGTGTAGGGATGTCTAGGGGCCATGCATGTGCAAGAAAAACCGGCCAAGGGGGTCACAATCGCACACAACAGCCAACAGCAGGTCAGCTGTCGCTGGGCACACCCTCGCGTAGCGCGAGGGGCCGTCGCGCTACGCGACGCCCTTGCTGAATCAGAATTTTGTTGTTTGTTGGTGGTTTGAAAGGGCAGCCGTTATAAACGACTTGTGGACTTATTTTATCAGTAGGGGGCCTCCCATAAGTGTCTATATGCTTGAACATACCCTACCATTATCCAATGTTTCAAATGAATGCATAAACAAGACCCGAAAACATCGGTTTACCATTGCTTTTCATCGTGGGATCACCACATACTTTTCCAATTCCATTATTGGCAATAATTCCCTGAATTGAGGGTGCATAGATGTGTAAAATATTAAATCGGGTCTTGGGATTTATAATTGAGGTCGTTCAGAGGTAACGATTTAACATGACGCCACTTTAAATCCTACCGAAACATCTTTATTAAATCCGGGTTTCCAACGCGTTTTTGTCTTACATGACACGTGTCGTTTTAATATTAATCCCGAAATTTGCGAGGTGTTACAATCTTGAACGCTATAATAAAAGCTCCAATACTCAAGTTTGGTATGAACTTGATTTAGTTGAGTCGAGTTTTATCAAGTTCGAGTTTGAGCTCAAGCACAAAGTATTTGCTCGAACGGTATAATCAACTAAGTTGGGTTTTATAAGGAATGCACTCGGACACAAAATTTTATTGTTAACTGAGTGTGAACATTACAAATGTTAATATGTAATTGTTGTAACAGTTACTTGTTAGAATCTCTTAAAAGAGAAGCCCCAAATCAAAACACAAAACCTAAATGACACAAGAAATTAAACCCCCAAATCCAAATATAAAACAAATAGCAAGCTATCACATACTAGGTAAAAAGAAATCAGTGATCAACGATAATGCGGAAGATGAAAGGCTGAACCTGCAAGGAAAGCACCTTCAACAAACAATCCAAATGAAAAGAACATCAAAATTGCAATAAACACTAACCAAAGAAACAGATGAAAAATTTAAAAAGCAGAGAAAACATGCAATCAATCTGATGAAAAACAAACTTATACCGCCAACATAACACGTCGTAGACCACGCGGACTCGAAATAGAAGATTGCCACTGACGTAACATGGATCAATGCATCAAGATTAGACTATGGGGTATGGGGCGGGGGTTGGGTACAAACGCCCACGTCACCACTCGGGTGGGCTTGGGTTTCGGCGTGGCCCCTTAGGCGGGGGTTTCAGCCCGGGCGTTGGGCGGGGCTACCATTGGCCAAGAGCACTAGCCCTTTGAAATTGGCTTTTTTCCACGTCCCACCATACCCCTTTGAAATTGGCTTTTGGTCTTGGGTGCCACATACTCCACGTGTCGCACCATCCCCCAACCCACGCCCCACCATACACACTGTCTAATTAAACCGTACGAAAAGGTGTGATTCTCGTGAGAATTTAATCCGAAATCTTCATTTGGCTCTTGATTTAGAACACAAACAGAAGTACTAATAGCATACCTGATTAAATGCGAAACCCTAGCTTTCAATTTGGGGGATTTGAGGTTACAAATCAAAGAAGAAAATAAATAAATACATGATAAATTAGACAATATGATACATTTAGAAAACAAATACCTATATGAAGAAGAAAACGATGAACTTGAAATCAGAAGACGAACGCGTCAAAGAAGTGAAACGATAGCCTCTAATAGCAAATTATTGCGATCAGTGTCCTAGTTGGCATCCGTTAACACGTAATACCGCTGGAGGCTGTTAAGGAGCATTAAAAACTTCACATGTTAAGATGTTAACTAGGAGAGAGGTGGAAGGAATCAAGCATTGGAAAATGTGCACACATACACAACATGCTATATATATATATATATATATATATATAGGATAAAGATCCGTTAGGAACCACCTCTTATTGCGAGAACCGCGAGAACCAATGTGAACACATGGCAAAATTGTAATTAATGATATTTTATAAAAAAAAACACGCGCTCCATTCCTTTTGTTCGCTGTCGTCTTCTTCAGACATTCGCTGTTTCAACCTAGGGTTTTGTTGGAGATTCTGCTCAATCGGCGACTCAATCAACGGCGGCGACTGGTTCTACAGTTTCACGGCGGCGTGCTCTTATACTCTTGTTCACTGCCGTCTTTTTTTCAAACATAAGGTATATCTTCACTGTTGTCTTTTTCAAATTAGGGTTTCGTTGGTGATTTTGCTTAATCGACTACGCGGTCTACGACGGCGACGGATTTCTGCAGGTTCCCGGCGGCGTATACATTCACATTTTTCGGGTGGGGGGGGGGTTCAATTTTGATACTGATTTCGTCGTTGGTATACTGATTTCGGACACTCATGGCTTCGTCTGACTCGTCTCGTGTTGGAGTTGAACCTGCGGCATCTGATGAGCATCATACAACATCTTCTTCATATCATCCACATCACGATGCTGGATTTTGTGGCCCATCTGATATTAATGTAAATCCTATTTCTGCTGTGGGTCCGTCTGATGTTGATGTCCATACCTTACCTGCTGTTAATCCAAATGAAAGTTGCAATCCTGTATTTACAACAGTTACAAAACCAGCTGCATCTCGACACACCCTTCATGGGTTTGAAATACAAACGCTTGATTCAATGTTTACATCAGGCAATGTAGGTTCTGAGACTGCTATTTTACCTGATCAATCGTTATCAGTTGACACCACATCTACTGGTAAGACAACATCTACTTGTAAGACAACATCTACTGGTACAGCACATACAAGCACAGAACATCAACACTTACAATTCATTCGGTTTGAAACAAAAGGTATTTTGTGTCCATTTTATGTAAAACATGACTTATTCAATTATATACTCCTTTGTATCATGTTCACAACTGTTTTATGTTGCACATTATGATTACTCAATATTATATGCACATATGCATTTTGTTAACTGCATGTTTATAATTTATTTATGCTGTACATTATGATATGCACGCGTTCATTGTGTTAAGATCCTCATATTACAAATTATGCATCATATCAAATTATGTTACAATGCATCTCAAATTATGTTACAATGCAAATTTATGCACATGTGCATTATGATTGAAAAAAACAAAATAACTTTCTCGTACATTAACTGCCAATGCACATGTGCATATTAATTATAATTATACTATTCGTCCCTATATCATGTTGACAAGTTTTTTTTTTAATTTATTAATTATTTATCACTATCATTTAATTTATTAATTATCTCTTACAGGAACGATTACGGCTGCCATACATGCTACACCTAATGGCACCCCGTATTGGATACCCCAAGTTGATGTTAGATACCTTCCTGTGGTAAATAGTACATTTACCCATTGGGAAGATGTTGTCATGATGTACAATACGTATGCTACACAATCCGGGTTTTCTACTCATATCGGTACATCGAAAAACAAAAAGTATCATGACAATCCTAATATGAAAATCTCCACTCATAGGTATATATTATGTTCAAGAGAAGGACAACCACGGGTCACAGAATCTGACCCCAATGCTCCATCAAAAAATGCTCCAACCATATATGATAAATCCAAGAAACAACACAGACGAAGCCGATTCACAGTTTCCGGATGTCGTACGCGTATCAAAGTGAGTTTTGATCGTGTTACCGAACAATATAAAATATATGATTTCATCGCCGCGCACAACCATTGCATGATTGGTAGCGATCACGCCAACATGTTAAAACAAAGCAGGAAACTTGGATTTGAGGAGCAACAATTCATCCACAAAGCTAGTCTTAACAAAATCGGCCCAACTGTTGCACATAACATTCAAGCATCACTTAAAGGCGGACCTCAAAATGTTCGTGGCACAACAGTAGATTTCAAAAATTGCTCTAGAGACATACGTGCATTCATCGGTGACCGCGATGCAGACATCCTCTTACATACCATGAGATCTCGAGTTACCAATCTTAATGATTTCTATTTTGATTGTGTCATAGTTGACAATGAGTTGCGATCTTTCTTTTGGGCTGATTTCGTATCATTGCGAAATTACGAGGCTTTTGGTGATGTGTGTGCATTCGACGCTACATATGACACCAACAAGTAAGATACTGTACTTTTTTCACCATGTGGAATTATTAATATTTTTTTAATATCATATGTTTTATTTACAGATACAAAATGATTTTTGTGCCATTCACCGGAGTTGATCACCATAAAAAATGTGTTATCTTTGGCGCTGGCATGTTATACGACGAGACTATAGAGTCGTATACATGGTTACTAAATACCTTTCTGGCTGCACATAAGAAACAACCAACCTTTGTTCTCACTGACCAAGACGCATCAATGAAACAAGCTGTGTCAACCGTTTTCACAAACTCTATCCATCGTTTGTGCATGTGGCACATAATGAGAAAACTTCCATCCAAGGTAAACACTCTATTTTTAATATTAACACGGTTCCAGTTACATCATATATTATGATTAAATAACTCCTTTTTATTATCCATGTTTCTTAATTTGTAGATTTCAAACGATATCCTTGATAATACCACTCTTCGTTCGTCAATACATAAGCTGGTGTGGAATTTATTCATCACACCACAAACATTTGAAGAAAGATGGCATGTGTTAATGGATGAATATCACCTAGACAATCATCCGTGGCTTTGTGATATGTTTGCTATACGTCATGAATGGGTCCCGTGTTATTTCAGAGAGATACCTATGTGTTGTTTGATGAAGACTACATCCAGATGCGAGAGCTCAAACGCGCGTTTTAAAGTCAACTCGTCAGAAACTAACACATTAGTTCAATTTTTAATGTGTTTTGAAACCAGTATTGATGCTCAACGGCATACACAACGAGATCTCGAGTTTAAAAGCGATATGTCGACCCCTCGTTTATCTACCGGTCTTCGCATAGAGGCACACGCGTCTCAAACATACACATGGTCCATGTTTCTTGAAGTTCGAAAAGAAATATACATGGGCATGTTCCATTGCATGCCAATTGAACGTCCCGGAACGACTGACATAAAAAATTACACTGTTCGTCACTGCAAATCAAACATGTCTTATGTCAATGAATTCGAGGTATGTCCTTACTATCCAATATGTTTTAATGTTCAATATGCACATGTGCATGTATCAAATTTTGTCATGTTATGTAATTAATTTTTTGTTATGCACATGTGCATGTATCACATTTTTTATTAATTTTTGTTATGCACATGTGCATATATCACAATTTTGTCTTGTATATATATTTATACCTTCTGTTTGATTAATTTTTTGTTATGCACATGTGCATGTATCACAATTTTGTCTTATGTGTATACCTATTATAACCTTCTGTTTGATTAAATTTTTTTTGTTATGCACATGTGCATGTATCAAAATTTGTCTTATGCTATTCACTTGTTCATATATCAAACAATGTATTTATTTTATTAACTTATTCACTTGTTCATATTACCTTTCATGTATTCATTTTATTTATAATATATGTTATGCAAATGTGCAGGTGTCACTCAATGTACCTGCACAAAAAGCAAGCTGTACATGTCTTGGATTCACTCGTGTTGGATATCTATGCCGACATATATTTTGTATATTCCGTTACAACGAAATTGAACGGATACCGTCCCATTACATCACCCCACGTTGGAAAAGAGATGCGCTTCCGTCAGCTGTTCATAACATATCTAACATATACTCATCAAACAACAGCGAGTTTGCTATCATCCACAATGAAATAATGGATTTAGTCAGTCAATGCACAAACCGACTGAGACACAATCCTGAACAACTACGTTCCTTATCTTCTGAGATCAAACACATCAGAAACCGCGTATTCGAATCGTTTCCGTGTGAGCCTCAGCCTCGTTCTGTTCAAAAAACTGCAAACATCAGTGACATCTTAAACATACCTTCAAATCTAAGCAGAAGTGTCCATCCTCCGCAAGGTATTAGAAACAAAGGTTGTGGGACCAAAAAACAACGGATCAGCCCCGGTGGTCAAAACATTAAAGATAAACGAAAGAAAGCCGGTAAACGACAAAAAGCCGCCCACTTATGCAACAAATGCAACAAGTATGTATTTGACCATGATTCTCACAATTGTGAAAAAATCAAAGCTGCCAAACTTGCTGCACGAGCAGATAAACGTGCTGCTGCTATAGCCGCTGGACTACCCGATCCGTCTGATTCCGATTCTGATGATACTGATGTTGATCTCGATGACACCGATGATGATACCAATGATGAAATCGATGAGTATAATTCTTCTGATTACGATGCATCTGAATACCCTGCCTCCATGCAAAAACCTCCCGTATCTGAGCGAACAAATGTTAGGCGTGAACCTAAACAATCTTTTGATCCTGATCAAAGCCTTAGGCGTTCAACCAGACGTCGCAAACCATCCAAGATAGCTCGTGATTCTTGATTGATTTATTATGTATTACAACTTATGACTACCGAACTTATCTAATTATGAACTTGTCTATTTGAACTTGTCATATGCACATGTGCATATGTATTTACAAGTTGTATATACCGTTTTTTAAACCACCTGTTTAACATTATGCATTTTACTAATATGAAGTTAAAACAATTTTGTTAAATATACACAATTGTAATAACTTATACAAACTTAACATTTAATCTGTATGTTTTATCACTTCATGCACATACTGTATGCACATGTGCATACGAGTCATTTAATTTACTAATCAACTGTGTGTTTTATCACTTCATGCACATACTGTATGCACATGTGCATACGGGTCATTTAACTTACTAATCAACGTAACATTCCATATTTTAACAAACATATACATTTATAATTAATAACACTATATGCACATGTAACATTCCATATTTTAACAAACATATACATTTATAATTAATAACACTATATGCACATGTGCATACGAATCATTTAACTTATTAATCAACGTAACATACCATACTTTAACAAACATGTAAATTTTGTAACTAATAACGTGCATTTCTATCATTTTATGCACATGTGCATAAACAACAAACAACACTAACTTATTACTGTAACCATAATAATTCACCATATTAGTTCACCTGTGCATAAACAACAAACTATATGAACTATAAATCCAAACATTTATCACCATATCACCTATCCAACATAACAATTTCTACAATACACATTACCAATTTGCTAAAATTCCAATTTCTCAATATATCAACCAACAAATATTAGTAACATTATTATATATTTCCAACCACAACTAACCAAAAATGTAACATTCATCATACCTGTACCAACTTGTTACCTTCCTAACACAACCATCTAACATGTCTTACCAAAGAAAACAATCCAACATAACAGTTTAATGTTCAAATATAACTAATTAACTAGAAATACTACCTACGTGTCATGAACTGCTACCCTCAAACTTTATCCCCATTCTTCCATTCGCTAAGAGTGTTCCAGATTTTTTCTTGTTTTGCTCCCTCTTTTTCCAACAACGTCCGCATTCTTTCATCTTCCAAATTTTGTGTTGCTTTTCTTGCGAGGTACATAACCGTTGCCTTGTACACGTTCGCCTCTGATAGTAACAGTTTTGTTGCTATCTTCATCCTCAGGTTTTGCAATTGCATTTCTTGAATATTTTTTTGCGTACTAAAACCGCATTCAAACTCGACATCACTCCCTTTATACATCTCCATGTGCCTCATAGCAAACACGCCACAATCGTTGAAATTATCGCTCGTCGCCCATTCCAGTTTTTTCTTCGTCAACTGTGCGGCTGCCATGCGTGCCGCGCTTGGATGTTTAACATTCTTCAAATAGCCAACAATGTAATTTTTCTACAAAAAAATAATAATATTTAGTGTTAATACATGTCATATTCATATATCCTTATTTTCAAATATAACATTTAATATAAAAAAATCTATACTTACCACTTTAGATGGCGTTCCATTTTCTTTAAAACTTCTTCCTGCTGACAGTCTATAAAACCCGCGGCTACTCACCATATTATCAATTACTTCCACCTTTGCGTTCTCTAAATCAAAGCATATTATATAGAAATGCTTTCTTTCTATCATTGGTATTATTATGATGTTAAATTCCTTTAACTCCAACATTTTATTGTTACACTCAACAACCTCCTTCAAGTGTGAATTTAATATTTTAAATGCCTGTTGTTCCGTCTGTTTCGTTTTCAACACATAGTCCGACTGCACATTACATAAATACATGTAACACACAAGTATAAATATCCTAAATATGATTGTTAAACATGAATTATAACACACTTACGATAGTTGTCGTATAACACCATAATCTCCTTTTCCCTGATGTTTTGTTTTTTTTCTCTTCGTAATTCAAAATAGCCGCCCAACAATCTATCACGTTTTGTGAGATCCATTGTCCAACCTCCAATGTGTTTATCAAAAATGCGCGTGTTGTCATTCCATGTGATGTTTCAAAAATAGTTGAGCTGTAATCGTCACAATAAATTACATCAGTTATGTTCCGTATGCACATGTGCATAGATTACATTACATATACTATACACCATATTTTTTATGCCAAAATTCATCAGCCCATATACATACACTACATTTTTTAACTACCATCCAAATCACATTCAGTTATGTTCTGTATGCACATGTGCATAAAATACATTACATATACTATACACCATATTTTTATGCCAACATTCATCAGCCCATATACCTACACTATACTTTTAACTACCCTTCAAATCACAACAGCCGCTAACCTAATCAATCGCAACCAACCAGAACCTTATAACATGCGAACAATATAAACAACCCACCTAATTATTCTGAATTTATTGATTAAATGCTTTATATGTCAAAAGTTTATGTCATTACTAAACAAATTGCTTCCTATACTACAATATGCAACATATTTTTTAAATAAAAATTAATGCATATTTAATCTTACTTGAATGTCATGCTGATCTCTTTCTTCTCTTTTTCAACATCTATTTCTTTATCGTCCACATTACATTTTTTGCTCTCCGCCCTACAATATTAATTTGTACATCAGATTGAAATTCTAAATTATTATGTCACAACAAATAATAACATAACATTATAATACACATCCATACCTTCGTTTGTTGTCGATTGTTGTCAACAAATATTGCCATAACGTTTTTTCGTCATCATTTAATGGCTCATTCATGTCAACCACATTTGTATCTCTACCACTCACATGTACGTTTACCTTTGTATCTTTAACACTCGCATGCACTTTTGTTACAATGTCTGCTTCTGGTGAACTTTGTGAGCTTTGCGAGCTTTGTGACAACAACTCAAAACTCGGTACGGTGTTATCTACTTCTTTCCTCCTACGTGTTTGCCTCTTCATAACACTCTTTTCCGTTTCAGCCCATTTGATAGTCTCATCGACAACTTTGTCTAACTTTATATCCCCATCGTTTTGTGTCACTCCATCCACCTTCGTTGCACCACATTCGTCATTTTTTGATACACCGTCCAACACATCACCTTCATCTTTTAAACTTCTTTTTCTTGACCTTGTAAACACCTTCATTCCACCCTTAATTTTAACATTAATCTTTTTGTCTTTTTCACGCTCCATCACTTTGTTTTCTTTGCTGTCAACCATCTCCTTTGTGCTTAGCAAAACCGACATTTTGTTTTCACCTCTAAACGTTCTATCATACTCCCTCACTAACTCTTCAACCTTCTCATTCTTTGGATATTTGTAGCAAATATCATCCAACTCTTTATTTAACAACACTTTTTTTTCTTAATGTCTCAGCCATTAAACTTTCAACCATACGAGCATGCTCCTAATTAATAACACATCAATAAAACAGAGTTAGTACTATTAACCCAACATTATGCATATCCAGCAGATTTATCACATTATAAAACACGGTTATGCACATGTGCATGATTTATATGTTCATATCATCCTAACATTATGCACATGTGCATGAGTTATATGTATCATATCATCCTAACATTATGCACATGTGCATGAGTTATATGTATCATATTCATCGTATCCTAACCACTAACCCCACCACATGTCTATTAACCTAACACATATCTATGTCAATCACATACAGTCTACAAAATACAAGTTATTATTTTAAACAATATAATCAACGAAAGCTGGATCACAGTTTTAATTTCATAAAAATAATAATAATAATAATAATTAATCACGTTAAAACATTATACGTACCTCAAATGTCACATTTTTCTTTTCACCTTCATTCTTATCTACCATTTGCTCCACTTTCTTCATTCTATCCTCTTTCGTTTCATGCCCCACATCAACTTGAGTGTCGACATATCCTTCACGTAACGCCCCTTTTCCAAAACCGCCATTCTTTATTTCCCATGTTTGCCTTCTGCTCAACATTTCTTTAGTCCAGAATGATAATGGACTCGATGTTCGTACTGTATTGATGTCCCCACACAATGTTCTATCCACATATAACATCTGCACATGTGCATTATTACCATATGTGAAAAGTATATATATATATATATATACTAACTAAAAACAAAATAATTTATACAAAAAATACAAATTAATTATTTATATTATTTCAAACATAACACTTAACTTACCACCAATATTGTAAGAGCCCCATTAAAATATTTTGACGTGCTATCCCGTTGCCATCCATCTTTGCTTATCTTCATGCTATCACAAATATATTTGCACCAGTTCACATCTTCAACCGCCACATCTTCGCCTAAGCATTCCAGAAAATCAGTTTTGCATCTACCATCTTTGTTTATTTCCACCATTGTATTCATGAACAATGTCAAAAAATCATATTTAAACATTATGCCATCCTCCGTTGGGTTATCTCTTAATCTATCGACAATTCTACTCGGTGTTATTGTACGCCCTTTATATAAACTCTTCCATTCAGCCAATATCCCAACTTCCTCATCTTCTTCTTCTTCTTCGTCTTCGTATTCTTTCACATCAGATTCTATATCAGACCCACTGTTTTTATCATTATTTTTCCCCTTTTGTTCAACCTTCTGTTCTTTCTGCTCCTCATTCTCTTTATCCTTCTTTTTCTCCTTCTTTTTATAATCTATAACAGCCCCGCTGAATCCCAACAACTCGCTAATAACAGTTTCGTTAATTTCAATGTTTCCAACAGTCAACTTGATTGCCATATCTTTCCCGCTAAAATTGTCTACCACAAAATGTGACATCTTCGCTGGCAAGCTGTCAGTTTTAAGATTCATAATACTTCCAAACCCCAGATTTTTTATTGTTACCAACTGTTGTTTAGAGAATGTGTTTAACCCCACCAAAAGTTGATGTGGAGATATGCGTGTTCGTATCGATTGCCAGTTAGATACCCTCATAACCTTTTTACTCACCGTCTTCTTAACTTTCGGTGACACAACTTTTTCATTTGAACCTGTTTATCAACATAATAACATGCACATGTTATATAATGTACATGTGCATTTCAAATTTTTATTAATTATTTTCAATAACACGTACCATCACTATCATTGTTATCAACTTTGGTGTCTTTCACTTGTCTTCGCGATCTTACAATCCTTTTGTTCTTTGTATTACATGTTACATCCAAACCTTCGGTTGTTTCTTCGTGTTTCCGTTTGCTATCCCTTTTTACATCAACACATTTAGTTGCATCATTTCGTTTCTTTATGCTTTTTTCCTTTTGTGCGTTCTTTTCCACCTTTAAAATACCTGAATGCAAAAAATTAATGCGTTTGCGCGAGTTATAACATTTGAAAAAAAAAACTGTTAATGCACATGTGCATAAATGCATATTGCGTCATTAACAATACTAATATTAACAGTAAGTTCTCAACACTTTCTAACCTTTTTGCTTAACAACCGCATGCTCGTCTTCTGTCGCATCTGGCATTCTTTTCGACCCTTCATCTCTCGGCATCAGTACAAACGTAACTTTCCTTGTTTTTTTTCCATTTTACTGCATACAATGAGAATGTATATTAACACACGTGCATAACTATAACTGTGCAACTATAACTATGCACATGTGCATACATACAACTATGAAATAATTTATCAATATATACCTATGTTAACACATTGACCCGATAAAAACAAATTCGGTTACAAATTATAAAAATAATTTATCATGTTATGCACAAGTGCATACCAATCAATCATAAATATGAACCAACACCATAAGTAAAACCATATGTTATCAGTAAAACCATAAATTATCACATTATGCACATGTGCATTCCAACAAGTTATGCACATGTGCATACCAACCAATCATAAATATGAACCAAAACCATAAGTACAACCATAAGTTATCACATTATGCACATGTGCATTCCAAATCAAATACAAACACATATGCACGCCATTAACTGTATTCTACACAAACAAACAAATACAAACACATATGCACAACATTGGCTGTAATCTACACGAACAAACATTAAAACCTTCAATATTTTCGACCAAAATACCCCTATAACTTTTACCGCATGACCAAATATAACTATGCACATGTGCATACATACAGTAATGAGCGGATGTAATATAACTATTAGCCATTACCTCGGACATTAAATATCGGATGTAATATAACTATGCACATGTGCATACAGACTCGGACAGACATTAAATATCAGATGTAATATAACTATGCACATGTGCATACAGACGGTAAATAACGGATGTAATATAACTATGTATACATACAACAATATTATGCACATCTGCATTCCAAAACAAACAGCAACAATATTATGCACATGTGCATTCCAAATCAATCACAAACATATAATCGTATTGACCTACATCGGTTGTAATCTATATGAAAATCGGTTGTAATATATATGAACAATCACATAATCGGCTGTAATCTACATGAACAAGCACATACATGAACAAGCACAAAGAACTTTGTATGAACTTACATCGGCTGTATCGGCTGTATGAAGTTTCAAGTTCATAATCAATGCAACGACGTATGCTCTTCGTAATATATAAACCTCGCCGAATATGCCGAGTATGACCGTTTTTTTTGCCCTAAATTGATTCGGTAGTTGCCCTAAATCCCTAAATCGATTCGGTATGGCCGTTTTTTGCCCTAATTTCGAGCCGGCGATTAATGTACGGACGACGATCGAATGGAGACGATGATCGTATGGCGAAATTGCTGATAAACTGTTGGAATTGGGAGCGTCAGTGTGTATCGTGGATTAAGTATCGAGTATCGGCGAATTGGGAGAGTTGTGTTGTTTGTGATAATTGTTGGATTTGAAATTGTAATATAAATCGTATTTTAATAAAAGGCTGACGTCCGTGTGAGCGCGAACTTATAATTTTCTTTATTATTTACAAAATTGCCATCCGTTCACATTGGTTCTCGCGGTTCTCGCAATAAAGATGGTTCTCGCATGAACCTCACCCTATATATATATATAGGGGACCGCTAGAATGAGAACCACCACGAGTTATGAGAACCGCGAGAACCACGTGCCACGGAGGGGCGTTGACCACGATTTTTTTTTACAACTAGATCCGTATATTTTAACAACATTTGTAAAAAAAAAAAAAAAATTCAAACGGCGCGCCCGAGGGGGTAGTTTTTTACACCCAAAGTTTGGTGTTTTTATTATTTTTTTGTTTTTTTTTTTTTTTTTTACAAACTTTGGGTGTAAAAAACTACCCCCTCGGGCGCGCCGTTTGAAATTTTTTTTTACGAATGTTGTTAAAATATACGGATCTAGTTGTAAAAAAAAATCGTGGTCAACGCCCCTCCGTGACACGTGGTTCTCGCGGTTCTCATAACTCGTGGTGGTTCTCATTCTAGTGGCTCCCTATATATATATATAGGGGATGGTTATCTTGAGAACGCTAAATATTGCGAGAACCGTGAGAACGAATGAAAAAACCAATCAAAACCGAATTTTTTCCAATACAAACTTCATTGTAATAAAAATACAACATCAAAAAATAACTTACAACATCAAATAATTCATTTCTTCTCTCAAAATCACTCTTACTAAATTTTTTTTACACATGTGTAAATATAACAAATGTACACATGTGTAAATGGAAAACTTACACATGTGTAAATTTTCTTTATTTACGAATTCACGAAAATTTAAATGTGTAAATTTAATTTCTAACATTGTATTCGAATAATAATGATAAGTGTAAAAAAAAAAATTGAATTTGAATTTTTTTTGACCGAGTTCTCGTGGTTTTTTCATTCGTTCTCACGGTTCTCGCGATATTTAGTGTTCTCATTTAAACCCTCTCCTATATATATATATATATATATATATATATATATATATATATAGGGGACCGCTAGAATGAGAACCACCACGAGTTATGAGAACCGCGAGAACCACGTGCCACGGAGGGGCGTTGACCACGATTTTTTTTTACAACTAGATCCGTATATTTTAACAACATTCGTAAAAAAAAAATTTCAAACGGCGCGCCCGAGGGGGTAGTTTTTTACACCCAAAGTTTGGTGTTTTTATTATTTTTTTGTTTTTTCTTTTTTTTTTACAAACTTTGGGTGTAAAAAACTACCCCCTCGGGCGCGCCGTTTGAAATTTTTTTTTTTTACGAATGTTGTTAAAATATACGGATGTAGTTGTAAAAAAAAATCGTGGTCAACGCCCCTCCGTGGCACGTGGTTCTCGCGGTTCTCATAACTCGTGGTGGTTCTCATTCTAGCGGCTCCCTATATATATATATATATATATATGTATATATATATATATATATGTATATATATATATGTATATATATATATGTATATATATATATTAATTTAAGGGCGTTAATAGGGGTTAAACCATTTTCTTAGTATGAGGTGAAGTGAAAGAGGGTCAAGTGGGTGACATGACACCTACGTATAGTTAGACTGCCTCCAATGCTTCAAGTGAAGGGGGTGCATTTGGTGACGTGGAGGCTGCATGTGGGAATGATGCAATGGAGTGGGTGATGAAGGGGAAGGCTTGTAGGTGGGGAAGTGCAACCAAGTGCAGAGAGAGAAGGTGGGCCCATTCAATTTTAAGCTTAAAAAAAATAGAGGAGAGAGTGTGCATGTGGGAATGATGGGTTGGAGTTAAAAAGATGAGAGAGAGTGCATTTGTTAAGAATGAGTAAAAAGCTGATGTGACAGTGATGACTAGGATGCATGTAGTAAATGCAGGCCGATGCATTGAAGACAGTCTTAAAGGCGTAAAAGTATACCTATAATCTAAATGACAGGATATCAAAGACAAATTTTAATGGATTTTAAATTTAAACAGGTATATATAGATAGATAAAATATGATAAATACCATAAATAGCTTTGAGGTAACTTACTTATATACGCCCTTTAAAATAAATAAAATAATAATAATAAATTATACATTATCCAGCCAGTTTAAATAATTGTTTGTTATGAGTATCATCGTGCCACCAGCGGAACCACCCGATCATATCCATCTCCACTAAGCATAATGCCTATACACAAATTCAGGAGGAAACCCAATAAATATGGAAAAACCCCCCTTGTGGGAATCGAACCCAGGACCTATTGGTTCCAAAGTCTTATCCCACCTCTAAGATGCCACTAGGCTATAAAGCCATGGGCTAATTGTTTGTTATTCAAATCAATTATTTAACTCATAATTAGATAAGTTTGAATGTTGCTTAATTTCCAAGTTATGAGAGGAATTCTATTTGAGTCGGTATTGGATACTTGAAATACAAGCATTCGTAGGTTAATAAATAGGGTCCGAAGTTTATTTTTTGTAATCATACTTTTGAGTTTTAATAAAAAGAAAAAGCCGTGTTTAATAAAATCGCAGAAGCAGTTCTGAAGAATTCGAAATTGAAAGGAGCTTTCTTTCTATCAGGGCATATTTCCAGTTTTTGCTTTTCATAATGTTCATCAGGAAGAATCGGAGACCCAAAAAACGCTCTCGTCATGCAAACGATTCACTTCACCACCCCACCGAAATGCCGCCATGTCTTCCCGTTTGGACCGATGACGAGGAGTACGCCTTGGGCCTTGCTTTCATTAGGACCTTAGAGTTAAACGAGGATAGTACACATGATACATCTAGTACTAGTTTTTGGGATTGCGTTAGTGATAGATTTGACGAGGAAATGGGTTTCGCAACCGAGCATACAAGGGATCAAATATTATCAAAGTGGAAGAGTATATCGTTAGTGCTTGAAAGATTTCACATAATCTATAGCAGATTGATGGACAATTTGGGAGACGATCAAGACGAGGAGACTGTTGTTGAAGAATCTTGTACCGAATATGCATGAGTTAATGGAAGGCCGTTTAGTAAGTTAGAAATTTGGAAACTTATGAGTTATAGTTGAGGGCAGTTTTTATTAATATTGTAATTTTCTATTCAAGTGTAATATATTGAAAGGTGAGGAAAATGTGAATGATTTTTAATTTTATTTTTATGTAATCTTTTATTGTCGGCTATTAAATGCGCAAAAAAAAAAATAAATAAATAAAAAAAATCACGTACCGGTTTGCAATCTTTATGTTTAAATTTGAGTATGGCCGATGAATAGTTTAGAAGTCGAAGCTCTGTTTATTTGTTTGTTCATTCATTACAAATTATTTATATGCATATATATGATTAATCTTACATATGCATATTTTTTTAGTTATATACAGATCTTAAATAAATTAGGTTCAGTTTGTTATAGAGGTGTACAAAAAATCCACATCCGAAACCGATCCGAAAAATAATTTGAAACCGATCCGATGGAGAAACCGGATTTTTTGAAACCGGATACAATCCGATAAGATCCGCCGGATCCAATCCGATTTGTAAAATTTTTAGCATACCGGATTATTTCCGGATAATTCTAACCGGATTATTTCCGGATAATCTCTAACCGGATCCGAACCGGTTTTTTTAGGATCCGGATAAAATCCGGATTTTCCCGTTTTGCATTAAATCCCACAGCCACATTAATATAGACATAAAACTTTTTAATTTTTGGTTCTTTGCATTAAATCCCAACTATATATCTTCCTTAAATAATTTGGTTCTTTTGTACTTTTTGGGCAATAGCTATATAGTTCCCTAAAATATTTTTTGACCGTTAGTTATTTTATACTTTTTGATCGGGTGGCATTATAGCCTAGTGGTATCTTGGGGGTGAGATACGGCTTATGACCATTAGGTCATGGGTTCGATTCCCACAAAAGGGGGTTTTCCCAGATTTATTGGGTTTCCCCCTGAATTGGTGTATAGGCATTATTGCCTAGTGGAGATGAAAATGATCGGGTGGTTCTGCTGGTGGCACGATGATACTCCAGTGGTCCGTCAGTGATCCAAATTTGCCGTTCAAAAAAAAAAATTAAATCCCAAGATCCCATTGAATTTTTTATTTTTTTATTTACAATTCTAGCCTCTTATAAATAGCTTAGAGTTATAATTGTTAAAAACACAAAATTTTTCTAGCTCTCAAAGCAAGCAAAAAAACACATGTTCGTGAAACACAAAAACAAGCTTGATCTCACAATCTTTCATTCTCTTTTTACTCATGGCAAATGATAGCACTCAAGCTTTCGTTGGTTGTGGTTCCACAAGCGAGCTAACCGTGGTGAGGATTATACCAACAACGAGGAACCAAGATATATGGTCAAAGTTTGATTTATGTGAAATGTCGAACGGGTCACAAAAGGCTCGATGCAAACATTGTGGTAAGAATACAGGTGCTACGGGAAATTCGACTTTGAGAAATCGTATCCAAAAGCATTGTAGGGTGTTGAGAAACGATCCAACTCAAGATCAAGCTCAAATGTCAAACGAGGGAGGTGTTTGGAACTTTAAAGCCGAGATGGTTCGTGATAAGATGGCACAATTCGTCATTCAAGAGGGATTGCCATTTGATCACTTCGATAACCCGCGCTTGACAAAGATGGCCCGTGATCTACTGACCGTCCAAGCTTACACAGTAGCTTCGAAATCTGATTTTTCTCTTAGGTGGTGTTTGTTTTTAGCTAGAAGTACTTCAGAACCTCTTATGTCTGCGCCGCACAGACCACGCGCAGACATAAGGGTCTGCAGCTTGTTTGGCTTTTAGAAGAGGTTAGGTCTTCAAACCTCTTCCCCACCTCTGCGTCCTGCAGACTTGGCCTGAGGTCTTCAAACCTCTTCTCAAGAGGTATCTCCTTCTCAAAACACATCTCCTACCAGCCACACCTGAACCTCCTCCCCCACCACCTTCACCTCCGGCGCCACCACCTCCCCCACCACCTTCACCTCCGGCGCCACCACCTCCCCCACCGGCTCCTCCTCCTCGTCGACATACACCTCAGCCGCACCCCCTCCTGCTCGATCTCCAATCTCAGCCGCACCCAACCCTAATCCTACCTCCACCCCTGAAATCATAACCACAACCACCGTCGTCATCATCTGTTATCATCATCATCGGTCATCATCATCCTCGTACTCTCTCTATCTGGATCTCTCTTTCTCTCTGGATCTCTCTCCTCCCTCGATCTCTCTCTCTCTCTCTCTCTTCAGAAACCCCCAAATCGAAATTAGGGTTTCGGTTGGGTGGTGGCTGAAGTGGTGGTGCTTGGTTGTGGTGAAATTAGGGTTTCGGTTGGGTGGTGGCTGAAGTGGTGGTGGCTGAAGTGGTGGTGGTTGGTTATGGTGGTGGAGGTGGACGGTTGTCACACCCCGATTTCCACGTGTCACCGGTGGGCCTAGTGGGGAGTATCGTGACGTTGTTGGCAACGTAATAGTCAAACAACACAATATTTAATATGCACAGTGGAAGCAAATTAAAAGATATAATACAACTGAATTTAATATTGTAATATCAAATGTCACAATATTCGGAAGTTTTATCCACAGATGGATCGGAAACAAAATGGAAACAATAGTTCAACAGACTTCAGGCATCTTAAGCTTGCGAGACTTCTAATGATGCTAAGGAGAAATCCCAGCCAATTACGCTTAGTACCTGCATTTAATCTTTTTGGGAAAATACGTCAGTTTACACTGGTAAATACATTCAACTGACTCATTTTAGAAAAATGATTGAAAATTGATTTGGATGCACGTGGCATAAACATTTTATTTAACTTGGGTGAATTATTTAAATATATAATCTTGTGAACGAATTACATGTTCCTTGTGCGTTCAGTATCCCGGATCTTGTCCGGGTTAAAGATCAATAGACACACCACATTATTCTTTTGTGCACTGACGGGTGTACGCCTACACCCCGCGCTTAAGTCGTGGCCATTTCGTAAAATGATGCCAAGGATATCCGGGACATGGTCATTAACCCCCCAAAGGCTTTAAGTAACAAGACTGTTTAAACGAGCCGATCAAATTATTCAATTAACCACCCAACGATGGAAGATTTAATGCCCGATCAAGCGGTATTCTATATACCGTAACCCAAGCCCGTATAGGGAAAATAAGTTAAAAGTATTTACCTGAGCAATGTATAAATCACAATAAGCAAATTGCAAGTAGCTTTTACTGGTTCTCCTAATCTGGAACGAAGGTTTATAATAACCTATTAGAATTCTAACGGGTCTTTAATTAAGCTTAAGCTTAGACCGGTTAGTTTCAAAGACACGGTTCGTATGCACGATTAAGCGAATACCGGATAGAATGTGATTTAGACCCGACAAGTTCAGAGACTTGTTTAATATGGATATTTCATACACATTCTGGATTTTGAGATAAAACCGTTAAGGTTTGACCCGTTTAGGCTAGTTTATGTAAACTAGTTACATAAACTGAACCGAACGCGTAATAAGCGTAACGGGTATTCATATGAGCCATTTACAGGTTTCCTAAGTTAATATGCCCCAAATATGTTGTGACATCAGTAAGATATCATTTATTATGCCCGAAACGAATTTAAACGCAAACTATGCCCCGTAGGGGTAGTTTGGTCATTTAAAAGGTTATAAAAGAGTTTAAGTATGTATCTGAGTTATAGGTCTGATGTAATCAGCAAAAATACTTAGTTTACTGATTTATAACAGTAAGGTATTGTAGGTATGTGAAATTTTATCAATTTTAACCAAACTATGCCCCGTAGGGGTATTTTGGTAATTTCACATAAGCCGAAAACCTCAAAACTGAAGTATGAGTTAAACAACTTTTGCTTAGTGTTAAAATATTATAATTTGCCTCAAATATCAGTAGGTATCACCCTTGGTATGTTTAAAATATTTTTAGTACATACTATGCGTTAAAAACGCTTAATTAGGCGATTAGAAGCCATTTCCGGGTTTGATACATAAAGCTGATATTTTTATTATTCCAGAAGGCTTAAAATAATATATTTATCATATGTGATCAGTAGCAAAAGGTTTAGAGTTGTTTAGATATGTAAAACTCATTTTATGGCCCGTAAGGGCAAAACCGACAATTACCGGATTAAGCCTACGACTATTAGTTATGCTCAGCCTAAAATTAATTAAAAATCTTCAAAATTCCCAAAATAATATATTACATCAGTGGGTAATAATTTTGGTATCAAAAAGTATGTTTAAATAGGCTATACGCTAAATACGCCATTTAATTAACATAAAGCTTTAATTTTACGTTAACGAGCATAACTCTTAACCTACACCTCAAACTGATGTCAAATTTTGTATGCAAGTTTATATATCAGTACTTAAGGTTTCTACTCTTTTACATTTCCAAAAATCACGTTTTAAGGTGAAAAGGGCATAATGGTCAACATATGAGCAATTAACGGAATCATGCATATTAATTGGTTAACTAATGAACCATGGGGTATAATCACAGAGGGTTATACTAGCATGTAACCTGGTTCAAATGAAGCTCTTAGGTATTTTTAAAACATACCATAACGGGTCAGAACTGAAAGTCAAAGTATAAGTCAAATTATGCGACTTTCGGTTCCGAACCGGGTCTAAACAGGAAATTGTCGGGTTGAACATGTTTAGACATGTCCTTACACTAATTACCAAGTTATATTAATGATCAAACAGGTTGTATGTGTTCTACATTGCTAATCATGCATAAATTGTAATTTACACATTCTGTTGACTTTTTATTCGTAGGTTTGACCCGACATTTGACCTAGTTAGAGTGGGAATCAGGGGGAACACTTTTAAGGGTTTATTACCCACATAATTACCAACTTATAACTACTTTTGATTCGACTAATCACTGGACCATTAGTGATTAATCTTAAAGTTAACCGTTAATTACGACGGTTTGACTTTTGAGCTAAAACTAAGCTAAAACTTAATTAAGAGGGTTAGGCATACTTACTGAAGTCCTATGCTTGATTAGTGACCTCTTGAGTCTGCTTTGGGAGCTCCAGAATCGATCAGAATGCTGAAGGAAGGTGTGAGCTCAAAGTTGAAGTCTTGTGGCCTTTTATAGTGTTTAATCCACCATAGAATGTTGACACATAACTCTACCACTGATCACAACTGATTACCAAGTGTCCCTAATGCTTAGGGGGTGCCTAGGGGTCGTCCACTGATCATACGATAACGAAACTTTATGAAATTTATGTCGTGCATTCTAGTGAGCATAATTAACAGTTACAAAGCTTCGGGTTTGTCAAAAGATCACTCAGAGGTATAACTTAAACATATTGACACATTTAACCCATGTGGTTTGTAATCTCTCACTTTTAGCTTCGCATGAACCATGATTTATTCGTTTGATGTTATAAACATCATGTAGGGTTATTGTACAATATATTTATTCACTGTTGACATTTAGAACTCGTATATTCACATACTTTCCATGATTGTCAACTTTAGTCCTTTCAGAACATTCTTTCACACGTTCAATCACATGACACGTGTCAACACATTATAGGACGTGAATTTTCGAGGTGTTACAACGGTGGTTGTGGTGGTAGAGGGGGGGGAGAGAGATCAGACAAGTTGTGTGTGTAAAGTGTGTGTCTGTGTGTGTTGAAGATCTTTTGTATAAAAAAAACAAACCCTCTTCTCCTTGCAGACTGCAGACATTTGGTCCACCTCTTCTCATGCAGATGCCTGCAGATGTGGTCCGCAGACTGCAGACCTTTTCCCGCAGAAAAAACAAACAGCACCTTAGTGGTAGGGTTTTATCTATTCGAAGAACGAGGCTCACACCTGAATCTATAGAAATATGCATTTGCTTGAAGGATCATTTGGATGCAACGGAACGTGTACAAGATGTTGCAAAGCTCGAAGGCGAACTCAACATTGAACAAGAAATCCATGAGTATCAAGTAGATCAAGAAGCGACGACTCCACTATCCGACGAAGAAGAAGCTTACGATGAATCTTATGAAGAATGAACCAAGTATGAAGACTACTACTATGAAAGACAAAGAAGACGACTACAACGAAGACATTTATGAATTATGTATCAAATAAAAAATACATTTATGGTTTTATTATCTTTTTTCTATGTTTTTTAATGAATTGATGTTTTTTTCACGAATCTTTGTTTTTATGAATTATGTATCAAATAAAAAATATATTGATGTTCTTTTACGAATCTGTGTTTTTTGAGTTTTAAAATATCCGAAATCCGGATTTTTAAAAAAATCCGGATTCTCCAATCCGATCCGGATGCCATAGGATCGACCTTTTGGAACCTTGGATTCAGATTTTATCCGATCCGGATTTTTTTTGAAACCGGTTTTAACCGAGAGTTGACTTATCCGGATCGGATAAGGTTTTTAAAATTATCCGATTTGTGCACCTCCGGTTTGCTGTATGTATTAATTTTTTAGGCCTCTAGTCTATATAGTGTCTTGTTATGGGCCCAGTGGTGATTTGGTGATAAAGTCTCGTGGGCCATAAAAATAAGAAACTTATTGACTTGGAAAAACAAAATTAATGGGCCCAGTGGTAATTTGGTAATAAAGTCTCGTGGGCCTTAAAAAATAAGAAACTTATTAAGACTTGGAAAAACAAAATTAAGAGTGGGTGAGTGGGTACTAGTGGTGCACAAAAAACCCGAACCCGGACCTGAAAATAAAACCCGGAACCGGGTATTATAAAACCCGGGTTTTTTATACCCGAACCCGACCCTACCCTACCCATAGGGTAGGGGTTGGGTATGCATTTCTGTTATAAAACCCGAACCCGGAACCGGGTTTTTTTATACCCGTTTTCAACCCGGGTTTTACGAGTACCCGGTTTCAACCCGAACCCGGAACCGGGTTTTTCCAATACCCGGTCCGGGTTTCCCAATACCCTGTTCAGGTTTTTTTGTTTTTTTTTTGTTTTTTCGAGTTTTGTACCTTGATAACGACTATATAGCTGTTAGAAAGTGTATTATGATCATTTGTTTGGTTTACATTGTATCTCTATACCCTATAAAAGGGGTATTTGATGACGAACAATAAACGAAGACGATCAAGTTATTCGAAGCTATCTATGTTCATCATCTTATTCGATCCGGTTCAATGATTATTTAGGTGTCATGTATTTCTATGTTTTATGAAATAAAAAGGTTTTGCATTTTATATTTCTATGATTTATCCAAAAAAAATGAATACTCGAACCAAACCCGATCCATACTCGACCCTACCCGAACCCGAAAATAGGGTATTATAATACCCGGGTATTAGAAAACCCGACCCGAACCCTACCCGAACCCAGGTATATAGGGTATACATTTTTTATATAAAACCCGGACCCGGACCCGACTCAGGTATTGTCAATACCCGATTTTGTAGAACCCGGTCGTACCCGAACCTGGTTCCATACCTGGAACCGGGTATTTGGAAAACCCGATTTGTGTACCACTAGTGGGTACATGGGCGGATTTAGCATGGTTCCATGGGTTTCCAGGAACCCATTCGATTCGAAAAAATAGAAAAAAATAGTGTAAACCTTGTATGATTTGGGAAAAAAATAATGAAAATTGGTGAAAAACTACCAAAAGAAACCCAGTGGAATCCGACCCTGTATCCGCCACTGAGTGGGTACCTTCTTATATTTTCGAAGAAGATTCTAATGAACACGAAAATTATAAATCATGACATTTTTAGAACTATAAAAAACTAGAATAGAAATGTATAGTTGTGTATTTTGGTAATTGTGTTGTAATAATAATATTTTATAATGATATTATATGTATCGGTTGAATGATGTAGGAATTAAAAATGCATATAACTATTTTTAGATGTCTGGGATTAATACTTTGAGATTTTAGTAATCAACCCTTTTTCTTGTATTCTCTCTCTCTCTATATATATATATTTTTTAAAACAACTTATGTACAAATCTAATCTAGAGCAAGACTCAAACTCTTGACCTTTATGAGAATGAGCACTATTTGACACATCAAAATACCATTGAGCTAACTTCTCTTTGGTTATGTTTTCAATAGATAAAAAGTTTATAAACTATACAATTGAGATCTAATCTAATCAATTTTGAGATCTAGTGCAAAATTAGGTTGGGATTGTTTCTTTTCATGCAGGCCTCTCACAACCATGTCTGCATTGTATTCCACAATGAACAGATTAATTTGCCTCTTATAATTCTTAAAATCAACTTTACTTGAACCCACATCTTCAAAACCGCCAAAAGCAGTCTTCATAACATTCAACGCCTTAACCGGGCCCAAATTCAACGTAGACATGCTATGTATAACATGTTTCTGAAGCTGAGTGAGGTGTTGTTCTGACGGAAGGAAATGCTTATCAGGCTGATCAACAAATTCGTGGTTGTGCTCTTCAACAAACTGCGACATGTTACATCAAAACAAAACAAAAAAGCCACGACAAAATGATACGTGATACATCAAAAGTAAACCGAGAAAATGCGACATGTTTTCAAATGCCTCAACATTAAATTAAACGACATGAGTAAATTCAAAGTTCCATATGTATAAAAAATAGAGTGAAAGAACGTTCAAATTATATTAGTTAAAAACGTCGTTAAACATATTAATGAATGATTTAAAACACAAACGCCAAAACTAACATTGATGACAAATAACAAATATAAACGCCATTGTAACAATAGATAATTAAAAAACACCAGATCATTACACATAAATTGCTCAAATGAAAAATCTAACAAAATTCAATGTTTGATATACATTTAAAACGCCAGAAATTAAAACAAAAACAAATGCAAACATGAAAAACGCCAAAAGTATATTAATTAAAAGACCATTAAACATATCAAAGAAATGAGTAAAAAACAAACGCCAAAACTAACATTTATATTGATATTATGGGTGGAGATATAATAGGAAGTTTATTTGGCTAGGAAGGCTAGGAAGTGACCTTGACCATCCATTTACTTAATCAAGGGCTAAGATTAAATCAGGGAAATTGAAAGTAAAAAAAGAGGCGCGTGACTTATTTCAGGGGCAATCTAGTCAATCCAAGCCAATAGTTTCTCTCTCCTCCAATTCCCCCCCATTTTTTAAACGTTAATAACTCTTTCATACGACATTATTTTTTTATAAAAATTGCACCAAAAAAACGAGCGTTTTTTTATCTTTAAAACGAGTATACTATTGCTATATTTTGAAAAAAAAAAATTAAAACCCAGTTGCGTAAAACGCAATAGAAAAAACCCCAGTATCGTAAAACGCAATGAAAAAAAAACCTAAAAAATGACATTTTTCTAAAACGCAATGCATCAAAAACACAAAGAAATGACTTTTTTGTAAAACGCAATGGCCAGAAAACACATAAAAATGTGTTTTACCTAAAACGCAATGCACCAAAAACACAAAAAAATGACTTATTTGTAAAACGCAATGGCCAGAATACACTTAAAATGTCTGTTTTCTAAAACGCAATGGACTGAAAACACATAAAAAAGTGTTTTACCTAAAACGCAATGCACCAAAAACACAAAGAAATGTCTTATATGTAAAACGCAATGGCCAGAAAACACTTAAAAATGACTCATTCTAAAACGCAATGGACTGAAAACACCTAAAAACACAATGACTAAAAACACTTAAAAATGTGTTTTTTCTAAAACGCAATAGCCAGAAATCACATAAAACTCTCTTATTTCTAAAACGCAATGGACACATAAAACTATCTGTCACTATGAACTGTCTGAATTGTCTACGAATTACTGTCTTCGAAATGAGCCAATTTATGGAAATTTAATTTTTCTGATGCGTTTTTAGTACAGCAATTTAATCGAAAAATTTTTTTTCCGAGCTGACCTCAACCCCAGCCAGGGGCTCTGCCCCTTGGACCCCGCCAGGGGCTGCCGCCCCTGGGACCCCGCTACCTGGGGCTGCCGCCCCCGGACCCCGCAAAGATCGTAAAACGCAATAACTAAATCAAAAACCCAGATCATGAAAATGAAATTAAAGAATTTCTTACATGGATCGAAGCCGATTTCTTCATCAATTGACGGAATTTGAATGATAGAAACACTTATCAACGCTCGAATCGAACGAATCGAGTGATTATCTCCAAAATCACCGGAAAAAAACGAGATTTTTTTATGAAATTAAACTGGGTTTTCTTCAAAAAAAGCTGAAGAACACGTTGATCGGGTTCTGAATCATTGATTTGTGATGAAAATCGCACTATAATGTAGTGATTATTGAGATAGAAAGTGAAGAAATAGTTGAAGATGGTGGATTTTGAAAATGATGGGTTTTTGAATTTACTGGGTTTTGAAAAAGGAAGAAGAAGAAGTTGGATTGACTAAAATACCCTTTCTCTTTATTTTAAAATTTGCCACATGTCATAATCCTATGGCTTCCTATCCTTCCTATCAAAAATTAACTTCCTATTTGATCTTTACCCTTGATATTATTGATGAAATAACAAATAAACGCCATTATAAGTCGGGTAATTAAAAAACGCCAGCTCTTTAATAAGAATTGCTCGAACGAATATCTACCAGAGAACAAATAATTTAAAATATGGACATAATTACTTTGTAACTCACAATCCATATCAAACGTCATAAATCTCGCGAAACTTGGAGAGGAGGTAACAGCTAATAACTCCCTAATTTTGGAGTTTGTTTCAAAAGGAATAAACCCTTGACAAAAAAGGAATGTTTCAAAATATAATGTGGAAATGACGATCATACACCCGCGTGTTATTTAGCGCCCACGACACGTGTCCTCCAGGAATTGTTCTCACCATTTTCACACTTTAGGGTGTTTTCATTAGATCCTATTTCTCTCTCTCTCTCTATATATATATATATAGGGAAAGGATAGTGTAAAAAGGACCTATAGTGTGAGAAGTGTATTATAACACTATATATAATATTATATAACACCATATAAACACCGTATAACAATATGTAACACCATATAACACTATGTAACACTATATAACAAATATAACACTATACATCTATCATAGACATGCTATCAGACAACCTATAGTGTTATATTTGTTATATAATGATATATAGTGTTACATAGTGTTATATGGTATTATATGGTGTTACATATTGTTATACGGTGTTTATATAGTGTTATATAGTATTATATATAGTGTTATAATACACTTCTCACACTTTTTACAGGATCCTCTACCTATATATATATATATACACACTTTGGTACTTCTAATTGGTGAAACTTTCTGATGTTATAAAATAGTTATAATAAAGACGTTATATAATAATATTATATTTTTAAATATATAATATACCATATCCGTACAAATCCTATAAACAAATAAAAAAACGATTGAATTTATCACACGAAAATTTTAAATAATATTATAATTTATGCAACAATTGATATACACATCACAAATACTCATATTCAAGCGTGTGATAAGATTATAATATTATTGCATTTATTAATGGTATTATACATTTTTATAAGATTATAGTTTATAATTGAAGATCCTGTAAATTAATTCAAAAGTGTGAGAAGTGTGAGAAATATTGTGGAGATGACATGTGTCCTCAATCTAAATTAATTCAAAAAGGTAAACAAGTAATTTTCTTATTGATTTAATTAATTGATAACCTTCCATAACCGCTACCCTTAATTATAGGAATACGAATTAAGAATTAATCTACGAATTTGTGTCATCTCGTTCATCAATTATTAATTCTGAAGATCGCCGAATGAAAATTTATATAGTGTTATATAGTGTTGCATAGTGTTATATGGTGTTATATAGTGTTATATAGTGTTATAGTGATTATTTTTCTGATAGCATGTCTATGGTAGATGTATAGTGTTATATATTGTTATATAGTGCTATATAGTGTTACATAGTGTTATATGGTGTTACATAGTGTTATACGGTGTTATACGGTGTTATATGGTGTTATATAGTGTTATATAGTGTTATATATTTCTTGTAGCAGTTATATATTTCTGGATATTTTAGAATGTCCGGATTTTAGAATAAGTTTAAAATTGAATCGCTAGAATTTAGGAGTGAATCGCTAGAATTTATGAGAGGTTACCTAATTTGAAACATATACAAAGACACTATTACCTCTACAATTTTCAAATCGGTCCAAATAATTAAAACACAATTTAGAATTTGGTCCCTATTGATCTCAACCATTAGATCAAAGATCTAATGGTTTAAAACACTTCTTACACTTCTCACACTTTAGACACTTTGTACACTATCCCTACTCATTTCCTATGATTATAGATTATATTTTCTCAACCCGTGTTATAAAATTAATGAATTATGAATGTATAAGATTATAATAGTATTATTGGTGTGATAAGGATTATATAGAATTTTATGGTTTACATTATTTCGATATTCAAGTCGTATAATATAACACCTATAAACTAGAATAATGGGGATTTTTTTATATTTAACCGATACAATACACGAGTTTGTAAGCAAATAGATTTAAGACACGTATATGGATGTAAAAGATAATGTTTCTAGAATCAATCATATCTCAACTAAATCACTGATTATTTTCCATGAATATCTCATCCTTTATTGTGATTGATTTGTAATCAATTGTATTGTATTATCTCCATGTACAGATTATTTGTAACATTCTATATAATGTAAATCTCAATCTCTCAATGATTAAGAGAGAATTTACATACTTACATGGTATCAGCCAAATACCTCTCTTTCTAACCCTCCTCCTTTGATCCTGCCCTTCTTCGTTCCTGACCTATGGCGCCCTCTGCTCCATCTTCGTCCTCTTCTTCCACTGTTGAATCCAAACTCCCAATGGCTACTATCCTACACATGATCACTCTTAAGCTTTCATCCTCCAACTATCTTTCTTGGCATTACCAAATCCTCCCTCTTCTTGCAAACCAAGGACTACTCGCTCATGTCAATGGTTCCTCATCTCCGCCTCCCAAAACGACTCTCGTCGACAACAAAGACCAGCCCAATCCTGAGTACTCCTCTTGGTTTCTTCAGGATCAACAAGCGGTCCTCATTCTCAATTCCTCCCTCACCAAGGAAGCTGTCACCGAAATACTCGGCCTATCAACCGCTAGGCAGATTTGGACTGCTCTTGAAGCGGCTTATAGCAACACGTCCCTTGAACGTATGCACCTCCTACGTGATAACTTGCATAGATTGACTAGAGGCTCTTCCACGTCGCTGATTTCGGTTGCAAATTTAAGGCGATTTGTGATCAGTTATCGGCCATTGGCCATCCGGTTAGCGACACAGATAAAACCCATTGGTTTTTGTGTGGTCTTGGTCTGACATTTGAAAGCTGGTCCACTGCCATACGAACCGCTCGTGACCCTTTACCTTTTCGAGATTTACTTACCAAAGCCGAGAGCCAAGAACAGTTTCTTCACTCTCTTCACCCACCCACTCCTGCACCCGTTGCCTTTCATGCTCACACCACTCGTACACCTCACTTTAACCGTACCCGATCCGGGTCTGGCTCCGGCTCTTCTTCACGAGGTCAGTCTCAGTCCGCCTCCTCCAAGGGAACCCATCGTCCACCACATTGCCAGTTGTGTAGAACCAACGGGCATTATGCGGACAAGTGCCCCAAACTTTCATCCTTTGTGAAATCGGCATCTACTGATGAAGGTATTGCTAGGGCTGTAAACGAACCAAACGTTCGGCGAACAGTTCGTGAACCGTTCGGCGGGAAGTTCGTTTGTGTTCGTTTGTTTATTAAACAAACGAACACGAACAAATAATTTCGTTCGTTTAGTTAAATGAACAAACATGAACATAGGTTGTGTTCGTTCGTTTATGTTCGTGAATGTTCGGTAACGTGTTCGCTTGTATTCGATAGTTTATTAGTGTTTTTAGTATTTATATTTATTTAAATATATCAAAATTCTGACAAATTAAATATCTAATAAGTGTCAGTGTATTATAAATTCTGTTCATGAACGATTGTTTGTGTTCATTTGTTTCCATTTGTGTTCATGACATTAGTTTGTGCTCATTTGTGTTCGTCAACGTTCGTTGCCTAAAATTAACAAACAAACACAAACGAACACGAACAAGTTCATTTCCTTAACAAACGAACACAAACATAAAATCCCGTTCGATAAGTGTTCGTGAACGGTTCGCGAACACTTATATTTTTTAACAAACGAACATGAACAAGGTCTTGTTTGTGTTCGTTCGGTTCGTTTACAGCCCTAGGTATTGCTCATGCTTTTCATTCCAAATGTAATGTTACTGATGATGTTCCTGATTGGACAGCCGATAGTGGTGCCGATCTACACATGACGGACGACACCGGTAAACTCCATTCTTTTTCACCTTATCATGGAACTAGTTCTGTTGTTTTTGGAAATGGTTTAGCATCTCCCATTACTCACACATGTCGCGTGACCTTGAACAATCATATTCCGCTAAAGGATGTTCTAGTTGTACCCAATATTACTAGAAACCTCCTTTCGGTTAGCAAGTTGACAAACGACTTTCCCGTTGATGTACTTTTCTCAGACTCTTTTTTTGTCATTCAGGATCGGAAGACAAGCAAACCACTCGCTAAAGGTCTCTGTGAGAATGGTCTATATGTCATCCGGGATAAGTCTTTCGCTTTTGTTGCGTCTCTTTCTTCCAATAAAGCCTCATTTGAACTTTGGCATAATCGTTTAGGCCATGTGGCATTTGATACTATTTCTATTTTACAAAAACTTGGATGTTTATCATTTACTTCTGTTTTGCCTAAACCTAATATTTGCTCACCATGTCAACTTGCTAAGGCCCATAAATTACCGTTTGATTTAAAGGAGAAACGTGCTTCTCATCCCCTCGACCTTGTCCATTGTGACTTATGGGCACCCGCCCCCGTTCTTAGCGAAGATGGTTATAAATATTATGTTGAGTTTGTTGATGATTGCTCTAGATTTTCTTGGTTATATCCGCTCAAAACCAAAACTGAGTTTTACACCACTTTGAAAACTTTTTTGCGACTTGTTCAAACTCAATTTTCAAGAAAAGTTAAAGTGTTTCAAAGTGACGGAGGTACGGAATTTGTAAACCAATTTGTGCGAATTTTTTTGATGAAAATGGCACATTTCATCGATTCTCATGCCCCTATACCGCACCTCAAAATGGTCGAGCCGAAAGAAAACATCGTCACATCATTGAGACGGGCCTAGCCATGCTCTTTTATGCGCGTGTTCCCATCACACACTAGGTGGATGCATTTAGTACTGCAACGTATATTATAAACCGATTGCCTACCAAAGTCTTGCAAAACAAGTCTCCATTCGAGATTCTTTTCAAAACTCCACCAACCTACTCCAACTTTCGTGTATTTGGATGTTGTGTTTACCCATACTTGCGTGATTATGCCCCACACAAACTTGCCCCACGAAGTATTCCTTACATTTTTTTAGGATACGCTCCTCAATACAAGGGTTACAAGTGCTTTGATCCAACTTCATCACGTATATATGTCACACGCCATGCTAGATTTGATGAGGCATATTTTCCCTTTAATAATACCTCATCCCATACTCATGTTGCCAACCTTTTTTTGTCTACCTTTGATGAACCAACTTCCTTTTCACACTCAAAATCTTCACCTACAGTACCATCTCCTGTCCCACCTAACCAATCTTCCAACCACTCTTATCCTCCTTGCTCTCTATGCAAGGACAGTCCTACTACACCGTCACTCGTTGCTCCCATTAACACACCTCAACCGGTTGCGGCTCCCTCACCCGACACAGCTGACCCACCACCGCCACCTTCCCCTCCGCCTACTGCAGCCCCATCACCGTCCACTGCAACCACTTCCCAACCGCCTCCCGATCCACCTCAGCCCCAAAATACCCCAACCCATGCAATGGTTACTCGCTCCAAGGTTGGTACTTCAAACCGAACCCCAAACACATGTCTTACCTTGCTCAAGCCATGAGTTCATGTCTTCATGCTGCTCTTCTTTCCCACACTGATCCGAAAGGTTTTCGGAGTGCCTCTAAACACCCTCATTGGATGAAGGCAATGCATGATGAACTTCTTGCTCTACACCGCAACAAAACTTGGACCCTTGTTCCTCGCCCTTCGTCCACCAATGTGGTTGGTTCTAAATGGGTCTTTCGCACCAAATTTCACTCGGATGGGACTTTGGACCGTCACAAGGCTCGTCTTGTGGCGCAAAGCATTCACAATTCAGGTTGTTCTATCCTTAGCTGTCATCAATAAGTGGTCCCTTCATCAACTGGATGTGAACAACGCTTTTCTTAATGGGCTTCTAACTGAAACTGTGTTAAAGGAGCAACCACCGGGTTTCGTAGATCAACGATTTCCCAATCATGTTTGCAAACTTAACAAGGCCCTTTATGGACTTAAACAAGCCCCTCGGGCTTGGTTTCAGCGGCTCAGCACTTTCCTCATTTCGTACGGTTTTCATTGCAGCCGTGCCGATCAATCTTTGTTCGTCTTTCATCATGACAAATCCATTATGTACTTACCTGTCTATGAATGGGGATATTCCCGAAACTGACAAACAAAAAAGGAAGTGAGTTAGACAAAAAAAGAAGCAACTTGGACAAAAAGAAACGAAGTGGCTTAGACAAATCTTTTGAACAAACAATTTGCTATCAAGGATCTTGGCTCCTTAAATTATTTCCTTGGTCTCGAAGTTATTCAAAATAATGAGGGTCTATTTCTTATACAAACCAAATATGCAAACGATATTCTCGAACGTGCTGGTCTAACCAATGCTAAACCGGTTCCCACTCCTCTTTCTACCCCCGACACCTTCACCACCGATGGTACACCTTACTCGGATCCTACTACCTATCGGTCTCTTGTCGGGGCTTTTCAATACTTAACCATCACCCGCCCCGACTTATCCTATGCGGTTAACCAAGCTTGTCAACACCTCCATGCACCAACTGACAAGCATTTTCAGCTAGTCAAACGCATTCTCAGGTATGTTAAGGGCATCATCTCTCATGGTCTTGTCTTCACTCGTCCCACTTGATCCACTATTCTCTGGTACTCGGATGCCGACTAGGCTCGGTGTATTGAAACAAGAAGATCAACGTATGGTTACTCAATTTTTTTGGGGGTAATTTAGTCTCTTGGAGTGCGAAGAAGCAACCAACTGTCTCGCGATCCAGTTGTGAATATGAATATCGTGCAATGGCTAATGCTGCGGCTGAAATTGTTTGGATTACTTATCTATTAAAAGAATTACAAGCTCTTCCGTCCACGCGTCCTACTTTGTTATGTGACAACAAAAGTGCTTTATTTATGAGTCAAAATCCGGTCTCCTACAAACGTGCAAAACACATCGACCTGGATTATCACTTTGTTCGGGAATTGGTTATGTAAGGGAAGCTTCATACTAAGTTTGTTCCTACCAAGCATCAACTTGCTGATATTTTTACAAATAGCCTGTCACGACCGCAATTTGAAATTTTTTCGTGACATGCTTCGAGTTCAATCACTGCCATTTCGCTTGCAGGGGGTTAAAAGATAATGTTTCTAGAATCAATCATATCTCAACTAAATCAGTGCTTATTCTCCATGAATATCTCATCCTTTATTGTGATTGATTTGTAATCAATTATATTGTATTATTTCCATGTACATAATATTTGTAACATTCTATATAATGTAAATCTCAATCTCTCAATGATTAATAGAGAATTTACACACTTAGATATGATAAATACCACAAATACTTCTGGAGGTAATTTACCTATACACCCTTTAAAATAAATAAATAAATAATAATAATAAATAATAAATTATTTGGTAACTTTAATTAATTGTTTTTATTTGCATGAATTAGTTGTTGCTCAAGACTTTAGTCAAGAGGAATTCTATTTGAGTCTGTATAGGATATATTCGTAGGTTAATAAACAGGGTCAGAAGTTTATTTTGTTAACCGTACTTTGAGTTCTAACAAAAAGAAAAAGCGTCGTGTTCAGTATAATCGCAGAATTAAGCAAGCGTCGTGTAACATGAATAAAATCATATTCTTTTTAATCGTTTTAGGGTTTGTTACATATACCATTGGCGAATCGTCGACGTGTTTGACGGTGTATAAAGAAGGAGGTGCACCGGCAGTCTTCCGGTCACCAGAGTGCCCGAGATGGAGCTTACCAAAACATGATTTAAGGAGACAGTCAGGGAGATGTCAATCAGCCACACGTCAGGGCCGGCGAAAATATTTGGAAGATCGCACATTTTGTATTGTTGATCTCCGGATTCCGTTTCCAGGTATTATACATTGCTTTCTTTATTTTATAGTACTCGTTGATTCATTCGCGAATATGCTATGCAAGCTTCTGTTTTTTAGAAAATTGTTTTGATCGATTCTTACTTTTATATTTTGTTACGATGAATATTTTTGTATAACTCATATTAGGAGTTACACTAGTTGGAAAAATTAGTTAGTTTTTACACGACATATGTACGATACAAAGATACAAGGTAGGAATGCTAGGAACTATTTTTGCCTTCTCAAGTCGTTCGATCCTTTTGAAGTTATGTAGAAAATAGTATTGTGTTTCTCATGATCATTAAGACGTTTTACATAAGGTTTATTTCTCATGTGTTGCAGGCGCTAATGGTATTAGAGACACATCAGTTGCCATTGTCGCAGTTTTTGATGGACATAATGGCGCAGAAGCTAGTGAGATGGCTTCAAAAATGTTATTGGAGTATTTCACACTGCATACTTCTTTTCTTTTGGATACCTCATTTTCTTTTTTGTCCAACATATCAAAGGGAATGTTACCAAATAAGGGGGGACATGATTATGCCTCTCAATTGCCTGATAAGTTTACATTGTTAAATATATTTAGTGAAGATTTTCACTTGGAAATTTTGAAGGAATCTTTGTTGAAGGCGATTGATGATATTGATGCCGCATTTGGTAAGGAAGCTTCTAGATACAACTTCAACTCTGGTTCTACTGCAGTGGTTATATTAATCGCAGATAGTCAAATTCTAGCTGCCAATGTTGGAGACTCAAAGGCTTTCCTATGCTCTGAGATGTTCCAATCTCCTCGTGAGGCTAAAGCTACGTTATTGAGATTGTATGAAAAGAGAAGACGCGAGGGTGCTTCTATACGCATGAAAGATTATAGAAATTTTAAATTAGCGGGCTTACCCCATTTTGTTGCCAAAGAGTTAACAACGGACCACCATCCCGACAGGGTTGATGAAAGATCTCGAGTAGAAGCAGCTGGCGGTTATGTCTCTGAATGGGCTGGTGTATCGCGAGTCAATGGCCACTTGGCTGTTTCACGTTCTATTGGTGATTTGCCCTTTAAAAGCTTTGGTGTTATATCTGTTCCTGAGGTGACCGATTGGCAACCTTTGACGGCTAATGATAGTTATTTGGTGGCTGTTTCTGATGGTGTTATTGAAAAGCTGGGCACACAGGATGTATGTGATCTATTATGGGACTTGCATACTCCTGCCCCCTTGGAATTGCAATACAGTCCTTCATGTTTATACTCATTAGCCGATTGCATTGTTGATACCGCTCTTGAAAGAGGAAGTATGGATAATGTGGCAGCTGTTGTAGTTCCATTTGGGCTAGAGAATCTGTCTACTGTTGGATCCCGAGTGCAGAATTATGTGGACAGACAATCAAGTAATTTTACTCTTTATTATTAAATGTCTGGCTGACTTTGAAAAATGAGTGAACAAACAATATGACTGACAAAAAAATGACTGATGTGGCCACCGATTTGACCCATATATGACCTGTTTGCCTTATCATAGGCGAGTATGACCAGTTTGACCCGTATAATTTGATAGGTGATCCGGTGTACACATCTAGGTTAGTTAAATCAAACACCTAAGCAACAAAAGCGATGCATTTCTTATTTTTAATCCAGTGTATTTTGACAAACTTTTTTTATCTAAGAAAAAAAGAAACTTGAACCGGGCATGAACCAAAAATTGAACGGTATTGTCCGATCTGGGTTTTGACCACATAAGCATAGTGAAACTCGTTAAGAACAATAGAATAGAGATACGAAAATATAGTTACAGCACCTGCAATTGAGGTCTGCGACAATTTTCACCCATTTACTTCCGCATGAGTCCGTAAAAACCAACTAAAATCAAAATGGGTCAAATCGTTCAAAAGTCAACCAAAGTGTATTTCGATGTTATAAAACCATCTAAATAATTCTATTGAAAAGATTAGCATGCTATATTGAAATGATATATCATCTTTAACACTAGTAATTTACAAAAGAGTGGACAAAGAAAGGTCAACCTGACCGGTTTCAACCCAAATCTGTTAGCAGGCTCAGTGGAGAGTAGACTCAAAACATGTGCAGTATCAGTGGATCCCAAATCTGGTTTCTAAACCACAGTTTGACTTCTATCTTAAAAATATTTTGACTTTCTAAATTGACTAAATTTCTTGATTAAATAATTCCAACATTTTTGAGCTGATTGGCCTGCTCCACTAACGGAAAACTAAAATGAACAGCGGTTGGACAGGGCGGCAGCGGCACGCCGCCCCGTCTTGGGTTTTTCAAAAGTGGTGACGGCTAGTGTTTTTATTTTTGTTGTGGCGCGATGGAGAAGAAAAAAAGGTAACCAGAACCCTACCCTACAACTTTGATACCATGTAAGATGGTGAAAGACTCGATGATCTCATTCATTCAATAACGATTACAATAAATAGAGAATACTAGAAACTCTAGAAACCTAAGGCGGGCCCATGGCTCACACTAATAAACTAATAATATCGTAGTCCAATACTTCCATCTTAATCAGTTTCACATAATGTACCTAGTTAACTCGTTAGAGGCGACCCGGTCACCCAAAAATGGGTCAAAGTTGCCACCTTAAGATCTCACGCATGTCAATATTATATGTTTTGGTTCTTTACTAATAGCCCAACTAGTGTTTTCATCTTCAACCAAGTACACTACATTCATGTATTAGATATTTGCAAAAAAAAAAAAAAAAAAAAAAAAAAAAAAACACTAAGAAATTGCAGAATAAGGAAAAAAAATGTAGTTTTGTTGTTCCCCATTTCAGCTTATTGAAACCACAATTACGTCGCCATATTAGCATACAAATGATCAACAAAACAGAAAACGTGACGGTTGCACAGATAATTCGTTGCTGCAAACCTACAATTGGTAATAAAATGTAACTCTACTGCTAAAATCAGTAATAAAGTATAAGTTGGTTTTATTTTGCGCCTAATTTTTAGTCAGTAGCTAAAATTAGGAAAAAAGTGTCAACTTCGCATATGTTACATAAAGTATAAGTTGGTTTTATTGTGTAGTCATTTTTAAGATAATGCACATAAAAAATAGACAAACAGTAAGAGAACATCAGGATATTACCTCTAGCTATAAAAGAAATACAAAGAAACTAACCGGAACCCGAGAAGAGCCATCAAGTCTTATTAATTATTCCAAATGCAATCCACTACAGAAGCCATAGAGAACAAAATCATCATCAAAGATTTACACAAATTTGGGATTTTTTTAGATTTATATTTTACATTTGGTGATAAAACAGATGCCCCAAATGAGCTTTTAAGTGGTTTGTGAATTGTGATCAATCATCGGTTCTCACCACGTGTGCTTTGTGTATTATGGAAGGCATGTCTTTTTCAAAGACGCTTCTCTTTTTTACAGTATCATCAGCTGTCTAATAGTACCCTCTGATAACTATCCATGAAACTATTGACATTGGTTGTATACATAAGATACATGTTTTACAACAAAGAGAAAGTTTTGAAGTTTCTTAGCCTTTAAAACACACATACATTTTTACAAAAATAACTTTAAATACCAGAATTACTTTTCGTTCATGTCTTAAGCAGAAAAATCCAAACCCAAAGACAGCATGTGGAGCATGAAATTATACACCATAATAGACATTTAATAAATTTATATACTAACTACGTCGTAGAGGTCTCACCATTAGCAGCAAGAAGAATATCATAAAGATCAACTTGTTCACTTTCATTCATCAAAGAATTTGTGTTCCTTATACTTTCAAGCTTCATAGTCACTTCTTTCATGCTAGGTCTGTTTTTAGCTTGTATGTCAAGGCATCTACATGCCACATCACATATTTCTTTAAGCTGCTCAACGGTTGCCTCCTCTAAAACTTGATGATCAACAATCTCAAGCAACCGATCGTCCCTCTTTGCCTTCATAAAATTCGTTGCAAGACTTATATTCTCTCCCAATATGTTTAAATCAATGGGCTTTAATCCTGTCAGGAGTTCTGCAAGAACCACGCCAAAGCTATACACATCAGTCTTATCAGTTGCTTTACTTGTTTGGAAATATTCAGGGTCTAAGTAACCTAGCGTCCCTACAACTCGTGTACTGAGAGAATCATCACCCATTGGGATTGCCTTTGACGAACTAGTATTTGCAACTTTAGCGGTGTAATTTTCATCCAACAGAATGTTAGATGACTTTACATCTCTATGTATGATGGTCATCTTAGCATCTGAGTGAAGATAAGCAAGTGCATCAGCCGATTCATGTGCAATCCGTAAACGGCTATCCCATGATAACCTTCCGGCGCCGCTTGATTTGTTATGAATATGATGATAAAGTGTACCGTTAGAAACAAATTCATAAACTACCAATGGGACCTCAGTTTCCAAACAACATCCTAAAAGCTGCACCACGTTCATGTGATCCATTTGTCCAAGAATTATAATATCATTTATAAATTGGTCCAATTGTTGGTCTGATATTTTGTGCTTCTTAATTGCCACCACACGCTTATCTGGCAGTATTCCCTTGTACATAGTGCTGTAACCACCTTTTCCAATATTTTCTGTATAATTTGCAGTCGCTTTTTCTAGCTCTTTAGATGAAAAAAGTTTCAACTGTCTTTCTGGTTTATCTTCTGTGGTGCCAATTTGCTGGAAGAATTTTTCTCTCAAGAGTTGCTTCCTCTTCCAGGGCGTGAGAGATATATACTTCATACCTGTTTGAGATATGAACACATTATCATTTCTTCTTTTAACAGAAAACTTTCCAAAAAACTTGCAAGATACACCCACAACTCAACCCCATAAATCAAAGGAGATCCATGTAGAAGGGGAACAAATGGACAAACTGTCTTTGTGCATTCTCTCCAATTTATATAGCAACAGAACTTCTTCATAAAAAGGAAACCCGACACCCTTAAAACCAGGTATTCCATTTATCTAAACGGATTGTGATCAGCTTGTTTGGTTGCAAACAAGTTGTAGACAGATTAAACGGGTTTTGGCGATAATCAGGTTAAACGGGCTAAAAACAAGTGGTAGACAGATTAAACGGGTTTTGGCAATAATCAAGTTAAACGGGCTAAAAACAAGTGGCGAATTGAACTTATAAATTGTATATTTTGATTGTTATAATTCTAATTTTTAACAGGTTGGCGGGTCACCCATTATATACGATCCAACCCACACTTACATGTGGCGCTTGAACTTATAGACTATTAATTTTATTTATTTATACAGTATTAATTTTAAACGGGATGACGAGTCAACCAATTTTTATACAACCCAACCTGCATATAACCTGTTTATTAAATGCATTAGTCAAGCCAAACCGTCTACGACCCGACACATTTAGTCCCAACCCAAATCCTGATTTTTTTTTTTTTTTGTGTTTTGTCCGGAGTTACCAAACCTTATTCAAACACAGAACTTGTTCATAGCAAGACTTCTAAAAAAAGTCATTCAGATGTACCCCCAATAGTGAGTATGCACGAGTGATCCAAGTTGTCCTAGGTGCAAGTCTTCAAATCACTAACTCAAACTTTGTTTATTTTGCTTCAGTTATTTTTTAGGGTTAACATACCATCCCAATGGACTCCATCAAAGAAAAGAAGATAAAAGGAGACAAGAACAACAAGAAAAAAATGTCCGGATTCCATCAAAGAAAAGAAAATAAAAGGAGACAAGAACAAAAAGAAAAAAATGTCTGTCAAATAAAATAAGGTTGTTAGCTCAGTCTATATGAAAAGGATTGTTGCAAACAAAATTCTAGGATGTTAAAGATCTTAAGCTTTTGGCTATCTAAGTGTTTTTGGCATAACTACACTTTTATTGTTTTCTTAGACTTGGTAGATGTATTCAGTGGCGGATGTAGCTTATACCAGGGGACAACGCCCGCTACGGCTTGGCACGGAAAAATTTGGAAAAATTAGTGTAAATTTCGGAAAAATTTGACGTTTTTTCGATTTCGTTACGGCTTATTTATAAAACGTTACGGCTACGATCCGTTTCTAGATCCGCCACTGGATGTATTTTCTATGCTTGCATTGATGTAGGCAAATTAGACCAGAAAAAAAAACTACACACATAATTGAGATTGGAATACCTGAGTTCTGGCTATTGTCTGAGATGGAAAACCTATCAACCATTCTACGAAATATTGTTTTGTCTGCAGTTTGCAACGAATGATTGGTATTCTCTTGTAAGGCGAGTACACTTTCAAGATTAAGGAAAATCTCTGCCATGGTAGGACGATTCTTTGGATCGTTATCCAAACATCTTTGTACTAATCGAGCAAACTGTTTCAAACATTTTGAAGATATTTCACCCTTTATATCAGAATCAACTATATCCTTCAAACGGCCTTCTTTTATAGATTCTTGGGCCCATGCTGCAAGTCCAAATTCAAAACTTGTATCCGCTGCCTTCTTCCGACACAACACTTCCAATAGTAGCACCCCAAAAGAATACACATCAGATTTAGGCGTCAGCCTTCCAGTGTGGAGATAATACGGATCCAAATATCCAAAAGTGCCTTTGATAAGTGTGCTCACATGAGCGGATGCCTGATTCTTTATTTTAGACAACCCAAAATCAGAAACTTTAGACGCCCAGCTTTCATCTAACAAAAAATTCGAGCTTTTGACATCTCGATGTATGATACCAAACTTAATACCCGGACCAGAATGGAGATAGTCTAATCCACGAGCGACACCTATGCAAATCTTGAGCCTATGACACCAAGGTAGAGAGGTACCAAATCTGTGGAGATGATCTGCAAGTGTTCCATGGGGCATGTATTCATATATGAGAATCATCTCAGTTTCGTAATTACAATAACCAATCAAAGACACTAGATGACAGTGACGTAAGTTGGGAAGCATTTCAACTTCAGCCCAGAACTCGGGTGCCCCTTGATTCGACATGGTATCCAATCGTTTAACTGCGGCAACAAATGGAGTCGATCCATTTTCAAAGTTACCTTTATAAACTTTTCCAAAGCTTCCACGCCCAATTACTAGTGAATCGTCAAAGTTTTTTGTTGCCGAAAGAATTTCATGAAATTCGAAGGGACGGCAAGGTTGTGACCATTGCACAGAGGATGATGATGATGAAGTTGAAGATGAAGATGAGGATGAGACGAAGGGGGAGGGTTCAGATTCATTGTCAGGAAACATAATTATTGATGAGGCAAAAGTAGAAGGAGAAATTAAAAGCACTGACTCATAAATAAGTGATGATTCTAAGGCTAGTGGGTATGGTTGATGGATCATCCTTGAGGATGATCCGCCACGTATGCGCCACGTCATCATCCTCCTAAGATTGGTCCATCCTCCAAAACTAGAGGGCATGGTTAAGTTGGTCCTAGTCATCATCCTCCACCACTTTTATGTTTTTTTATTTTTTTTAATCTTCTATTTTTTTAACATTTAACAAATATACTAACAAAATATTTTCATTAATATTAAAACCACATTACATAAACATAAAAAAAACATAAAGTTAATAAAAAAAAACATAAAGTTAATAAAAAAAAACCAAAGACTTAAAAAAAATAGACTTAAATAATATTATGCTTCTTCATGATGTCGTTTTGAAGTTTTTTCAACATCGAACGTTTCGGCTCGGGTTCGTCCTCGACATTCATCATCATTATTTCCCATTCCTTGAGCCGAATTTTTTCATCGGAAATTCGGATTTTCTCATTCGACAACCGCACCTTCTCGCGTAACTTTTCTTCCTCTACACGAGCTTTTTCTTCCGCGAACCGGTCCTTCGCCTTCGTCTTTTGGGCCGTGACGTCATTGTACACTTTTAAGTGTTCCATAAACTCAACCATGTTCGGGTCCACCGTTTCCTTTTGTTTCCCCTTGGCCCGCTCCTTCTTTGATTTGTCTCGGCCCGGTGGACGCTCCGGCTCATGTACGGCGTACTCCTCTTCGTCAAAGGCGACGTCATCATTTAAGTTTAAGTTACACCTCGCGTCCGATCCACCGGCGCTAAAACTACTCGTTTCCGATGTTTTTTGCCGTTTCGCCATCGCCACCTCGTTGGGGATCGGCCTCCATTTTGGTTGGTCTTTTACAACCATCCATGCGCGAACGTGAGCAAAATTGGTATTACTATTGTTCGACTTATACTTCTCCAACGCCACTCGGAACACATCGTCGTCGCTCATGCCGCTACGACGGTCACTTGTATATAGTTTATTATATTCCTCGCAAAACCTATTGATGAGCGAGTTCATTTTCCGCCACTTTGCTGAGACCGAATCGACATCTCGATACTCGCCTTGACCCATATACTCGAGAAACTTCGCCAAAACCTTTGCCCAAAACCCTTCACCCGATTGGTTATTACCTATAAAAACAAAATATATAGAGTGTTAAGTAAATAAATAAACCTTAAAAACAAACAAACTTTAAAAGACTTAAAAAAACCCACTGTTAAAGTAAATAAAAAAACAAATTCTATAAAAAACAAACAAAAAAACCCACTGTTAAAGTAACTAAAAAACAAAAAAAAACAAACAAATTCTATAAAAAACAAAAAAAACAATTTCTAAAAGAATTAAAAAAAACGAAATGTGAAGTAAAAAAAAAAAAAAAACAAAACAAATTAAACTTATAAAAAAATACGAACCTTTAACCGGGTTGTCAGACGTGCCAATGTAGGCCTTGGCTAAGGCTTCTTCTTCGATTGGCGTCCACCTTTGCCCCTTTGCTTTGGACGGTTCATCACCCACCACTTTCTTGCCTTTGTTTCGTTTTCCTTTTCCTTTAGGCGGTTGGGTTTCGGGAACAACCTCCACATCGTCGTCGGGTTCGGATTGTTGAAAGGATTGTTGAACGGGTGGTGTCGGGTTCGGTTGGAAATTATAAGCACCCCGCATCATCATTTGTTGTAGGGCTTGATTTTGAGAAAATTGAACGAATTGGTTTGGCGAGTGTTGGAATGATGCAAACGCATTTGATGAGTATTGCGAGAATTGGTTCGGTTCTAACGTCGGATAATATCCCGGACCCGAGAAAACATTAGGTTGGGTCGGGTTGATGGGAGTCGTCGGGTTATACGGATTGTTCGGGTTGTTCGGGTTGTTCGGGTTGGTCGGGTTGTTGAAAGGATCCATGCTAAAGTATAAGGTTTATAAAAGTGGAAGAAGATTTATAAAAATTATGTGAGAGAGGGATGAGATGTTGTGGTTAGTTTGGTGAATGAAAGTGAAAATGGAATTGAAATTTATAAATATTAATAATATTACCGTTACTTTTTGAAAAAAAAATTGATTTTTTTTTTTTTTGATTTAACGGTCACTTTTGCATTGGGCCCCACCATTAATGCATCGTCGCAAACGTCTACCTGCGGACGGGGAGGACGGGACGCGGGGGGGGGGGGCACGGTGTTTGGACCGTCGCCGTCCCAAGATGATCCGGGGACGTACCCCATGCCGACCAGCCTAAGGGTGAAGGGAGTGGTTAAACAGGTGAAAGTGGCAAACTTTAAAATGGACCAATCAGAGTGTGCCATGTCAGTAAGTGTGAAGAATTTAAACTTTGGTGAAAAGTGTTGGCAGTGGTGTAGACACTTGAAAGTGGCAAACTTTTTTTATTCTTTAAAAAAAAAAGAATTATGTGTTAAAAAAAAACAATTACATTAAAAAACTTTTTTTTTTAACTTATACGGCATTAATGCCGTTACACACACACCCCAATGTATGTTTGTCCTCTTCTCCTTTGTCGTTCTCCTTTGTCGATCGGTGAATACATACCGAAGTTGATGTTTGGCGCGCAGTAAACAAGGGAGGGCGGCGGTGTTACCGCTCGGCTTTCTCCTTTGCCGAGTGGTTTCCCGCACCACTCCCTTCACCCTAAATCTAAACTTATAAAAGAATCGACGACTTCCAAAAAGTCTGCTCCCTATGATTTTTTTATAAATGTCAGTATGTCACTGAGTAGATTTGGAAAACGAAAGGCGGACGTTGATCATCATATTGGATGAAAATATTACTCATTATTTAATTTGTATTATTGATGCAAGTTGTAAACAAAGTACTTTTGTGTTTATTGCCTTCCAAAGTGTCCCTAGATAAAGGGTTCAATTTCGTCAAGGGATGACAATAAGTCGGGTTTAGGTAATCCTAAACCCAAACCCGGTTAGATAAGTTTGTCTCAAACCCGTCGGGTTTCTAGCGGGTAAATACCCATCGGGTATCGGGTATACCCGTTAATTTAAAAAGATTACTCATTGGGTATACTCATCTCAAAACCCATTGGTTATTTATCAGGTAACTACTAACCGGTTACATTTTGTATTGTCATATAAAAATATAATATCAAATAACTACAATGTATACGGAATAGAATACATATGTGTAAAAAATGGATGTATCATATATATACAAATTTAATAATATAAAAGAAATTATATCGGGTATACAATCGGGTAAACAAGTACATTTTATCGGGTAATTGGGTCAGGTAAACGGGTATATCACTAAATCCCACACTACTAGAAAAGTGCATAATTTTCTACAGAAATTTCCTACACAATTACTTTTGTCACATATTCAAACACATTTGTGATAAATTTCTTACAAATTTTTTTTTCCAAAATTCTGTTTCAAATTTTTGACGCAACAATGACAGAAAATAAAAAGACCCTAATTAATTGACAGTTCCGTCACAAATCTGTTGTAAGTTGTGACATATTTCTGACGAAAAGGTAGTATTGTCACCAATGTGTAGGAAACAACATATATCATTATTCTTATTTTAAATTTTAAACGTATGCAACTATGTGTACGTATGCATATAAGTATATTTGTATTTGTGTATATGGGTATGTATCTCGACGGAGGTGACGTGGGGCAGACATAAAAGGTTCTGAAGTGCTTTTCCCAATAAACAAACACCCCCTTAGGCTATACATGTATAAACTATATGATATCAAATGGGATGTGATAACCGGTAATTAACGGCTTCTAATTACGCGATTAAAAAACGTTTAAGGTTATAATAAATAGTGTTTAAGGCACGAATTAACTACTGACAACGCCTATTCGACTTTACAGTACGCAAATGATACTCTATGAAGAAACCGCGTAACGATAAACAATAACGAACTGATGCCGTACAAAATACTGACAACGCCGACAAATATTAAATTTTTACGATATATTTTAGCTTCGTAGTTAAATTTCATCATCCGTAGTTGGAAATGGATTGAAAAACGGGTTAGAAACAATGACTGGAGTGTTATACGCGATTTAACGCGACTGAACAACGTATGCGTTTAATGACAACGTACGACATAATTTCACGAACTTTCGACCCTAAAACTCTATTTTATGCTATTACACAATGATCGGGTTTGCCAAAGGGCCTCGAGAATATGATTGGGCCACTTAAAAACACTAGTAACGGGCTTATGGGCCCAAGCCCAATTGTTAACCTAACTATATAAACAAATTTTTGTTTCAAAACCCTCATTTCCCTTTGAAAACTTCAGCCGACGCCCTCTTTGTCACCTCCTTTCCTCTGCATATGGTTCTAGCCCTAGATAACATATATACACACATGAAATAAAACCCAGACTTCATTTCTCCTTCAACACATGTCACACCCCAACCGATGATGGAAACATCGGAGTGAGACGAAATAGATTGCTCGAGACATCATAACATTAATAATTGTGACAAGTATTTAAATAGTAAATTTCATTTCATGTCTAAAGAATCAATTACAAGAATTTGAAGTAAATACAACATCATGAATAATGAAATACAATGCAATAAGAATACAAATTAAAGTGTGTATCTAAGCATCTTACTAGATTCCATGAAACACAATCCGGCGGCGGCGGCGGCAGTGGTGGTGGTGGTGGCAGTGGCTGTGGTGGCGGTGGTGGCTGTGGTGGCGGTGGTGGTGGCAGCGGAGTGGTGGTGGTGGCAGCGGAGTGGTGGTGGTGGCAGGGCTAGTGGTGGTGGTGTTAACTGCCATTTCAGTCCATTTTTCAAATTTACACAATCAGTCCTTTATGTTACAAATTTACACAATCAGTCCTTATTTACAAACTGACTTAACTGGGTTATGATTTTTGGACTGAAATGGCACCTTTCCAGAACGTGGGGGACGAAAATGGCGCATTTTTGAAAAATGGACTGAAATGGCCAAAGTGACCAAACCACAGGGACGAAAATGGCAGTTAACTCTTTTAACTTTAATTATATATTTTTTGTGTTATATAAAGATTGATGAAAATTAACCCGATAAAAACACTTGTAAAACACACTCAAATTATATAACTTTCATCAAGTATTATCTAACGCAAACAAAATTACTTAAGGTCAAAGTTTACAAATAAAGACTTTGAAAATTCAAAATAGGATACTTATAATGGGACGGAGGGAGTATATAATTGTAAGGGTAATTTTGTAATTTTACACCATGAACTTAAAAAAGTAACGACCATCTAGTCGAGAGATTATCCGAGTAGGGGTGTAAACGAGCTGAGCCCAACTAGGCTTGAGCTTAGTTCGTATTGCTTTTTTATGAAGCTCGAGCTCTGCTTGCTTTGAGCCTACGATTTGGAGATCGAGCTCCACTAGAAAGTAAAACCCAAGAGGTTGAGCTTAGTTTGGTAGCTTAAACGAGCCAAAAGCACGGCTTGAGCTTAGTTTGGTAGCTTAAACGAGCCAAAGCTCGGGTAGAGCTTGACTCATCAATGTTAAAATAGTAAGTATACACTACAAGAAATTTGGGTCTTCACCCACACATAGTATGTGTGGATAAAAGCATATTAAATGTTGGTAGTTGTTTTTACCTACACATAAACTAAGTGTTATTATGTGTAGGCTCGTGACTGTGGATATAGGCCATTACCCACACATAAGTTATGTGTAGGTATATAGCAAGCTATACCTACACATATATGTGTGGCTAAAAGACATTTATATGTGTGGCTAAAAGTACAACAATTTATTTAGAAGGCAGGTGACGTGGCATCTAACGTGGCAGGTGACGTGGCAAGTGATGTGGCATCCGACGTGGCAGGTGATGTGGCAAGTGATATGGCATCCGACGTGGCAGGTGACATGGCATCTAGCGTGACGGATGACATGGCATGAATATATGTGTAAGTAAAAGTAATATTATGTGTAGGTAAAAGTAATCTTATATGTAGGTAAAAATAATATTATGTGTAGGTAAATGTTGAAGATGTGTTGGTATTGATCTTTATATGTGTTGAAACAAATGTAAACTAAAAGGCAGTAAAATCATACATAATGTCACAAACGTCACCATTGATTAATACATGAAACAAAGTGCCAATTTGATTAATACATGAAACAAATGTAAACTACAATGAAGTAAAATCATAAATAATCAAAAGGCATGTCAACTTAACAAGGTAATCAAGAGTTGGATCTTGACCATTGATATTAACTTGTCAATAGCACAACCATAGCTGACACCGAATCCTAGTAGAGCCCTAGCCGCTACCCTGCATCACCTGAGCACCACTCCCGACAGGTCAGCAGCTATCCCCACTGACTGTATGTTTTGCATAAACAGATCCTACCAAAATGGAATATTAATATCTAAAAAGAAGAATATGGTTTATATACATAAACAATAAAGAGTGAGTTCACCTTTGATCTGAACTGAAGGGCTGGATCAGTAGTTCACAAAACAAGCCTGGCAATTTCTGCACAGTTACCAACCTGGTTACTTTTTATGTATATGTATATGTAGCTTAAAAACAAAACATGAATGGGTAACATATAGCAAGAAGTTGAAAGAAAGTATCATGTTTGCTACTAACAACATAACCGCTCCATCTAGCAGCCATGTCTAGAGCTTCTCCCAACACCACCGCTGAATTTCGGATGCAGCAGAGATAAGATTCCATGACCTCTTCTTTTCTCAAAATTAATTTGGACTTCTACCTGCAACAAATCAGGAATAAACAAAGATAGTACGACATGCAAGTAATACAGTTTATTTTTACGTGTTCGCTGATTTTTAACTACGTTAGCTAGTTTAAAATGCAAAAAAAAAATATGTCTACAGGTGCATGCCATGAAAATTAACAGAAACGAGCTTACCCTTTGTAAGATTCCTCTAAGTAAAGCCAGCTCCAGTTCATCAAGTGGTTGTAAGCAATCCTCGGATCTGACATTCTAGAGTTCGGTTTCCTTTGCAGTGATTGACACAGCATTTTGTCAAATGATGTTCATAAACTTCAGTGTTGAACGCCTTTTTATCATAAAATCCACCTTTTTTGCTAACTTGATCACCTGTAAAGATGAAGAATAAACTTGACAGAAACAAAGGCACGGAAAAAAAGAATATTTACAAAACACAAATGCAAGGAAACCTTCAAAAGTAATGCAGTCCAAACCATCAGTACGCGTAACACGTGTAACAACATCCAAATCTCGGCAAATCACTGTTCTAGCAAAAACCTAAGGGGTAGAATGGGCAACATCCATATATATATAGTGAGATTTAGTAAGTATATTTGCATCCCTGTATGAGGCGTAGGTAGAAAAAGGGTTCAATTGACTTGAGTTAACAGTTAGTTCATGTGAATTATAGTAAATATGACAAATTTAATAGGGCTATTACAATGAAGGAGTTTATAAAGACTGGTTGCAGGTTTAATATGACAAAATAAAGGATTTTGTGATAGAGCAAATAGAAATACTTGCAATAGTTAGTTCCGGCTTTAACTTTTCCAAAGGGCACAGTGCTTACATAACTAATAGTTACCAACATTCTAGTAAAGAGGCTCATATTCATAGTAATCAACAAACAAACTTTGTTTAATTATCATCATAATGGGTGAATCCAAGCACTTTAAATCAACTTTGTATCCAACGAGTTGACGCTAACCCGCACTTTGCCGCGGGATGTTGATGGTTAAGATAAAGCATATATATCAATAATTTGAAGTAATATTTTTTAACCAGTAATCATATTCTCCAAAAATCCAAAAAACTTGAAGTAATAACCAACATATAGTTTGATAAAAGTGTTAAAAACAGCAGAGAAAAACTAACCTGTTCAAGAGGCATGTGCGACAATACTTGATGTTACATGGCTTACCCTTTGCTTGGTTCTTGCAGTTAACATATACAACATAGGTCTTCTGTCGGCACTACAAAAAGAATGCAACAAATTACAGATTAATAATAGAAATAACACAAGACTGAATGCAAACTGAACTGATCATTTATCAATTAGAACCAAGCGCTTGAAGAACATATATATAAGTTTGAAAAATTACATATAAATTTCCAATCCAAATAATCACCGGAATCACTTCCAACAGTCGCTGATACCCACGTTTCCGGTTGCCGGTGTGACTGCTGCCGCTGTGACGTTCCACCGCCACCGCCGCTGTTTCTCTCTCTCTGCTCTCTCTCTCCTCTTCTCGTCTCTAATAAGATAATATAGGACTTACAGGCCAACCGAGCCACGTTTGAGAGTGAGGTTCCCATTAGGCTGGCATCCGGAATCCATGGAGATCCGGTGATCCTTCTGTTATGTCCATCGGAGCAATTTGGCTCCGGTTAATCGGAGAGTTGAACCCGTGCCCGCTGGAACAGAGGAGATAAAAGACAGAGAACCTGGAGGCGTTTGATGAAATTGAGGGTCAGGATTGTGTTTCAAAGCGTGGATGGGGATTTGAATACACGGTTTAGATCACGATCCGTGTGATGCATTTCTATTGGGCGTGTTTTTAGAGCTTTATTTTTTTTTTTTGAAAGGTGTAGATCATCTGGCAAACCCCCCCTACTCCATCCCTCTTGATCGGGAGTAGGCACAAGCTCGAGTCCGGGCACCCCCTAAACGGGAGCGGATGAGACTCCAGGGCGCATCACATGGGACATAAATGCCTCCACATGGGGATCAAACCTGTGACCCCGGGAAGGAAACCCCGAAAGGAAAACCTACCCACCTCCGTGTAAACCAATTGGTATACACATCATCGGCCAGTTTTTTTTATAGCTTTTTGGGTTGGGGCGTGGGTTGGGGGAAACGCCCAAGCCACCACCCCGGGTGGGCTTGGGTTAGGGTGTGGCCCTTGGGGCTTGGGTTTGAAGCCGGGCGTGGGGCGGGCTAGCGATCCGATGTGGCGGCCTCCTATTCGCTTTGTTGGCCATGTCATAGCGGGGTGTTTGAATTTTAAATTGTAACCGTTTAGCCAAACCAAGTGGTCACCCCAACCCCCAACAGTCAACATCCCCTATATATATAACCCCAACCCCACCGGCCAAACACGATATTGGCCGGAAGCCTTCGTCACAAGCGTCGTTGACGCTATGAAGGGGCGATAACCCGGCCAAATACGATATTGGCCGGAAGCCTTCGCAAGCTACCGACATAATATTAAATGAATAATATTTTGTTTAAAAGAAATATTGTGATAATTATATAATTAATTATCAAAAATAATTATATTAAATCTGAATAATTAAAAATACCATTTTTAATTATTGAACTTTAGTATTACTGAATTAAAATAATTCTGGATAAAAATTATATAGTTACATAATTAATTTAAACTATATTTATAAGTGTAAAACTGATTTAATTAAACTCATTATATATATAATGCATTCTGAAACTTAACACATGTGGTGAAGTGGTTCAAGTGGTTTGGGCGCTTTGTTGTTTCCGGACATGCCCGGGTTCGAGTCCCGCTTTGGGCGGTTCAATTTGGGATTAAATCCCTTTTTATTTTCAGAATATAATTAATATAAATATAAAATCCTAATTAGTATATATAGGAAATAAGAATCAAGATATAAACGGATGTGGCATGCCCGGCCGAGTGGTTACGATGTCGTTTGTTAAGAAAAACGTCGCGAGTTCGAATCTTAAAGGGGCCGGTTCTCATGCATAGGAGACCCCCTTTTTATTCAGTATTTTGAAAATTTACACTTTGCCCCCCTCAAGTTTCAGTTTTGACGGTTTGGTCCCTGTGCTTTGAAAAGTGACACAAAAGGTCCCTGTTTAGTTCAGTTAATAAGACTAACTAAGTTAAGTTATGTTGAAGGAATCCTTTATTAAAACATAGTTTATAAAAATGGCACTAATGGCCCCTAAAGTTTAACTTTAGAAAATGACTATATGAACCCTAGACTTTAAAATAAAATAAGCTATATTTATTTCCTTTATAAATAAGTTTTAAAAATGTTATAAAGGACCCTAGACTTGTAGTTTGCAAGAATAGTACTTTTAACCCCCGTATTTATATAGTTTCAATAATGACAATTTAGTCCCTAAACTTTAAAAGCAAACTTATTAAGCAAGTTTCAAAGAATGACAAATAGGTCCCTCAACTTGTAGTTTCACAAAATGTCATAATAAGCCCCTATAGTTTATGTAACCTTGTTTAATAGAAACTAACTTGTTTGTATCTATCCAATATCTACATATAGTGTACATTTTTAATATGTGTAGGTGTTTATTTTCCATGTCATTTTCAAATTATATAATAGAATTTTACTTACATAATATATCTACATATTTATTTACAAATATTATGTGTTGGTAAACATAATCAATTACCAACACATATTTGGTGTTTTTACATATATGTAGATAATATACCTACACATAAGGAAAATTTGTTACATGTGTGGGTAATTACCATCGCCAAGTGTGGCTAAAACATACTACCTACATATATTAAGTGTTAGTTATTGTGAAAAGATATCATTAACCACTACCCACACATATACAAACATGTGTAGGTAGTTACCCACACATTTACATATGTAGGTAAATTATGTGTGGGTAAACACCCATATTTCTTGTAGTGATATTCTATATAAAAAATAATACAAATTTGTTTGGGTTCGTTTAGGCTCATGAGCTTAAATGTGCTTTGTATGTAAAGCTTGATCTCGGCTCGATAACTAAACAAGTCATATTTCGGGCTCGGGCTCGTTAAGGCTCAGAACGTTTGGTGCTTTTTACCGATTGGATCCCGAGTAGCTCTCAAGTTGCCCCGTCTTGTTTACACCTCTATATGTGCGTAACAACCACGCAAACCACAAGGAACAAGAACGTAATTTCAAAACGTTATGGACTAAAGGTTAAATATAGGCAAACCCTAGGGCCATACATGCATTTTTCACTTCTAGCTGTTACAATGTTTTAATAAATATAGCGGGTTTGAGATGAGTATAGTATTTAACTATTTGTTGATGCATGTTACGGACCCATTTACTTGAATCACAGTCGAATATATTACCATTCTAGGTTATAATCTCCAGTATTACATGAGTTGAATATATGTAATGTTAAGGGGACCCGGGGTGGAAGAAGAAAACCCCGTGATGGGCTTTTATCAAGAATGGAAATTTTCAAAACACCACCGCCATCTCCATTTTTCACGCTCCCATTTTTATAACACGTGGTATTTTTGACGCGTGATGGGTATTGGGTGATGAGGGAAATTGTTGGTTGTGGGGAAATTGTTGGGTGTGGTGGTGAGTGATTGACATTTCCACTAAAAAAGGTTGTGAGTGATGGAATAATGGTTGATGACATGACGTAACTTGATTGGATATTGTGAGTGATGAGTGATCACCGCCCCTACCCCTAATACTTATTAATAAAAAGGATATGTCTTTAAGAAAACTTGTGTATTGTGAATCTGGTGAGAAAAAGCCAAGATAGTAAGTGAAAGATGTTCACACCACGTATTGGTCGAAGAGTTAAAAGTAAAGATCCGGTTATTGGGAAGAAGATTTACAGAATGGTTTACAAACAAGCAAAATGTAAAAGAGAGATTTCAATAGCCTTATCATAAAAGTGTTTTCTTAATTTTCTTTGAGTGTCACGTTTAAGGGTCATAAGCCTTGGTTATTATTTTTCAACGTGTGAGAAAGGTCACATTTTCATTTTTTAACTTTAGATTATATCATTTTTCTTTCACGAGGATTACCATCTACACACGCTATCAAATTTGTCCACGCTAATACTTTCAAACTTTGAAAAAAATTACAATTTGACTTTCTTTTCAACCAAATTAAAGTTGTATAAATATCCAAACGCCATTCATTTCACAATCAAGAATACATTAAGAATTACGAGAACCGCATGGCATAATGCACTTATACATATGCTTGAAATATGAAACATAAGGCAATAACATACAGTAACCATTTATCTTACTATCTCACTAAATCAATAGTGCACTGCGTACACGTGATGTATGCGGCTCTTACAGCTCTCTATGTGTAATTGGTTATGAAAATAATATGTGTGAGTACACATATAACAATAACTCAATATAAGTAGTTAATAAAGAAGTACTTAATAATCAGACAACTTAACTACTTACCAATGTCATATTTAAAAAAAGAAAATATGCTACCATAAAATACAAAAGCTATGCATTTCCTTTTGTTAATCCAATGTGCATTCAGTTTCCAGTTTTTGATAAACTTTTCTTCTACTAAACCGAACCAGAACATCTTCATATTGTTTTTCTTTGTTTCAAGCTGTAGTCTTATTTACCTGTTCGTGTTTGATTGTTTGTTTGGCTGGTTAGTCTATCTTTACTCTTGTATCAGATATTTGCAAAAACTAGGAAAATGCAGAATACTCTTTTTTTATGGAAGTGATATTGTTGTTTTCCATTTCAACAAGAATAAAGAGGTTGTCTTCAAAAGTTTTAAATCACAAAAAAAGACACCACATTAGGGGATATTGAAGATCAATAAAATAAAGACCTGCCGATTGGACACATAAATCGTTGCGGCAAGCCTACAATTGGTAATAAATGTAAGTTCGCTGCTATTCTGCTAAAGTCGGTAGTAAAGAATAAGTTCGTTTCGGTTTCATGCTGTTTGTCGTAAAACTAACTCACAGTTCTGAATCCAAGATTAGGTGCTTTACAAAGTTGTGTGGTCATTTTTAAGATTTCCCTCTCATAGCAATTTAAACTTAAAAAATCCGAAATTATAAACCATAACAGACATTAAATAATTTTAAATACAAGATACGTCGTAAAGGTCTTACATTCATTCATTAAACAATTTTGTGTTCCTTATTCCTTCAAGCTTCATGGTTACTTCTTTCATGCCAGGTCTGTTCTTACCTCGTTTGTCAAGGCACCTAGATGCCAAGTAACATGTTTCTTTTAGCTGCTCGACAGTTGCCTCCTCCAAAACATGACGATCAACAATCTCAAGCAACAGATCTTCCCTCTTTGCCTTCATAAAATACGTTGCAAGAGTTTTATCTTCTCGCGATCCTTTGGAATCAATGGGCTTCAATCCTGTCAGGAGTTCTGCAAGAACCACACCAAAGCTGTACACGTCGCTCTTATCTGTTAGTTGACCTGTATATAAATATTCAGGATCCAAGTAACCTGACGTCCCTTGAAAAAGTGTACTGATTTGATCATGACCCATTGGGATGAACTCTGATGCACCAAAATCAGCAACTTTCGCAGTGTAATTTTCATCCAACAAAATGTTAGCTGACTTCACATCTCTATGTATGATAGTCCTTGTAGCATACGAGTGAAGATAAGCGATTGCACTGGCTGATTCATGTGCAATCCTTAAACGGCTATCCCATGACAAACTTGTTCGGCCATTTGTTTTATTATGAAGATGATGATAAAGAGTGCCATTAGAAACAAACTCGTAAGCTAGCAATGGGACCACAGTTTCCAAACAACATCCCAGAAGCCGCACCATGTTCTTGTGGTTAACTTGTCCAAGTATTACAATTTCATCTATAAATTGTTCCAACTGTTCTTGGTCCGATATTTTGGACTTCTTGATTGCAACCACACGTTTATCTGGTAGTATTCCCTTGTAAACACCTTGACCACCTTTTCCAAGAACCATACTTTCTGCATAATTCAGTGTCGCTTTTCTTAGCTCTTCATCTCCAAAAACTTGTATCGAACCAACACCGTTTCTTAGTTTATCTTCTAATAACAGAGCACCATTTTTTAGTAAGAACTTTTTTCTAAGCATAAGTTGTTTCCTCTTTTTGGGCTTGAGGGATCCAAAACCCATACTTATATGGGGCTTCTTGGGCATGAGGGATCCATAATCCATACCTATAAAAGGGGGAGGGGGGTTATCATCACTACTTTTTTTTAACATAAAGTTTTCGAAAAGCTAGCAAGATACTAGATGAACTCATAATATGTGAAGCCAAGTGTATACATTTGAATGCTTACACATAGACATACACAAAAAAAAAAAAGTCAAAGAATTTGCACACATAAATGAGGAGATTGGAATACCTGAGCTCATGTCGTCGCCAGTGAAGGAAAACATATGAGCAATTCTCTTAATTATGGTATTTCCTCCGGTTAAATTATTGCTCTTCTCTTGTAACGTTAGTACATATTCGAGGCTAAGAAAAACCTCGGCCATGGTAGGACGGTTCTTTGGATGGTTATCCAAACATCTGTCCACTATTCGAGCATATTGCTTCAAACATTTTGGCGATATTTCACCCTGTATATCAGAATCGACTATACCCTTCAAACGACCTGCTTTAATAGAGTCTTGAGCCCATGTTGCTAGTCCCCAGTCAAGACTATTATCTACTGCCCTCTTCCGACATAACACCTCCAATAATACCACCCCAAAAGCATACACATCAGACTTCCTCGTCAACTTTCCGGTGGCAAAATAATTTGGATCAAAATACCCAAAAGTGCCTTTAACAAGTGTGTTAACATAACTTGATGGTTGATTTCTTGGGCTTATTTTAGACAATCCGAAATCCGAAACTCTAGCTTCCCAGCATTCATCTAACAATATATTTGAGCTCTTGACATCTCGGTGTATAATACCAAGCTGAATACCCGTACCTGTATGGAGGTAGTCTAACCCACGAGCCGCACCTATGCAGATCTTGAGTCTTTGACACCAAGAAAGAGGACTACCAAGTTTGTGGAGATGATCTTCAAGTGTTCCATGTGGCATGTACTCATACACAAGGATCATCTCTTTTTCATGATTACAATAACCAATTAAAGTTACTAGATGACAATGACGCAACTTTGAAAGCATTTCAACTTCGGCCCAGAACTCGGATGCCCCTTGATTGGACATTGCATCCAATCGCTTAATGGCAGTTTCAACTAGATTCGGTCCATTTTTTATGTAACCTTTATAAACCTTTCCAAAACCTCCACGCCCAATCACTAATGATTCGTCAAAGTTTTGTGTTGCTAATAGAATTTCACCAAATTCAAAGTGATGGCAAAGTTGTGACCACTTAACGGAGGAGGGGGAGGTGGTGGTGGTGGAGGTGGAGGTGGAGGATTCATTGCTATTAGCAACAAACATAATTATTTATGAAAGTAGAAGTAGAAAGGAATGACCTATAAATAAATGATGGTTTTGAACTTATAATAGATGATAGACGACTTACAAAATGAAATTATGGAAGTCATCTTCTTGGAAACAGGGATGGGCCATGCATGACAGAAATTCAGTGGCTGCCATCGTATTTTCCCACTAAAAGTTTGGCATTAGTGTGAAAAGAATCATAATTTTTCTTCCGCCTTTGTATCAAATTATTTTGTTCATCAGTTCATGTACGCCACCCATTTTTTTGTGAAGGAGTTTGATTGTTGGTGTAAACAAACGTAAAATGTTTTCACAAAATGGCATTTTATATATTTATTTTTCCATGATTAGTCTAATAATTAAGTCGAACCCTTGAAATGTTTTGTCTTAATAAAACTATTCAGGGTAAAACCATAAATTCAGATGTTACTATATGTTATTTTAAATCAGACAAAATTAATGCATAATTGTTATATTGTTATCTTTTATAGCAGCTACTGTATTGATTGTGGCACGTAATTTTATAAACCTTTTTTTTTTTGGGGGGGGGGGGGGGGGGGGGGGTGGTTACACTCACCGAAATCAGTTCGGGTAGCCCCTACCTAACCGGTAATATCTGCGCCGGTCAATTGGGTAGAGGTAATTGGTAAGCACCACCGGGTTGTAGTTGCCGATTGGTATGTGTGTGGGTAGGTGAGAGATAGAGAGAAAGAGTAGTGTGTAGAGAGAGAGTAGTTATGATTGTGTATGTTCGCCTTCAGTATCCGGTGCCCTTAATAAAGATTTCGGGTTATGGTGGTACGGGTAGTCTAGGTGTCACCTTTACATTGGTTGGATTTTGGGTATCGCCGGGTGGTGGCCCGTCCCCCCTAAGGTAGAGCTCCTAAGGGTTGAAATCCTAAAAGTTCATGTATAAAAATATTTAGGGGTATGTCTTAGTTTACTATTTATGAAAAAAAAAAGTCGAGTAAATTAAGTTTTGTCCTTTATGTTTACATCAAATTGTAGGCGCTGTCCTTTAAGGTAAAAGTTGATATGTTTTGTACTTAATGTTTTAAAATCTTGCATGTTATGTCCTTTATGTCAAGCACAGTTAGATTTTTTTAGTTAAATAAGGGTATTCTTGTCATTTTATATTCCTAATGACTATTGAATAAATAAATTATAAAAGGGGCTTTTGTGTAAAATATAAAAAATAAAAACATTGTCATCTATGTCTCTGTTCTCTAAACTCATCATCTATACTGAAACAGGAGATCCCTAATCTACCGTTTTCCTCTCAAATTCGTCCAATGAAGCCATCATTTGGTGGAATTCTTCCACCATCTAAACCTCCAGATCCTCCACACCTCACTAATTCGTCTCAATTTACCCCCTTGGTCATCCCCAGCTGCCATGTTACCTCTGCGAACCCTAATCCCCCACCTAACTCGCATGGAAATGGAGCGGCTGTCGATAATGCCCCTTCCTCATCTATAACTGGGAACAAGGTTATGGTTAATTTGAATTTAGATGATTTCATTCAAGATGGAACCCCAGATTCAACTGCCCTGCACGCTACGACTCATGAACAAGCTAGTTCAGACTTCGTATCTGCTTTGGGGGATTGGGTGAAGAGGATTTCGATGGTTTCCATCGTAATACGGTACAATTATATGCACATTTTCGTTGGTTTCCATCGGTAGATCAAAAGCCCTAAACCTATTTTCGTTACAGTATCATTTGCGGATTCAATTGGATGGGATTAGGATCTAGGGTTCATAAGTTATGTTTGGGAATTACGTTCGATCTGCGCGTTATGTTGAATAGAAATCCTATTTTGTTTACAACAACGAACAAAACGCAGCCTAATGTTGATGGGATTATGGGATTTCTATTCAACATAATATTCATATTCACCTTGATGGGAATTAGATTCGATTCACTACATGATTCTGAATGCATGGTTTTTGTCACCGGCAAAGATGGTCATCGGGTGGGTACGGTGTTGATGGTTGGTGCAGTAGGGTTAGGGTGGGGGCGGTGAAGGCTGAGGTGGGGTGGGGTGGGGTGGGTGGCGGCGGTGAAGGTTGTTGGGGGGGGGGGGGGGGGTGGTTGCGTTGAGAGAGATGGGTTCAGATTACAATAGAGAAACGGAAAGAGTTTAGAATTTTTTTATTTTATTTTTCAGTTTTATAAATACAGTCCCTCAATAATAAGTGTTTACAGAATAACCCCTGAAAAGGTGAAATGACAAGTATGCCTTCATGTGCAAGTCACATGACCAAGTATCCATAGTTAACCAAAAAATCTGACTGAGTTAGGCTCAAAGGACAAACCCTTCAAGATTTTGAAACATAAAGTACAAAACTCGTCAACTTTTGCGCTAAAGGACAACGCCTTCAATTTATTGTAAACATAAAGGACAATACTTGTAATTTACTCAAAAAACTCTATTATTTATTTATGTATTTACTTTTTAAGTTTTTTTTTAACAATGACCGCTAAAATCTTAGAGTAAATTGCAATTTGCGTCCTTGATGAAAGAGCCCGTTGTCATGTTAAGTCCCCATTTTGAATTTTTGCTTGAAGAGTCCACAGTTATGTAAAAGCGCCATGATATGAGTCCTTCCCGTTAGTTTAGTCGTTAGATTAAGGTGAAAGCCCCATTTTGCCCCTGGTTAAATACGATATTATCATCTTGAAACCCTAACCCCGACATTTAATATCTTCAAACTTCAAAAAAAAAAAAATCTCAGATCTGGCGGTGATGGTTTAGGCGTGGCAGCGGTTGATGGTGTCCAGATTTGTTCTTGAATGTTGTTTGTTGTTTGTTTTTTTGTTTTTGAAGATGTATCCAGATTTGGAAGATTGTCCAGATGTTGTTTTTTCTTGACGTTGTGTCTAGATTTTGATTGTTGTTTGATCTTGAAGATGATGATAGTAATGTTTTTTTTTTTTTTTTTTTTTTTCGAAAATGATGATGATAATGAATGTTCATGTTGATATTCTTGAATGTTCATATTAATTTTAAGATGTGTCTAAGATTTTGTTTGAATGTTCATGTTCATATTCATATTATTCAATGTTCTTAAATATTATAAATTCAGTTTTGAATTTTCTTATACGTGTCTTGCTCCTATGATGTTTCTCAGATTGAGTGAAAAATTGTGATTGTGTTGTAGAATTTTGGGTGTTATAGAATTTTGGTTATGAAGATGATGATGAAATTATGAATTTTGATAAATACGCTTGATAGTTAATCATACGTATTGGTCGGGTGGGTCGACTAGCATGTCGCGTCAAAACATGCCACATAAAAAGGGTTATATTGGTTCGAGTCAACACGAGTTTTGGTCAAAAACAATTTTGGGACAAAACTGGTCACTGTGGTGGTCCGATCAGTTAGCGATTTAGAGATTGAGGAAGAAAGAATTAGAAGAATCTGAGAGGAAAGATTGGGACAATTTTCTCCTTAATATTCCAAAACAAAATAACTCCTCTTATAAAGAGGTACAAATGGAAACCCACTAAACCATACTCTCCTAAGAATTAGGAAAACATAGACATGGAGCTCAGGCATTGCCCACAATCTCCTTTATTCTTGCCACTCACAATTACTTAAAAAGCAAATAACAACTCCTAAAAATAACATTAAAATCACGTGACAAACCCAGCAGGTTGCATGGGCCTTCACGCCTTCTAGGCTGTTGCATGGGCTTCTCCTGATGGTTGCACGGGCTCGGGTACACAACAATCCACCCCACTCGAACCCGGCTTGTCCTCAAGACGGAAATCAGGATAGGCTTTAGCGAACCGCCACTTAGTTTCCCAAGTTGCATCCTCTCGAGCTCCGCCGACCCATTTGATTAATACTTCCGTCTTCGGCCGATACTTCCCCTTACGAACCACCCTTTCATCCAAAATACATTCCGGCTGTGGCTGCGGCGATACAAAACCCACCTCATTCGTAACCGTAGTACTGGATTTTGTGACCAACCCAACACATTTTCTCAGAAGGCTCACGTGAAAAACATTATGAATTTGTGACCCCGGAGGTAATTCAACCTTGTATGCTACTGGTCCGACCCGCTGGAGTATCTTGTAGGGACCAAAGTACCTGGGACTGAGCTTGTTAGACACCCGGGTCGCCACACTTGTTTGTCTATAGGGCTGCAGTTTAATATAGACCAGATCACCTTCTACCAATTCCAGCTCCCGACGTTTCCGATCGGCAAGCACCTTCATCCGATTCTGTGCCATGGCCAAGTTAGCTCGTAGTTGACGTAAGAGCTCATCTCGATCACGTAGATAATCGTCGACTGCTTGTACTTGCGTTGTACCCGGAACATATGGAATCAACTTAGGAGGTAACCGACCGTAAACCACTTGAAACGGAGTCATTTTAGTAGACGAGTGGACAGCCGTGTTATAGCTATATTCAGCCCAGGGAAGCCATTCAACCCATCCTTTAGGCTTGTTGCCTGTTAAGCACCGTAAATACTGTTCCATTGTTCGGTTGACCACCTCCGTTTGGCCATCTGTTTGCGGGTGGTAACTTGAGCTTAACCGCAACCCGATACCCTGCAGTTTGAAAAGAGCTTGCCAAAAAGAACTTATGAAAACCTTGTCTCGATCGCTGACTATGGAAGAAGGAAGCCCGTGAAGTCTCACAATGTTTGCAACAAATTCCCGGGCGACGATTGTGGCTGTAAAAGGATGTTTCAAGGGCACAAAGTGGGCATAATTAGAAAGGCGGTCCACGACAACCATTATAACAGTGAAACCCTTAGAACATGGCAGACCTTCTACAAAATCCATACTCACATCAGTCCATACTTCAGTTGGTCTAGGAAGGGGTTGTAATAAACCGGCCGGTAGCATGCTATCGGATTTGAATCGTTGGCAAGTTTGACACTCTCGGATGAAGAGTTTGACTCGCTCCTTCAATCCCGCCCACCAAAAGGACTGCTTGATCTTTGCTAAAGTCTTATGAAACCCATAATGACCTCCCTCTGGCGACGCGTGACAAAGTTGCAAAATAGTAGGTAACAAGGTAGATGATGGACTGAGTAAAATGACCCCTGCCCGAAACCAAATCCCATCCCGATAAATCAGTTCCGCATGGACCTGTGGGTTCAGATTGGAAGTTAACTGTTGATAATAAGGATCAGATTGTACCTCTTCTTGAATATCTTGCTAAATGGTTGCACATGGATATGAGATAGCGATAAGTTGAAACTCGGGTATGCGAGAAAGTGCATCGGCCCCTTTGTTCGAGACACCCTTTTTGTATTCAATAGTGTAATCAAACCCCAGAAGTTTCGGTAGCCACCGAGCTTGAGCCGGTGTGGTTAACCTCTGTTCTAAGGGGTACTTGAGGCTCATATGATCCGTTTTAATGACAAAAGGCCGACCAAGCAAATAATGCCTCCACTTGCGAACCGCTTTTACTACCGCCAACATTTCCTTTTTGTAAGTGGACCAAGCAAGCATCGACCCTTTCAATGTAGAGCTGAAATACGCGAGCGGCCGGCCACATTGCGAAAAGACGGCCCCAATACCCATCCCACTAGCGTCACATTCAACCGTAAAGGGTAATGACCAATTGGGAAGGCCCAAAGTTGGTGTGGTGGTTAAGGCCAGTTTCAATGCTTTGAAAGATTCCTCAGCTTCGATACTCCATTTAAAAGACCCCTTTCCCACCAACTGATGTAGTGGAGCTGCAATCTCCCCGAACCCTTTAATAAATTTCCTATAATACCCCGCGAGGCCTAAGAACCCACGGACTCCTTTGGCATTAGATGGAGTCGGCCATGACAAAACGGCTTGAACCTTGTCGGGTTCCACCGCCACCACATTAACCGAAATAACATGGCCCAGATAATGAACTTGTGCGACCCCAAAACAACACTTAGATTCTTTTGCAAACAAATGGTTGGCGGCTAGAATGCTCAAAACTATACCTAGATGCTTCACATGATCTGCCAAATTTTTAGAGTAAACTAGTATATCATCAAAGAAGACCAAGATGAACTTACGAAGAAACGGGCGAAATAAGTCATTCATCAAGCATTGAAATGTGGCGGGTGCGTTGGTGAGACCGAAGGGCATCACCACAAACTCATAATGCCCTTCATGAGTTCGAAAAGCCGTCTTGTGAATGTCTTCGTCCCGAACTCGAATCTGATGGTACCCGGAACGTAAATCTAACTTCGAATAAATTTGCGAACCATGTAACTCGTCGAGTAACTCGTCTATAACTGGAATGGGGTACTTTTCCTTCACCGTAATATTATTCAAAGAACGATAATCAATGCAAAACCGCCATGACCCATCCGATTTTTTAACCAGGAGAACCGGTGAAGAAAATGGACTATGACTAGGTCGTATCAATCCTTGTTGCAGCAACTCCCGAACTTGTTTCTCTATTTCTGTTTTCTGCAAATACGGTTGCCGGTAGGGACGTGTACTTACCGGACGAGCACCGGCCACTAAGGGAATCCCATGATCATGGAAACGCTTAGGAGGCAAGGTCGTCGGCTCACTGAAAACCGAAGCAAGTTGTGCCAAAACCCGCTGGATGGCTAGACATGGTGATGGGCCAGCCGTGATTTCGGCAGAAACCACACTAATTTGTAACAACAATGCTGAACTACATATTCCCACTACTTCATGCGACTTAAGGGCAGCCAACTCAGAGCTTGCTAACCCCTATAGCTTATGCGAGGACCCGGCAAGGTTGAACCCCAAAGTGAGCTTGTCATAATCAATTTCCACTGGACCGAGTGTTTTCAACCATTGGACCCCAAGCACAATTGGACAAGCCGCAACCGGGAGAACAAAAAAATCGGTAGATATAACATACCCTTGTAAATTGATGGTCAGCCCTCGTACACATCCCGCACATGTCACATGCTCCCGGTTAGCCACGACCACCTTAAACGGCGTATCCGTTTCAACTATTAATCCCAAACGGGTCACCAAAGCCTGATCAATAAAATTGTGTGTGCTGCCACCGTCGACCAAAACGACCACTTCTTTATTCTTGATTTTTCCCGGAAGGCGTAGAGTCTGGGGAGTGAGAGCCCCCGTGATAGCATGAAAAGAGATTTCTGCCGGTGTATCAGTATCACATTGGTCCGGCGGATCGTCTTTGACCTCGGCGATCTCCTGGATCATAAAAAACTGCGGCTTGCTGCATTTGTGGCCAGGGGCATAGCGCTCATCACAGTAATAGCATAAGCCCTTCTCACGGCGCTCTCGCGCTTCAGCATTGGAGATCCGACGAATTGGGGTAGGGTTGGAAAAAGGTTGTCGGTTAATTGGGGGTGGGCCTAATAGGCCCGCAGTAGGGTTTGGTTTGGATGTTGGTGTGGGCCCAAAGGATTTAGGGTAAGAGGTAGGCTTCTTCTGTAGGTTTAATTTATCTTCAACCAGGCGAGCAATTCCGATGGCTTCCGATAAACTACGTGGTTTCTTAATTTTCACCTCCAGTCGTACATCATCCTTCAAACCGCCAATAAAACTGCCAAGAAGGAATACATCAGGCACCCATCTATCCGATGTGAAATCCGTTCGAACGCTTCCTGGTAGGCTGGAACGGTGGTCGTCTGTTTAAGACGAGATAGGGCTTCCGAGGGATCTTCAAAATCTGTGGGACCAAATCGGTTTAGAAGAGCTGTAGTAAACTCAGCCCAAGTGAGTGGTCCACGGGGCTTTGTATACCATTTGTGCCACTGGAGAGCAATGCCGTCAAGGTGGAGGGCAGCGAGATGGGCTTGCTCAGCTTCCGGAACTTTCTGAAAATCGAAATATTGCTCAGCTTAATAAAGCCAAGACGTCGGGTCATCACCACTAAAACGGGGAAAGTGAAGTTTGAGGTAAGGTTTGTGGTCGGCACCGGTGTGTGCGACGACACCACCACCAAATCCGGAGGGACCAGGGGCGGCTTTATCCTGTTTGGTATCGACTGTCGCCTGAAGGGTTTGGACATCTCCCATCAGTTTTTCGAACATGGTATTGAATTTGGCTAAGGTATCTTGGGTTTCTTGCTGGAACTGCTCGGTAGTTTTCTTTCGGGTATCCATGGAGATCACCACCGCTCTGATACCACTTGTGGTGGTCCGATCAGTTAGCGATTTAGAGATTGAGGAAGAAAGAATTAGAAGAATCTGAGAGGAAAGATTGGGACAATTTTCTCCTTAATATTCCAAAACAAAATAACTCCTCTTATAAAGTGGTACAAATGGAAACCCACTAAACCATACTCTCCTAAGAATTAGGAAAACATACGACATGGAGCTCAGGCATTGCCCACAATCTCCTTTATTCTTGCCACTCACAATTACTTAAAAAAACAAATAACAACTCCTAAAAATAACATTAAAATCACGTGACAAACCCAGCAGGTTGCATGGGCCTTCACGCCTTCTAGGCTGTTGCATGGGCTTCTCCTGATGGTTGCACGGGCTCGGGTACACAACAGTCACATAATATTTAATATTTATCGGTTAGTTGAATTTAATACTTTAAGTTTAAATTTCTTTTATTGACTTTCCTTTAATGATATTAGTTAGTTGAATTTAAATTTCTTTTATTGTTAAATATACGTGTAAAATAACATATATACCTAAGTATTTTGATATAATATACATATCAAAATTTTCAAAAGCCTTTTTGTAGTGTATTGCTATTTATAAAATAGCGGTCGTTATATTCGCTGTCTAGCATATAGGTCCCTTGTCGCTATTTGTCGCTATTCACTATTAACAACTACGATTATGACGATAGTTATTGAAATTGCGATCCAATTTTGAAGGGGTATGGTCCCAAAAAGCTGCGCAATCTTCCTGCAAGGTCGCGCGGGACCATACTCCTTATTCAACAAATTTCTTGCTGTCAACCTAGCGCGGGCTACAGCACACTCTGTTTTACTCAGCGCGAGGCCGTGACGATAAGAAGTTCCAATAACAACACTTAGCATACTGATAGAGCACTCAGTCATCCAAACCACGCGCGAGTTAGTTACGTGCCCAGCAAGAATCGCGTAGGGAAGCAGCGCTAGGCTGTTCCAGATAGTACACAAGGTACAAGTGGCAGAAAAAAAGAGCCAATCAACGTCCTTCCGGCCCTGCTCAATCGTGCTTCACGATCGTCTGACATGCAGGAGACAAAAAGTACTTAAAGACGCCTACATGACACCAATCACCGGGCAGAGACACCTGCCCCACGATCTCCACTTACCTGCTGATGGCAGAGGGGCGGCCAGGCCGACAACAGTGACACGTGGCTCCAATCACATTGCGCCAGCTCCCAAGAGCTCCTGCGAACCACTAACGGTCGACACCAGTGAGACAAGGAGCATATCCCTTATGTTGTCGCCTTCAGGCCCAAGGCCCATCAGCCCACATCCTCTTACACCTCTCCGGCTATAAATAGAGAACTCACTTCACAGGTTAACCATTCCACTCCCTCTACTCTCACTCTTAATACTTAATTATCTCCCCAAAGCGGTCGCTTATTCTCACGCCGGAGCCCGGTTAAGAGGGAAACCCCCACATTCCCCTCTTAACGAGTAACGGTGTTCTGTTTTGCAGGATAACCCAGACGTTAAGGAGCTCAGAAAGTCATAAAGAAGATTAACCACTATGAAAGGAACATAAACCAAACTGATTAGTCCCATAATTAGTTCAGTGTTTCTTTATTGGCGCCCACCGGTTTTCTACAAATCACTTTCATCTTCTTTTTTCTGAGTTTTCGTTGTTTTTTCCTACGATCATGGCTGGTCAAGGAATCATTCCTGAGTTTGTCGGTTTCGGAGCAAACTCTGATGCAGCGTTGGGGGAGGACAATCAAAACGTCCAACCCCAACACATCGAAGAAATTGGTGAAATCGACGTAACCAACACTGGGGGACCGCGCGGGAGCATCACCCGCATCACTCACACGGTAACTCCAGGAAACAATGGCGCTGGACCTTCAAACCCAGCTCCACCTCAAAACGTTTCGGCACTACTAGGGCTACCAGAGGGTGAAACTCCGGCCTCGTGGTACGCCAAGAATATTGCCACCATTAACGCGGCGTATCAATCTCTGATCGCACAGCAAGAAGTCTTGACGGCAGAACCGTCCTTGGTTACTCCCCAGGGACAGAGTCAAGGGGCGCGCCGGATACCCCCACAGCAAAACATCGAAGGCGGAGTTAATAGACCTCCCCCTACCAGAAGACCAAGCGTGCATGACACGCGCGATACACGGGGAGAAACAGAAAGCTATTACGACTATCCGTCACATGTCCAAAGAGGCCCAGTTCATAGCCGGCTCACGCCGCGCAACATGAACAATGAGTGGAAGAGACTGACCTGAATGATCCAACGTGGCAGGACGATGAAGAATCTTCAGTCTTCAATCGTTTACAAAGGAATCATGAATACTACAAACCAAGGCAACACGTAGGGTACACCGAAGAGGCAGAGCGAGACTTTCGCCTCGCCTATCGACCAGAGGAAGCTGTAGAACATTCAAAGTTCATTCCAAAGATCGCGCTGGCGCCACTTAAAAGAGAGAAGTTACCACCGACAGTCGGAAAATTTAACGGATTGACTGAACCCGATGATCACGTCAGAGTTTTCACAAGCATGGGTTGCATGGAAGGATGGAATATGCCCATGTGGTGTCATCTGTTTATTCAAACGCTTACCGGGGCTGCTCGCGCCTGGTTCGACAGCCTTCCTCCGGGAAAGATCAAGTCATGGGTGGATTTCAGAACACAGTTTTTGAGTCACTTCAGTCAACAGAGATGTTACCAGCGCGACACAGCCGAGGTAGAGGACATCTGGCGCAGAGATAATGAGGGTCTGGAAGATTTCATCACTCGCTTCAACAGAGAATGCTTGGAAATCGGTGGCGTAAGTGAACAACTCATGCGTTGCCACTTCAAGAAAGCCATTCGTTGCGATAGTCTCATCAGAACTATCACCGGGAAAGATGGAATGCCCAAAGAATGGGATAAGCTCATGGAAGCCGCGAAGATAGTCGCGCAAACTGAAGAGTCACTCGCCGCAAACAAGAATTACTATGCTGAAGATCGATTTTCAAAAGGGGGCCATTCGCGCGACATCAACAGACGAAACAAAGGCAAAAACCCCGGGTGGAAAGCCAACCACTCCAGCGGTTATGGCGAACGATCTCGTTATGAAGAGCGGTCTCGCTACAAAGAGGACGCGCGAGACACTATCGATCGCATTGGTTATCGGAAAGCAGTCAGGGATGACAACCGAGAAAAGCACTGGACTCCGCTCATAAAAGCACCAAAAGAGGTGCTGATGACGGAGAATCATGATTTCAAGGCTCCAAGGCCTATGACAAACAAGAAGGGGCAAGACCCCAACCTGTACTGCGACTTCCATAAAGATACGGGACACCTGACAGACGACTGTTACAGTTTACGTCAGGAGATCGAAAGAGCGCTAAAAAGCGGGAAGCTAAGCCACCTGGTGAAAAACGTGCGCAAAGAAACTCGACAGCTCCAACGCCACGATGAGGGAAATCACAAGAAAGTCAGACGCCTAGAAACTCATATGGTCAACGGACCAAGATACAACGCAAAAGAGAAAGGCAAGCGCCCGTACGAACCCTCGTGGCAAGAACAACAGGTCATCTTCCCAGTAGTGCGCGGCGGCCCTCGTGCCACTCGACCCGTCGTCATTACCGGCCATTATGAAACGGAGTATGTCTTCATTGACCTAGGGAGTACGGCTGATATCATCTATAAGCAATGTTTTAATCAGTTTGATGAAGATGATAAAGCAAGACTTGAGCCAGTTGATTATCCACTGTCTGGATTTTGCAACGAAATGGTTTTCCCGCTAAGCCAAATCAGCTTCCCCGTCACGCTCTCTGACGGGAAGCATTCAAGAACGACAAATGAAAACTTTATGGTGATGCCTGTCAAATCAAGGCATGATGTGTTGATTGGGAGAGAAACCCAAGGAGAATTGAACATGGTAACCTCCACGCCCCACTCAGCGATAGGGTTTCCAACCAAAACGGGGGTGGCGATTATCTATGCCAAGAAAGAAGTAATGTCCACAGAAGAGATGCGCCCAACAAAGGCGGCGAAGGTTTCAACAACCGAGCCAGAGAAATGGGTGTTAAACCGCAAGTATCCAGAGCAAACGGTGACAATAGGCCACGCAATCTCACCAAATATCAGAACTCATCTCAAGCAGCTCCTGTTCAGGAATATGGATATCTTCGCCTGGACCCCGGCCGACATGACCGGTGTCCCGCGCGACATTACCGAGCATGGTTTAAACACCTACCCCTCTGTTGAGCCGAAAGTCGAAAGAAGGCGCAGCTTAGGGGCAGACAAAACCAAAGCATTGAATGAGCAAGTATGCGAACTACTCAAAGCTGGAATCTTGCGAGAAGTACGTTATCAAAGTTGGGTCGCGAACCCAGTGATGGTGGAGAAGTCTAGTGGAGGATGGCGAATGTGTGTTGATTATACCGATCTCAACAAAGCATGCCCTAAAGATTGCTACTCTTTGCCTGAGATCGACAAAAAAATAGATTCTCTAGCGCCATACAGATGGAAATGCTTCTTAGATTGCTATAAAGGGTACCATCAGGTTCAAATGAAGCTAGAAGACAAAGACAAGACAGCTTTTCGAACCGATTTAGGGATCTTCTGCTACACAAAGATGCCTTTCGGCCTGAAAAATGTTGGCGCGACATATCAATGCCTGATGGATAAGACCTTCGCTGGAGATATCGGGAAGCATATCGAGGTTTACATTGATGAATCGGTAATCAAAAGTCCTGAAGAGGACCAAATGTTGAAAGACATCGAAAAAACATTCAACTCATTGCGCAGCGTGAATATGAAATTGAATCCAACCAAGTGTTCTTTTGGTATGGAAGAAAGGAAATTCTTAGGCTTCATAGTCAAAAATGGCGGTTTTAAGGTGAATCCAGAAAAGGTCCAGGTAATAGAGCGAATGCCATCACCACGAACAATCAAAGAAATGCAACGGTTGGCCGGCCGCCTAGCCGTGCTTAACCGTTTTCTGTCAAACCACGCCGCAAAGTCATATCCTTTTATCAGCAATCTGCGCAACTATGTGAAGAAACAAGAGTTCAGGTGGACCCCTGAAGCAGAGAAGTCTTTTCAGCAAATGAAGGAGTGTTTGATCGAACTCCCCACCCTGACTGCACCGTTCGAAAAGGAGTCGCTCATCTTGTACTTGTCATCATCGAACAAGGCAGTGGGGTCGGTATTGCTCGTAGAAAGAAACGGAGTTCAGACTCATATCTATGTCACACCCCGAATTTCCACGTATTACCGGTGGGCCCGGTAGGGGAGTATCGTGACGTGGTTGGTAACATCATAGTCAAACAACACAATATATAAATACACAGCGAAAGCAAAAGGATAAATATATTACAATCCGAAATAATGTAACATCAAAGTATTACAACGGGAGTAAAGGATCCACAGGCGGATCAAACATAAAAATAACACTGTTCAACAGACTTTAGGCATCTAAGCTTGCGAGACTCTTTATTGACGCTAGGAGTAGCCAGCCCATTCCGATTAGTACCTGCACTTAGCCTCTTTGGAAAATACGTCAGTTTACACTGGTAAATACTATCAACTGACTCATTTTGAAAAGGTTTAATAAATAATAGATTTGAATGCACATGGCACAAATAATATTTTATAACTTGGGTTACTTATTTAATTATATAAACTTGTAAAGGATTTACATGTTCCTTATGCGTTCAGTAGCCCGGATCGAGCCGGGTTAAAGATCAATAGACACACCACTTTATTTAAATGAGACACTGACAGGTGTACGCCTACACCTGAGTGCTAAGGTCGTGGCCATTTCGTAAAATGATGCCAGGGATATCCGGGACACGGTCATTAACCCCCAAAGGCTTTAAGCAAACAAAACAATTTAAACGAAACATCTCAATACTTTAACCATCATACAATTAAAGATTCAATGTCCGACCAAGCGGTATTTTATATACCGTACCCCAAGCCCGTATAGGGAAATAAGTTAAAAGTATTTACCTGAGCCAAATATAAATTCAATCCCAGCCGTATCAAATCAGCAAGTACAGATAGCTTTTACTGGGCTCCTAAATCTGGAACGAAGGTTTTTAATAACCTATTAGAATCCTAACGGGTCTTAAAATTAAGCCTTGACTTAGACCGATTAGTTTTCGAGATAAAGATACGGTTCAAACGCTTGATAAAGCGAAGACCGGAATAGAATGTGATTTAGACCCGACAAGTTTGAAGACTTGTATATTATGGGTAATCTAAACACATTCTGGATTTTGAGATAAAACTGATAAGGTTTGACCCGTTTCAGCTAATTTATGTAAACTAGTTACATAAACCGAACCGAACGCGCATGAAGCGTAACGGGTAACCATAAGAGTCCTAAACAGGTTTCCTAAGTTAATATGCATTAAATATGTTGTGATATCAGTAGGATACCTTCCATTATGCCCAAAACGAGTTTAATCTCATAATAAGCCCCTTAGGGGTATTTTGGTCATTTTAAAGATTATAAAAGGGATCAATTAGGCTTCTGTGATCTGGGTCTGAATAAATCAGTAAAATAGTTTATTTTAACTTGGTATATCAGTTGGTGTTAAGTCCTATGTGGCAAAATGGTTTTAAACCCCTTACTATGCGCTTAATACGCGTATAACGCCATTTTAAGCGATTTACGGGTTAAAATAGTATTCTGAGTTTCCAGGTCAGTTTACAAGGTTCAAAACACTTCATTTATTATTTAAAATCAGTAGCAATTGGATTGGTAGCAAAAGGACTTGTAAAACTCATTTTATGGCCGAAAAGGGTATAATCGGTATTTACCGAATCAAGGTACTAATCCTAACTTATGATCAGTTTAAAAATAATTAAAAATCTTCAAAAATCCCAAAATATTATATTACATCAGTGGGTAAAAGGTTTGCTATCAAAAATTGGGTTTAGATAGGCTTTATGCTAATGACGCCGTTTAATTACTAAGAAGCGTTCTAATTACGTCATTAAGCATAACTCCTAATCTAGACCTCCAACTGACGTGAAAATTTACAGACATGTTTAATAATCAGTAACTAAGATTATTGTACTTTCACATTTCCAAAATTCTCGTTTTATGGTCATAAGGGCATTATGGTCACTATTTAAGCAATTAACGGAAACGTCGGACAATCGAGGTTCCAAGTGGTATAAACGCAGAGGGTTGTACCAACATGTAACTAGGTCCTAATGGAACTTTAAGGCATGTCTAAACCTTTCTAAATCGGGTCAGAACCGAAGTCAAAGCAGAAAGTCAAACTACGCGCCTTTCGGTTCCGAATCGATCTTAAATAGAAAGTTGTCGAATCAAACAAGCTTAGACAAGTTCTTATGCTTATTATCTGGTTATATGAATGATAAAATAGATTATACGCCTTTTACATCGCTAATTATGCGTTAAATCCAAGTTTACAATTCTGTTGACTTTTTCTAATCTTCTTTGACTCGACAAACGACCTAGTTAGAACGGGTATCAGTGGGTGCCCTTTTAAGGGTTTAAAGCCCACATAAATACCAACTTATAACTATCTTAAGTTTGCCTAATCGTTGGACCGTTAGCGATTAATCGTTAAGTCAAACCGTAATTACGACGGTTTGACTTCTAGGCTATAAACTAATCAAAACTTAAACAAGGAAGGTTGAGGATACTTACACAAGTCCTATGAATGATTTTGAATGCTTGAGGATGGTCCTTGTGCTCCAGAAATGACCAGAAGATGATTGAGAATGAATGATCAAAAGTTTGCACAAAGTGGGTTCTTATATAGTGGGTTTAGATTGATCAAGATCATTACAAACAAGTCTACAATTGTTATGGGATCATCCCAAGTGTCCCTAAGCCCCCCTAAATCATTAAACAAGACCCTAAAATCGGAAAATGGCTGAATGAGGCGGTGCAACCGGCTGAAAACAGGCAGCTGTGAAGTTTCTGTTGCTGGCAACTGCTTGCGCACCGTAACAATTATTTGTTGCGGTGTGCAACAATTCATCAGGCTCCATATTTTTGCACTCTTGATCCCTGGTCCCCCGAAAGGTCATTTTCACTACATTTCTTGCATCTTAAACCCTTAATATTGACATATGGGGGCTTTAAAACTTATACCCACTTTGTGAAGTCCTTGGCCACTTCGGGTTTACCCGAAAAACCCTAAATTTCAACGTGGACGCTTTTAACCCCTCGTATACGAATATTGCCATAACTTTCTCATACTTTAACGAAACTTGGTGAAATTTTTATGGTGCATTCTAGTGAGCATAATTAATCGTTACAAGGCTTCGGGTTTGCTAAAAGGTCACTCAGAGGTATATCTTAACATGTTGACACATTTAACCCCTGTAGTTTGTAATCTCTCACTTTCTTTCACAATTCGCTTCGTATGATCCATGATCCATTCGTTTAAGGTTATAAACATCATGTAGGGTTATTGTAAAGTATATTTATTCATTGTTGACACTTTGAACCCTTATATTTACACAGTTTCATTGTTTGCAACTTTAGTCCTTCAAGAACATTCTTTCACACGTTCAAAAGTTATGACACGTGTCAAGACATTATAGGACGTAAATTTTCGAGGTGTTACATCCTCACCCCCTTAAAAGAAATCTCGACCTCGAGATTTGTTAAAATGCTGGAAGTACTCTTTGTCGCATAATGGACTTAACTTTTATAGCATATCTGGAGTCTTTCTAAGCTCCCAAAATGACTCCTATATTAGGTACATGTATCCTTTTGGAGCTTCTTAATCTGTCGATCCTCAATCGATACAGATCACATCATAAATCTGCATATCATTAGGTGATAGTGTTTTTTGACTTATTGGCGAAAACACATCCTTCAGTCACTAGTGTGCAATGTATTGCGAGTTCCGCTTAGCTCCGTAAATAGGTTTTAGTTTATAAGTTACTTGATCTGATACATTCGATTTCCTTCGAATGATCCTATATATTCAGAGCTTAATTAGCCTGATAACTTAACAAATTTGGTACACCCTTCCTGGGTGATATCTTTTGTTAAACCTTATTCCTTAACAAGAACTTAGGAAGTTTGCTATTTTCATAACTCCTTGATTTCCTGCCGAATACTGGCATCTTACTGATGATTATGGATTTGTATGATCTTATTTGTTGTCTCCCAGGCAACTTTCAGATCTTGATAATTGGACTTACCAATTCTCTATCTAACAATAGATATTTAACATTCCATATATACAAGGTCTCCAAAGGAGTAGCCTTAATACTTACATATCAATTACTATAGAAAAGCTTATTTTAAGGTGAGATGGTTATTCCAACCACTGCTCAAAACTAATATTAAGGAATAACTAATCCTTGCCGCTAGTCGAACAATTCGACGATCCTGGGCAGCTGATGGCAAATTCTTAATTGTTGCCTAATTAGGGTTGCTGTAATAATGTATAAGCAAAATGAACCGTCTTTCATAATTAACTATACCGAATTCTCAGGATATTGAGTTAGGCTATATGAACCCTCTATTTTAAACTTAGTTAATTAGGGTTTCGATTCTTCCAATGATGGTACTAGCCGTTTTGGAGATTTCATAATAACACAGCCTTAAACGGAATTTAAACCTTAACTCTACCTGCCTCTCAGGGGTAAACAGGGTAATATTAGGAGGAGATAATCAAGGTACAAGGAGGTTACAGAGATTTTTACAAATCTCAGGCTCCAATTCATCCACCATTGTTTGTGTCAATTAAGTGACACATTTAGGTTACGAGTCCAAGAACTCCTTTATCGGGAACACTTACTTGGATAAATTCCAACTTGGACATCTCCTTTGAATACCATTAGCTGACTTTAGTACTCTATGACCATCGGAATATCTTTGTGGTCCCATGCATTAAACCTCCATACTGATCAGGCATGGAAGCAATCTATGGAATTTATTAAGACACACCAATCCTCATATGGCGCTTTTATCATACCATCTGGTATTCGGAATCGATAGAGATTAAAGAGATATCAACTATTTATGCTTTCGTACTTCCTCTTAGAGAGAGGATACTTCTAAAATTTTATGCCTAAAGGTTTCGGACAAGAACAGAAGAAATGGTTCATATGATTTGCCCGAAGGTTCTACCTTACACTTAACATCTGGGGTTCTTACAGAAAAAAAAAATTTCTAAAAGTTTGCAAAGTTTATGGTCTTGTGAGAGACTTAACAGCACCCAAAACCATGTGTAATTTATAGCAATAAATTCACAAATAAGGGTTTATCTGGTGAAATTCCTAATGTGAGCTGTCTCTAATTATTCAACAGGAGGGCTAAACGCCTCCACTATTAATCCTTCTAAACTTAGCTGTAAAATCTTAGATAAATTTAGGGCAGTCTCAGCTTTGACAAATTACTTCTTAATCATTATAACGTGGGTAGCTGAGGTAGATCCATAATGGATTTTTAATGAGCAAGTTTTTAAACCTTAGTGTGCCATCTTATTGTCAATGCTAACCACTAATAATTATGTGCTTTAAGCTTAGATTTTTGGGTATACTGAATAGGGTACTATCTCAGCCAATGAATTAAAATTTGCGAGATACTGTCGACAGTCTAGAACTTTTATGGCGAGAGTCAGAAATTCTTATTTCGTCTTTTCCCTTTTCGCGAAATGAATACTAGGTTTTTCTAATAAGGTCCTAAAAAAAACTTGGACCATCCCACAATGTATAAGAGGATCCTTCTTGAGGATTTCATTAATGTCCTTACTCATTAAGAGTATTGCCATCGAATGACTGTGATGTATACCTTACCATGTCCTTCCTAGCCTAACACTGATATACTTAATGGTTTCTACTTCATCCTTTCTAGTGTTTAGTCAACATAAGCAAGCCAAGAGTAATTAAAACATAGAGGTAAAATCTTGGATTCTAATACTTAGTCAACATAAGGAGGATAAGTAGGTGACTTATAGTAAGAAGTAAGGAAGTTATTGTACATGTGCTTATATTTAATCAAAATGGAAATTTCACAAACTAGGCACCTAGCTCGGTTGGCTAGGCGCGCGAAAGGGTGTGGCCTAGACCCAGGTTCGATTCCGGGGACGACCAATTCCACCATTTTTTTATTAATTAATCGCACGGATACATGTAATGATGAGGGTTGTCTCATAAGGAGTCTTGATAATTAATTGCTTCTTATCACCCATAATATGGGCTTGATTTTCAAGGCAACCCATCGATTTTTATCACTATATTGCGTCCTTATATTTTAACGGAAAAATAGGACATCGGAAAAATGATTCCTAATGGATATAAAACATCCATCTAATATTGCTGAAGCAGTTTCTGAGGTACTATCGGCCAATTTTACTTCATACTTAACGCTTAGAGTTTTAACAAGTAGATTTAATGATTTACAATATCTATTGTCTACGAGAGACTTATCTGAACCTGAATCAATTAATACTCTAGCGTGAGCGTTATTGGTAAAGAAAGTACCTGTTGTGACATTGTTATCCTGAACAGTCTCTTGAGCACCCATTTAAGAGCTTCCAGCTTTGATCTTTTTAACTTCCTCGAGCTTTTTAGCATATTTAGGGCAGTTGGTCTTAATGTGCCCTCTTACATTGCAACCATAGCAGGTTGCGTCTTCCATCTTCTTGCAGTCCAAGGTCTTATGCCCCTTGGACTTGCATATCCCACATGCAAAAGTTCTCGTCTGTGTATGCGAGTTCGATCCATACCTGCACTTCCCGAAGTGCTGTTTCTTGCATATTTTGCATCTGGGTTTTTCACCTGCCTGCTGGTTGTCCTTTAAATCCTTGCCAGACTTAGCTGCTCCTTCCTTGGCAGCCTTAAAGCAATTGGTACTGATGTGGCCTTTTTCGCCACAACTGAAACAGTTTGCATCTTCCAATTTCTTGCAATCCAAGGTCTTGTTTTCTTGCAATCCAAGGTCTTGTGACCCCTGGTTTTGCAAATTCCACATAATTTAGCACGTGGGTCGATTGTGCATTTTCCAGCATGTTGCTTCCTGCAGTTATTGCATTTGGGCTTTGCCTCCTTTGGCTTAGACGGGTTATGGTTTGAACCGATCTTACTCTTTTTACGACCTTTATTTGGGGCATTTTTGCACTTTCGCTTATGATCCCTTAACGCTCGGTTCACTGCCTTGTTTACAGCTGTATCTAACATAGCCTGTAACTCGGCACTCGTTAAATTCAGTCTTGTATCATCATTCTGATTAACTGGATGATTGTGAGCTTCTGAGGAGTCAGCCATGGTGAAGCTTTGCAGGCTACTAACCAAGTAGAAACAATTTGTTTAATCATATAGCGAATTGTCGAATTTTTTGATGAATAAATAGCCATGGTGCAATTAAACCATATAGGCCAATAGATAGTATTTAATTTATTTGATTATGTTTTGCCTAAGTTTTTAAATAAACCATCTTTGGCATTTAAGCGGAATATAATCCTTCATATTTATTAGACAGGGGACTTAAGTCACGACTGCCAATGTCATACTAACATCTTTTATATATAGCACAAGGGCTTGTTCCAAAGGACTTATGATGGCTCAGAGGCCTTGTCACTAGGGAAATTTTAAAGCATAATCGATAATTCCTTTGGGTCGGAAAATTTCATAGTTCATTGTTTTGACAAGAAGTTATGAAATAAAACTATCTTTTTCATGTATTCATCTTTACCCGTATGTGTACATCCCAAATGGATGTTTTGATGCGTACATCATTTTCGACGTTTACCAGCCATGATTCCTATTCATTATTTACGCTAAAAAAAAGGATTTGGAAAAATTCCTAATATAAGGATGACAAGTGTGATTTTTATCGCATCACGGTTGTCGGGAGTGTTAACACATTTTCAGATGTTAACAAGGATCTGAATCTTTTTTTAAACAGGTTTTACCATCTTAGCTAGGTCTTCAATGACATTTAAGCTAGGTCAAACCTTTTAAGATTCTCTTTTAATATCTATATTGGAAGGAAAGGAATGATATTTATTTTATTCAGGATTTTTATCATGAATCCAAATTTATAAGTTAGTAATAGCACAAATGGCCTAGTCGCGTAGACAAGTTTAATTTATAAGCCATGATTTCAGAGAATCAAAGCATGAAGGTATACTGGCACAATAGGCCTGGTCACAAGGACATTTATAAATTATAAGCTATGATTTCAGAGAATCAAAGCATGAAGGTATATTGGCACAACAGGCCTGGTCACAAGGACATTTATAAATTGTAAGCTATGATTTCAGAGAATCAAAGCATGAAGGTTTAAACCTAGTTTATTACCTTGATCTGACAGGGAGTCATCGCTACCACTGTCTTTTGGCTCATATGGAAATGAGCAGGGCCTGTAGGCGCTATATTACCACGTATGGTCAAAATATGATCATCTCAAGTGATGATCTAAACCCATGATTCAGAGATCATTACATTGGGTTAGGAATCTTTTGAAGAATCCAATAATAAGAATGACGTGTGTGATTTTAATGAATCACGTCTGCCAGGAGTTTTAACATATTTTCAGATGTTAACTATGTTTTGAATCCTTGAATAGGTCCTACCATCTTGGCCTCGTCATATAGGCTAGGTTTACCTTTAAGATTCATTTTTAATAATAAACGCAGAACAATCCTAACTCAGGATGTTAATAAGGATCTGAATCTAATTGAGGAACTACCATCTTTGCCCTGTCTCAACATAATGCATGGCTAGGTCTTGTCCTTTTTAGATTTTGCCATTTTATATAAAGGTAGATCTTATAAAAGGAATATTTGAATGAAATTTAAAGTTAATTATTCCACTATAAAATTAAAAATACAGATGTGCCCTAGACGGGACTTGAAAGGAATAATGTTGTCCTCGAAGGAACTGAAAGGTAATTATGTCCTTATAAGGACTATTAAGGAAACGATTTTTAGCAAAAGGAGTTTCTTCTTCATTTTATTTCTGAATGCTTTCTCCTTGGTTGCATGTTTCGTCCTAGCCACTGTACGAAGGTCAGCAAATTAAGGCTCCGGGTGTGGAGAATTTTTTTTTTATTATGGCTTCTTCGCTTGACGACGTATCCAAAATATAAAATTTGGAAGCAAAATTTCCAGATAAGGATTGAGAATATTCCTAGGTTAAGTCTAGACTCAGAAGGTCAAGGAATGTGCTAATGTGTCATTGAGATTAAACACAAAAAGCTAGTGTTTAATTCACTCAATGTTGGCTCTGATACCAACCTGTCACACCCCGAATTTCCACGTATTACCGGTGGGCCCGGTAGGGGAGTATCGTGACGTGGTTGGTAACATCATAGTCAAACAACACATAATATAAATGCACAGCGGAAGCAAAAGGATAAATATATTACAATCCGAAATAATGTAACATCAAAGTATTACAACGGGAGTAAAGGATCCACAGGCGGATCAAACATAAAAATAACACTGTTCAACAGACTTTAGGCATCTAAGCTTGCGAGACTCTTTATTGACGCTAGGAGTAGCCAGCCCATTCCGATTAGTACCTGCACTTAGCCTCTTTGGAAAATACGTCAGTTTACACTGGTAAATACTATCAACTGACTCATTTTGAAAAGGTTTAATAAATAATGGATTTGAATGCACATGGCACAAATAATATTTTATAACTTGGGTTACTTATTTAATTATATAAACTTGTAAAGGATTTACATGTTCCTTATGCGTTCAGTAGCCCGGATCGAGCCGGGTTAAAGATCAATAGACACACCACTTTATTTAAATGAGACACTGACAGGTGTACGCCTACACCTGAGTGCTAAGGTCGTGGCCATTTCGTAAAATGATGCCAGGGATATCCGGGACACGGTCATTAACCCCCAAAGGCTTTAAGCAAACAAAACAATTTAAACGAAACATCTCAATACTTTAACCATCATACAATTAAAGATTCAATGTCCGACCAAGCGGTATTTTATATACCGTACCCCAAGCCCGTATAGGGAAATAAGTTAAAAGTATTTACCTGAGCCAAATATAAATTCAATCCCAGCCGTATCAAATCAGCAAGTACAGATAGCTTTTACTGGGCTCCTAAATCTGGAACGAAGGTTTTTAATAACCTATTAGAATCCTAACGGGTCTTAAAATTAAGCCTTGACTTACACCGATTAGTTTTCGAGATAAAGATACGGTTCAAACGCATGATAAAGCGAAGACCGGAATAGAATGTGATTTAGACCCGAAAAGTTTGAAGACTTGTATAATATGGGTAATCTAAACACATTCTGGATTTTGAGATAAAACTGATAAGGTTTGACCCGTTTCAGCTAATTTATGTAAACTAGTTACATAAACCGAACAGAACGCGCATGAAGCGTAACGGGTAACCATAAGAGTCCTAAACAGGTTTCCTAAGTTAACATGCCTTAAATATGTTGTGATATCAGTAGGATACCTTCCATTATGCCCAGAACGAGTTTAATCTCATAATAAGCCCCTTAGGGGTATTTTGGTCATTTTAAAGATTATAAAAGGGATCAATTAAGATTCTGTGATCCGGGTCTGAATAAATCGGTAAAATAGTTTATTTTAACTTGGTATATCAGTTGGTGTTAAGTCCTATGTGGCAAAATGGTTTTAAACCCTTACTATGCGCTTAATACGCGTATAACGCCATTTTAAGCGATTTACGGGTTAAAATAGTATTCTGAGTTTCCAGGTCAGTTTACAAGGTTCAAAACACTTCATTTATTATTTAAAATCAGTAGCAATTGGATTGGTAGCAAAAGGACTTGTAAAACTCATTTTATGGCCGAAAAGGGTATAATCGGTATTTACCGAATCAAGGTACTAATCCTAGCTTATGATCAGTTTAAAAATAATTAAAAATCTTCAAAAATCCCAAAATATTATATTACATCAGTGGGTAAAATTTTTGGTGTCAAAAATTGGGTTTAGATAGGCTTTATGCTAATGACGCCGTTTAATTACTAAGAAGCGTTCCAATTACGTCATTAAGCATAACTCCTAATCTAGACCTCCAACTGACGTGAAAATTTACAGACATGTTTAATAATCAGTAACTAAGATTATTGTACTTTCACATTTCCAAAATTCTCGTTTTATGGTCATAAGGGCATTATGGTCACTATTTAAGCAATTAACGGAAACGTCGGACAATCGAGGTTCCAAGTGGTATAAACGCAGAGGGTTGTACCAACATGTAACTAGGTCCTAATGGAACTTTAAGGCATGTCTAAACCTTTCTAAATCGGGTCAGAACCGAAGTCAAAGCAGAAAGTCAAACTACGCGCCTTTCGGTTCCGAATCGATCTTAAACAGAAAGTTGTCGAATTAAACAAGCTTAGACAAGTTCTTATGCTTATTATCAGGTTATATGAATGATAAAATAGATTATACGCCTTTACATCGCTAATTATGCGTTAAATCCAAGTTTACAATTCTGTTGACTTTTTCTAATCTTCTTTGACTCGACAAACGACCTAGTTAGAACAGGTATCAGTGGGTGCCCTTTTAAGGGTTTAAAGCCCACATAAATACCAACTTATAACTATCTTAAGTTTGCCTAATCGCTGGACCGTTAGCGATTAATCGTTATGTCAAACCGTAATTACGACGGTTTGACTTCTAGGCTATAAACTAATCAAAACTTAAACAAGGAAGGTTGAGGATACTTACACAAGTCCTATGAACGATTTTGAATGCTTGAGGATGGTCCTTGTGCTCCAGAAATGACCATAAGATGATTGAGAATGAATGATCAAAAGTTTGCACAAAGTGCGTTCTTATATAGTGGGTTTAGATTGATCAAGATCATTACAAACAAGTCTACAATTGTTATGGGATCATCCCAAGTGTCCCTAAGCCCCCCTAAATCATTAAACAAGACCCTAAAATCGGAAAATGGTTGAATGAGGCGGTGCAACCGGCTGAAAACAGGCAGCTGTGAAGTTTCTGTTGCTGGCAACTGCTTGCGCACCGTAACAATTATTTGTTGCGGTGCGCAACAATTCATCAAGCTCCATATTTTTGCACTTTTGATCCCTGGTCCCCCGAAAGGTCATTTTCACCACATTTCTTGCATCTTAAACCCTTAATATTGACATATGGGGGCTTTAAAACTTATACCCACTTTGTGAAGTCCTTGGCCACTTCGGGTTTACCCGAAAAACCCTAAATTTCAACGTGGACGCTTTTAACCCCTCGTATACGAATATTGCCATAACTTTCTCATACTTTAACGAAACTTTGTGAAATTTTTATGGTGCATTCTAGTGAGCATAATTAATCGTTACAAGGCTTCGGGTTTGCTAAAAGGTCACTCAGAGGTATATCTTAACATGTTGACACATTTAACCCATGTAGTTTGTAATCTCTCACTTTCTTTCACAATTCGCTTCGTATGATCCATGATCCATTCGTTTAAGGTTATAAACATCATGTAGGGTTATTGTAAAGTATATTTATTCATTGTTGACACTTTGAACCCTTATATTTACACAGTTTCATTGTTTGTCAACTTTAGTCCTTCAAGAACATTCTTTCACACGTTCAAAGGTTATGACACGTGTCAAGACATTATAGGACGTAAATTTTCGAGGTGTTACAATCTATTACGTCAGTAGAGTGCTAACGGATCCAGAAACGAGATATTCCACGATGGAGAAATTGGTACTTGCGCTGCTACACGCCTCCCGGAGGCTGCGCAGATACTTTACAGGGCACGTGATCACCGTGCTTACCAATTTTCACATTGGCACGATATTGCAAAAGCCAGAAACATCTGGGCGGTTAGCAAAATGGGCGATCGAGCTGGGGGGCCACAACATTTTGTACAGGCCACGCCCAGCCATTAAGGGTCAAGTCCTTGCAGACTTTATCACAGAAGTCCCAGCGGAAAAAATCAAAGATTGTGAGCTTGTTGAGACTCCCTTGAAAGACACGACCAACGAGTTATGGATCTTATACACTGATGGAGCCTCAAACGAAGATGGCGCGGGAGCAGGATTACGCCTTGTGAGCCCTGAAAATCATGAATTTACTTACGCCATCAAGTTGGATTTTAAAAACACCAACAACGAGGCAGAGTACGAGGCATTTCTTGCAGGCTTACGTCTCGCTATAAAAATGGGGGCCCAAAAACTACAAGCTCACGTCGACTCGCTTTTGATCGCCAGTCAAATCAACGGAATCTATGATGCAAAGGGCGAAGTTATGGCCTTATATTTAGAGCAGGCAAGAGAGTTGCTTCAACAGTTTAAATCTTACAAGGTAGTCCACATCAATCGCTCCGAAAACAAACCAGCTGACGCCTTGAGCAAGCTTGCTTCAACCTCCTTTCAACATCTCGCAAAAGATGTAAGGATTGAAGTACTCAAAAACCCATCAGTACTGCTGCGCCAGGTAAATGTGATCGAAATAGGGCAGCCATCCTGGATGACCCCTATAATTCAGTATTTGCAAGAAGGAATACTCCCTGAGAACAAGGCAGAGGCAAGAAAAATTCAAAACAAAGCTCTGCATTATGAGATGAATGGTGGTATCTTATACCGCAAGTCCTTCTTGGGGCCACTACTGCGCTGCGTGGACCCTCAAGATGCGAATTACTTGATCAGGGAGATCCACGAAGGGATCTGTGGCATCCATGCTGGACCACGCATGGTTGTCGCGAAGATTATGAACGCTGGATATTATTGTCCAGGGATGCACGTCGACGCCCTGAAGGAGCTGCGCAAATGCGACTCCTGTCAGCGACATTCTCCAAAAACCCTGCGCCCGAAGAATGATCTTATCCCTGTATCCACTGCTTGGCCTTTCCAACTGTGGGGAATCGATATGGTGGGACCCTTCCCAGACGCCCCTGGCGCCGTCAAGTTCATAATCGTGGCCGTTGATTATTTCACTAAATGGGTGGAGGCCAAAGCTCTCGCCTCAACCACTGCAATGATGGTGCGCAAGTTTATTTGGGAGCACATCATTTGCAGGTTTGGTCTCCCACTCAAAATCGTCACAGACAATGGTACCAATTTTGCCTCTGAGGACCTTCAAAATTGGATGAAGGAAATGAAAATCAAACATACCTTCTCCTCCGTTGCGCACCCTCAAGGCAACGGTCAAGTGGAAAGCGTTAACAAAAGTATCGTCGAGGGGATAAAAGCCCGACTGGGCACAAAAAGAAGAGGCTGGGTAGATGAGCTCCCAAGCATCCTGTGGGCTCATCGGACCATGCAGAAGACAAGCACTGGCGAAAATCCTTTCAGCCTAGTATACGGCTCAGAAGCAGTTATCCCGGCGGAAGTTGGACTCCCCTCACTGCGCTTGACAGCAGTCAACACGGTTGATAATGAAGCAGAGCGCCGTCTCGATTTGGATCTACTAGAAGAAAGGCACGAGATTAAGCGTATCAAAGAAGCGAAATACAAGACACAACTGGAAAGGTACTATAATGCAAGAGTGCGCATTTGTACATTCAATCCAGGAGAATATGTCTTCAGAGACAATGAAGCGTCAAATGCTGAACGCCCCAGGAAACTAGCACCCAAACGGGAAGGCCCATACTTGGTTCACGAAGTGCTAGGAAAAGGGGCATACAAACTGCGCACCCTGGATGGACACATCATCCCGCGCACATGGAATGCGCAACAACTGCGCAAGTGCTATATGTAACTACTCTAGGCCACGTGCCATTTCTCTCATGTTGGCCACGCGCCTACTAAATTTCCTATGTTGGCTAAACGCCCTTTATGTTATTTATCTGCAATGTACGATTGGCCTAAGCGCCTATTTCCCAATTAATGAAAGCATACGACATGTTTTCCCTTATCATATTGCTTCTTGAGTTACAAATGCATGTTAAACTTTTGATTAGCACGAAAACACTTCAGTGAAATACGAGCTCTCGAGTTATGCCTCCGAGGTCCTCCGCGAACATAGCACGAGACCGGGCAGTCACACACACGAAGGAGCTACACTTACATTTATTCGCGCTAACTTAACCAAAGTTTCTAGCAACAGTGCAATAATTGTAACGGGACAAAATAAACATAAACCTATCATTCATTCAAAAGTATGCGCAACCGCGCAAGAGTTTACATTCAAAAACAAAATTACAAGGCACAAAGCCTGTCGACAAAACCTATTCAAATCCATCACCATCATCATCATCGTCATGCTTCCCACCTTCACCATCATCATCGTCGTCATGCTTATCATTTCCACCATCATCACCAGCTGGCTCCTCCTCATCCGATAGCTCAACGGTCTCTGGTGGGTCAAGGATAGTCTTTAGCCGTTGACACCAATCATCATGCTTCAGCGCTTCAGTGACCAAATCCATCACGGGTAGTGATAGATGGTCATAACCATGTTCAGCGCGAGCTAGCTCAGCCTCAGCTTGATCAGTCACTGAGCAGTGACTAGTGTCGAACTCCTGTCCAAGCATATCAGTAGCATGTTGGGCACATTCAAGATAGCCTCCACGATGACCGACCGCATGAGAAGCATCTATGACGGCCGCAACAGCCTTGTCCAGTTCTCCAGCATTTAGGATGGAGTTGGCCATCTACAGCAAACGTAACACATAAATAACCAAGTTTTGAAGGATAAAGCCAAAGTTAAAAATGTCATACCAGAAATAATCCCCTGCCGCGCAGCCACTCAGCCTCAGATACCAAAGTATCAACGATGCCTTGAGCTTCGGAGTAGTTATTTTGCGCCACATTGAGAGCAGATGTGCCAATGTCTCGCGCCTCCTCAGCTTTCTGTTTGGCTTCATCAGCAGTAGCAGCCTTAACTTTCTCCGCCTCAAGATCGATCTCCAAGGACTCGCATTTGTCAACCTGCTCGTGCAGGCGGCGTTTCAATTCGGCAATCTCAATGTCCTTGGCCGTCAAATCCTTGTTTTTACCAGTCAGCTGCGCCTTTACCTCTGCCAGCTCAACCTACAAAGGGCAAAAGACTTAGGCTACTAGCAAACAAAACACTAAGGAGTAAACGTTTTACAAACCTCAATTTTCTCCTTAGCAGCCTGCGCAACCTCCGCATCCTCGACCTTCGCTGTCAGCTCAGCAACCTTGCCTTCGAGCTCAGTAATTTTAGTACGAGCAGCGTAAGCGCGCTGGTTGTCTTTCTCACAGATCTTCTTCCATTCAGCCTTCTCCTTTGCCAACAGATCCTCGGCAGCTCGAAGCTTGCCCTTCAGGCCCTCGCGCCCCCATTCCTCCGCTTTCCTATCAGCCTCGAACTTGGATTTCTCTTCCTCAAACTTGGCATTAGCCTTCTCAAACTCCTTAACTTGCCGCACAAGGCGCTCGCGGTATTTCTCCCAATCAGCCCGCTCCCTAACCATCGTTCGCCATTCGCGAACGATTTGGTGGTTGGCGGCGCGAGTATTGGCCTCCCTGTAACACCCCAAAAACGGGTTTGGTAAATTAGAACCCGGTTAATATAAAGAAGTGAGTTTTAGTCTCTTATATAATTAAAATGAAACTTGAGGGACCAAAACCGTTAAGTGGGGAAACATGATTTTTATAAAATAAACTTAAAACACCACACACACACATAGTGTGTGTGTGTGTGTCGACATCCAGGAAGAAGAAACAAGGTTCAAACCCTAGTTTCACAAAAATCCTCAAATTGGAAGGGTAAATGAAGTCTAAATCCATAACCTAGTACGGATTAACGATCACCTTCTCAATGGGATCCTAAGGTATGTTTTAAAAGTTAGATTGGTGATCTTTCACGAAGTGGGTTATGATGTAAATTGCGAAATTGTATGAAATTGATAATGGGTATGTGTTAGAATCATCATATATAACATGGATTATGCATGGTTTAGGTTAATTTGATGTTTAATGGTGAAACCCATTTCTAGTAGTAATGTTATGAAGATGATGATGTTGCATGTGTTAAATCAAGTATGGTTTTGATGTATATGAAGTTGAATATTGTGGATTATTGTTAATGACCTTGATTTAGGATGAAAGTTATGTGAGGTTAGTGGGAAATTTGATGATCTTGATATGAACTAGTAAGAAGATGCAAAGAATGCTTGTACTTTATGCTTAGGAAGTAGTATGCACACCAAGTGTATGATAAAATGTCTAAGTGAAGTTAAGATGTGAGATTTTAGGAAGTGGCTTGACATATATGAATGATGTATGATAATGATGTAATTAGTGGTATACTAACTTAAAGAGTGTGCTTTAGATGGAACTAGTACAAGAATTCGGGTTGAATGTATGTGTTGTTAAGATTATGCATTAGAGGCTTGTACATTATGCTTGAATGGGCGATGCTCGCCATGTGTTTCTATTAATCACTTAATTGCGATTAAGAAGTAAATGTATATTAAATGTATAACATATGACCATACTAGTAAAGGGTGATGTTATGAATTACGTTAAGTTGTCTAACTTAGCTATGTGATTGTCAAATGTAGAATCATGAAAGCATAAGTATGTGTATATTGTGTATGTGAATAGGCGATCATGTAGTTGTTCGTGTCATACAACATTATGTATGAAATGAATATCATGTCATTAATATGGTCCACTATATCAACATGAATGCGTGTTCATAAGTTGGGAGTTATATGCTAAAAGGTTGACTTTCTGAAAGTCAACCGAGAATTTATAACATGGTTAGGTATTTTGACACAAATATAAGAATCGAGAGATCATGGAATACGTGTTAGACCAATTATGTGTTACGTGTGATAACGAATTTAGATTTCGAAGATATTGAACTATGTGATTGACGAGTCATGTCATATGCGTGTTAGTGAAAGTCAAATAGATAAAAGTTGGAAAATATGTGTTAATATGAATAAGCATGAATACTAACACAATCATGGCATGACGGCATGAAAGAGTAGGAACCACACTAGACGGACTCAAGCGCGAAAGGCTAACGGGTCAAGAAGAGGCGTGGAAACGGATGTGAACACGGATGCATGAGGTAAGTGATTTCCCGTAATCACTTCTTAGTTGTTTACGTAAAGAAATGTGTTAGTTAATTAAGGTATGATAATTGAGGACTAATAAGGATGGATGGTATGAAATCGATGAATTTCGTTAAGTAGATATAACGAGTCAAAGATGGGGTTTGTTGTTATATCGGAATGAAGAGTAGTAAAGGGTTACGGTATGATAACCGGGTAACGTGTATGATTGCACATAAGTGCGCTAGTTAGTAAACGGAGGTACGGATAAGTAGTCGAAGGACTTAGTTGTGAGTTATGACTAATGGGCAAACAATCTCACGAATGAAACTTGGTTTAACAAGGTTGGTTTTAGTATAATCGAATAAAATGAATGAAATAACGCATAACGGGGGTCGGGTGTGTAAACCCCAAGTACGAAACTCCGGACAATGTAAAAGTATCATGGTAGTAATGTTCATGCAAGTTTTGGGCTAAAACAAATGAGTTGTGTGATGAAAACAAGAATGGGTAAAATTGTCCGAAAATGAAAATATAGGCGTAAATGTATAAGTTAGGAATTTCCTTAATCCGGATGTGGGATTTTAATGTCATATGATAGAATGTGAAATTACAAGCATGTAGGAAGAAACGGGAGGTCAAGCGGGTAAACGGTTCAAAAGTTATGCGCGTTTTAGTGCGTACGAACGACAAAACAACACAGCAGAAAAACTGATGTTTCTGATAGGCGTCGACGACGCGGGCAGGTGGCGTCGCCGACGCCGCTCAGAAACTTAAGTTTTATTCGACGCCAGTTTCCCCTGGTTGACGCAGATTATTTTTCAGTCGACGCCGTTAGGCGTCGCCGACGCCTAATGTGGCGTCTCCGACGCCACTCCCATCATACATTCCTGGTTTTCGCCATTTCGACTCGTTTTGCTTGATCCAACGTCCGCTTTTGATGAGTCGGGTATATTGCGATAAAAATTGTATATAAAAATGGAGGTATATACGTGTGTATGTTGTATAAGCCTAAGGTATGTATGGAGGTATATACATGTGTATGTTGTATAAGTCCAAGTGTATGTATGTAGATACGTACGAGTGTATACATGTATGTAAAGGTGTAGGAAAGGTATGTACGTATGTAGTTATGTATGTATGGATGAATAAAGACATGTATGAGTGTATGCATGTATGTAAAGTTGTAGGAAAGGTATGTACGTATGTAGATGTGTATGTAGGTATGTGTAAAGATACGTACGAGTGTATACATGTATGTAAAGGTGTTGGAAAGGTATGTACGTATGTAGTTATGTATGTATGTATGTATGAATAAAGACGTGTATGAGTGTATGCATGTATGTAAAGTTGTAGGAAAGGTATGTACGTACGTAGATGTGTATGTATGTATGTATGCATGTAAGTACGTATGTATGCATGATTTAGACACATTGAGTGTTAAAGTTATTAATGGTGTACCTTGAGGATGAAAAGTAATGCAGGTACATTATTGAAGCCTCACCAGGAAATGGATACGCAGATGAAATGCTTAAAGTTTGTTAAAGAACGAAATGGGAAGTGTACATGAATGAGCTTGTTTATATAACGTGTGCTAATGTTTCGAATGTATGTGGTGAATGCAGGTTGTGTGGATAACGGGCGATTATAACAAGGATTAGAGATCGAAGATCGAGTCACAAGATAGATTGTACGGGGACGTTGAATGTAAAATGTAGCAATCACAAGCTATGTTTTTAATTAGTAAATAAGAGGATGACGGATTTATGAATAAGAGCTATGTTAAAGTTAAAGTTTAAATAAGTTGAGATATTTATAAAGGAAGAAATTTTATGGTTCGTGTTTTCCGCTGCGACTTTTGTCATGTACGATTTAGGGTGTTACACTCCCCAATCACATAAGTGCGATACAACCCATCTTGAGTCTTCGCCCTCTGCCGATTAACCTCACCAGGAGGGAAGGAATTTAAGAACCACTCGCGAAAAGGGCCGAACTCTTGAAAGGTGTCTTTCTGCTTCAAACCCTAGGGAGCTTGGTGGGGGGCATTACCACGTTCCTCTTCAGTATAAGTTTTATAATAGAGGTCACCAAGGGTATCCTTCGCCCCGACAACTTGTGGGTTGTAACCCACAGCGCCACCAGAACTCGCGCCCCCGGAGGCGTATGGACTCGACCGACCAGCAGAAGTCGCTTTAACGGAGTGTTGAGGAGACGGAGGCTGCGCTGTATGGGTAGGTTTGTCAACCACAGGCCCTTTCTCTCTCTCAGCAGCTCTCCTCTCCCTCTCCTGCTCAGATTTTCTCTTCTCTTCCTCAGCCTTCCTCCTACGTTCCTCATCAGCCTTCTTCTTCTGGACTTCTTCAGCTTCCTTTTCCTCAGCTTTTTTCTTCTCGGCTTCAGCAGCCTTCGCCTTCTCGAGCTCAGCAGCTCTCGCCTTCTCAACCTCAGCAGCATGTTTGCCCTGATCAGGTCCCACCACAGAGGTTTTCAAGGGTTTGATGGTAACCTTAGGCCTTTTCGGCACCGGCTCTGAAGGCTCCGTGATCACGACACCCTTCTTTTCAGGGGTCTTCTTCTTGGCCTCTGCAGAAGAAGTTAAGTGTCAAGGAGAGGAAACAACAAAGAACGAAAAATTAAGGAGAACTAACCAGGAGAAAAACGGTAATGAGAGCGCAAGTTACTCTGTTTTCCAACAAAGGGAACCGCACCAGACTTGGGCGCCGCTGATACACCAGCTGTAGTCTCACTTCTATTCCTTTTCCTGCTGATTAACTTTGCAGCAGGCTCTTCCTCCTCCTCTTCTTCTTCATCCTCTTCCTCATGCGCAACAGAGGAGGGAGTAGCACCAGCATCCGGGTTGCGAGAACCCGCGCTACCTGAGCTCTTCGAACCAGCTCCTCCAGTCTTCTTCTCGCCTATACGTGACAAACCTTCAAATGAATCACTGATAATAACGTAATCCTCCAAGTTACTTTGACGAAGGCGGAGAGTACCTTTGTCAACAGCGCTAGCGGTTGCGCGACTACTCCCAGCCCCTTTGCTGGTCACCTCAGGATCCAGGGTGATAACCTTCTTCTTCCTCACGGGTTTTTTCTTCTTGTCTTCAGGGTCAATCCCCAAGTCGCGCAACACACCTGCAAAGATGTTAGACCACGAACTTAGCTCTCCATTTGGGGATCCCACACACTCCTCGCTGGAAAGATAGACAATCTATTTCCCAGCAGAGGTTACGGAGCGCAAGGGACGAGGGTTAGGTATATGCGCACCTTCGGCTGCAGTAGGCGGAGCGGAGAATGCATCAGCAACCGGGTACATGAAATTCCCCTTAATCTGTTCATACCAGAATTCTTCCCCAGCCTGGAGCGGGCGCACGCCCATGGAACCACCAAAGGTGGGGAAGGCAGCTTGATACAGATGCGCCTCTACATGTAAAATTATATAAATAAACACAAGATACGAAACGAGTAATCAGAGAAACTAAGGGAGTTACTAACCTCTATCGTCGATCATCAGAATAGGAACTTCCTCGCTGTCATGCAACCATTGATCACTCATGCGCGCAGCAACGAGGACATTCTCTCCAAATATCCGGTTGGGGGTTGGAGTAAGCTTTTGATACCAGGCCTCAGTCTTGGGAATCGCCAGATCTTCTTTCACAATCGGCTCAGACCAGGCGCGAAATGTCATGGCGATCGGGATCACCTCCTCGCGAATATAAAAGAATTTTGGTTTCCAGTCATGGAAACTCTTGGGAGGGTTAAGAAGTACCTTCTTCGCAGCTCCTCGACTGGCGAACGAGTAGAACCCCATGTTCCGGATCAACTGATAAAAAACCCTAAATCTTTCCACAGTTGGCTCTATATCATGAGATCGGCAAAGTGTCGAACCCTAACCATCCCAGGAGGACTCAACTGAGAAATATGAAATCCATAAAACTGCAGGATATGTGCCATGAAATTCGTCGCCGGCAACCGGAAGTTGCCTTGATGGAAGAAATCTTCATACAACGTGATATACCCCGGTGGTTCGTCGGCGGCCGTCTGATTCTGACCGGGGTACTTGGCATCCCATTCCGGTGGGAACCGAAAATCCCGTACTATCTGTTCAAAAAGTCCTAAGTCCCACCGGAGAACGGGAATAGGGCCTTCTTCTCCGGGAATATCCCCTTGATGTTCTTCAGCCATGGTCGACGGAAGAAAGTTCGAATATTTCTTCAAGAAACTTGAAGATCTGCTACTATGTTCTTCAAAAGTTTGAAGATTCAAAGGAAATTCAAGAGCAAATAGGAAAGAGAACACAACAGAAGAAGAGAAGTGATTTCTTCTCTCCATCTCATCGGATATATATACCCATCACATTTAATGCGATGGGTAAACGTGCCGGGATCGCCGCGCACGTGACCAATCAGAGGATGACACGTAAGGCGAGAATCCCGGAGTGACGGTTACCACGTGCGCGTGGAGCTCACTCTCCTGACGGGATGACCAACCGTCAGAGACAACTTGATGACAGCCGTGTAAGTGGTCAACTCAAACGTCACCGTCAATGACGTTTCTCACCAACTTGTCAGAATTCAAATTTCAAAGGTTTTCCCGCCAAAAATTACTATAGACTTCATGCAGAAGCTACTAGGGTCGCGTAGTGTTAACAATGACTTAATAACCCCGCGCGCTTACACCCAAAGGCAGTGACCCACATGGAGCCAAACCTGGTAGTCGCGCCGTAGTAACCAATAAGAGTTTACACGCGCCCCATCTACCAACGTCAAGGAAGCATTTTCTACAACTTTTATTTTTTCTAAGTCCAGAGCTCCAACCACTTGCCTCGCGCATGGTGCAGCACTGGACTGGGGGGACTTGAAGGGGTATGGTCCCAAAAAGCTGCGTAATCTTCCTGCAAGGTCGCGCGGGACCATACTCCTTATTCAATAAATTTCTTGCTGTCAACCTAGCGCGGGCTACAGCACACTCTGTTTTACTCGGCGCGAGGCCTTGACGATAAGAAGTTCCAATAACAACACTTAGCATACTGATAGAGCACTCAGTCATCCAAACCACGCGCGAGTTAGCTACGTGCCCAACAAGAATCGCGTAGGGAAGCAGCGCTAGGCTGTTCCAGATAGTACACAAGGTACAAGTGGCAGAAGAAAAGAGCCAATCAACGTCCTTCCGGCCCTGCTCAATCGTGCTCCACGATCGTCTGACATGCAGGAGACAAAAAGTACTTAAGGACGCCTACATGGCACCAATCACCGGGCATAGACACCTGCCCCACGATCTCCACTTACCTGCTGATGGCAGAGGGACGGCCAGGCCGACAACAGTGACACGTGGCTCCAATCACATTGCGCCAGCTCCCAAGAGCTCCTGCGAACCACTAACGGTCGACACCAGTGAGACAAGGAGCATATCCCTTATGTTGTCGCCTTCAGGCCCAAGGCCCATCAGCCCACATCCTCTTACACCTCTCCGGCTATAAATAGAGACCTCACTTCACAGGTTAACCATTCCACTCCCTCTACTCTCACTCTTAATACTTAATTATCTCCCCAAAGCGGTCGCTTATTCTCACGCCGGAGCCCGGTTAAGAGAGAAACCCCCACATTCCCCTCTTAACGAGTAACGGTGTTCTGTTTTGCAGGATAACCCAGACGTTAAGGAGCTCAGAAAGCCATAAAGAAGATTAACCACTATGAAAGGAACATAAACCAAACTGATTAGTCCCATAATTAGTTCAGTGTTTCTTCAAATTTCGTTAAATTATTCGCCAGAATTAAAAGACTGAATTCGTAGCATGTATTCAATAATAGACCCTGTTGTAGCCTGTATTCGAAAATCAAACGAGTAAATGATTTCAATAATCACATATTTAAAACGAGTCTGTTGTATTATAAACTAAGAATTCACAAAATACTAAATTGTTGCGATAGAACACGTACCCTGTAGAAGTCGGAAATGAAATGGCTGTGGGAGCTGGAATTGGATTCAATGTATTGTATAATTGTTTTTGGGTCCTGTAGTTGTTTTATCTGCATTTGTTATTGTAGAAGTCGGAAATGAAAGGTTGTGGGAGTTGGAATTGGATTCATTTAATAAGTTCCTCAGTTTAATCGGGAAACCCGAATCATGTGCACTCAAATCCGATATCTGACCCAATTAAACTAATTTCGGGTTCGGGAATAAAGAATTTCCATTTCGGCTCTTTTTCGGCGTCAATTTCTTTATTTACATGTTATATACAACACATGTTTTTTCATGTTTACGAGTTGTAAGGTGATTTATAGTCTGTTTCAATTTTTATTAAAAGTGATATTTTTCGATGTCAATTTGTTTCTTTTTTCATTAGTTGACTCCGTGTTTGTATGTTATAAATAATATTTACAATTTGTATGTGGATACTTTGTTTGTAGAGTTTGAAGAATACAATTGAAGATTAAGTATGCTTATGGTTCTCTGTTGGTCCAGTATTAAGAGTTTGAAGAATACAATTGAAGATTAAGTATGCTTATGGTTCTCTGTTGATACGGTATTAACAACACAGATTGGTGTAAATTTGTAATTATGTAATGCCGTTTGTTGTTTTGGGCCCCTCGATTTGAGGTTTGGCCGTTTTTTTAATGAAGTTTACCTTTAAAAAAAAAACAACACAGATTGGCGATTAATATTTTGGGTGATGTCATATTATCCCAGATCTATTTACCATTTTTATGCTTAGCGTTAGTCCTTAATACTTAATATGTTTTTTTTTTCTAAAAATATGTCAAACGGATTCAATCCATGTCAAAGCCTCCTATTGGAAAAAAAAATGTTTTCAATGGTTGTTGTTTAGACTTTGGATTACAAGCAAGGTCGGGCATGAGAATTTGTGTACCATGTTCGAGCTAGAAAAAATGTGTACTTAGCCCTTTATGAAATTGGGTATTGGGCTCACTAAAGGTCTAAACCTAATGCCAAAGTGGTTAATAACTAATCTAAACCATAAGAATAGTTTTGTAAGGGGGCCTATGTTGGTGTCTGTATCGGTGAACCCTTTTAAAAAATATTTTACATATACATACCAGGTTTTATCATAAAAAAAACGTGCCACTCGAAATATCGAGCACTGGCCGGTGGTCCTCCCCGCCCATCCCAGGGCCGGCCATGATTACAATTTACAAGTGTGTAGCAAAGGTCGTATGAGGGTCATGTAAGATAGTCAAATAGTAAAAAAATATGGGGCTGGTCAAACATACTTTGAAAGTGAATAAGAATAATTGGCAGTCTATATTGCTCACGTTTTATCCCCCTCTTTTCGCGTTCTCCTTCCAAGATCTCATGGAGGCTCAGAAACATGTCCCGGGTCATGGTTCTAAAAGAAGGCTTATTCAAGTCATCATTCTGGTGGCATGTTACTGCATTTGGAAGGCGCGTAATCGCTGCACTTTCTCAAACGAGCGGGTCAAGGTTCAAAAAATCACGGGCGATATAAAATCCTCAGCTTCTTATGGGTTAATTATCGTTCAAAGGTGAAAATTCTGGAGTGGTCTAGATCTGCTAGATTCTAGCTGGGCTGTGGGTGTTGTGTTGAATGAAATGGCTCACGTTTTGAAGAGTAGGTTTTGTTTAGTTGGGATTATTATGTGTAAGGTATTGGGCTAGCCATATTGAGGAGTGTTATATGTCATTGATCTTTTTTTTTCATTGGGCTGTTAGTCAACCCAATTAAACTTTAAAAATCAGATTCTTAATCTACATCCTGTCGTAGCTCGCCTGTTAGCGTTAACTCGTTTGAATACAAAAGACAACACAAAGAAAAACATGTTGCTTGCTATCTTTATCAAGGGCATCTATTAGTCGATAACCCCTGTTCATCTTTACCCGATACACAACACACCAAATGGAATGTGTAAATCCCCCTGACCACCCATAACGCAACCACAAAGAATCAAATCATAATCCATAATATTATCATCACAAAATTGAACAAAATAAGAAGAAAAGAAACTTAATGCACAACATAATAATCACAATAACATTAAAACAATAGAAGCTTTGTTCTTTCATATTTTATGTTCAAAACTCAAGACGTAATTTTGTGAAGCTCAATTTCATATCATGTGCGCCTTGCATTTAACTGGATAGAGCAAAAATATTAAAACGATACATTACCAGAAGTCATTCCAAGCTATTGGTTTATACTTTATACCCTGCTTATATGGTTCAAAAGGCTTCTAATCTCATCTCTTCGCCTTGCAATGTAGCTTTTATCTTCGTAAAAAATCGTAAACTCTTGTTGATCTAGCAGCAGCAGTGTTTCCTTGTAAGAATAAACATAAAATGAACCTGCTCCATTAATCCCAATATTACTGATGTGTTTTGATTTGGGCTCATAAACAGCAAGCAAAGACGTGATATCAATCTGGTCATCATCAATATCATCAATTTCAATTAAAGGTTCACCATTCTTCCTAAATTCCAATACTCTTAGCAATGTTGCATTTGGTGAGTAAATAGTGTATAGCTTTGTAAACGACATTGACACCCCGTCCTTCATCGACCAAACATAACAAACATTCTCACGCGCATCTTGTTCAAGCACAACAAGAGACTCCCTTAGATTGGCGATGTTCAAATTATCAATAGACCCGTCGTATACTAAACGATCAGGTAGGTTTACTTCTCTAAATTCTTCACTTGTCAGATGAAATGAAATAATCCGATTATAACCCTCAAATCCAGCATCTACAATACTCCTATCAGTCGCAAGCCAATAACAAAAGCCTTCTACAACTACTTGCGAACTACCAAATTGAATTGATGTACGAGGAAGATTGTGATATGGACTTCTCCACGCCCCGGTGCTTAACGTAAACACCTCAACTTGCCATGGGATGCTATCAGGTATACTTTCCACATCCTCCCAATGAATAATATCCGTAATCTTAACAATCTTAGGGTCATTGGTTGCTGGACACACCCCGAAACCTACAAAGGTTGTATACACCCCATTTGCCACATTCGGCACAACGACAGCAATAGCTTTTTTAATCGAAACATTCCAAACAACAGCCATTGTCGTTTCAAGACCGTAACTACCGTACAAACACAACAAGCCATGAGAGTTGCCGATGATTCTATGAGACCGGAGCATGTTAACAAATGCGGGATGAGTGAGGGAAACTCTCTGATGGGGGAAAGTGTCGTCGTCAACAATTGAAACATATTTTCGCTCTGAAAAAGGAAAAATTTGTCGGTGATTATACCTTACAATTAGATGTTGCTGTTGACTGCTATAACGGTTAATAAAATCAGAACTGTCGATGAGAGATTTCCATGCTTTAGAGACAGATCGAAACTGAACCAACGATTTCACAGGAATTCTTTTTATGATTTCTGCTTGGATTTCGAGTGGTATGTTTTCTGACATTTTGATTTTGATTACTGCTGACAATTTGAATTTCTAGGGTTTGTGTGGAAGTATAGAGACACCGTACAGTATTATCAAATTTGGGCTGGTCTGCATTTTATATGAAATTTGGGTTGGGTCATGGTTGGGCCAGTTGTTGGGCTTACGTAGAATATCTTATTTTAATTCTTTGTTTATCTACTATCTGTAAATTTGATTTTTTTTAACCGCAAATTTGGATTACTGGCGGACTACTGGAGTATCATCGTGGCACCAACAGAATCACCCAATCGTATCCATCTCCACTAGGCAATAATGCATATGTACACCAAGTCAGGAGGAAACCCAATAAAATTGAAAAAAAAAACCAATCATATCCATCTCCACTAGGCAATAATGCATATACACCAATTCAGGAGGAAACCGAATAAATCTGTAAAAAAAAAAAAAAAAAAAAAAAACCATTGTGGGAATCGAACACATGACCTAATGGTAAGACTGGCAAACCGGGTTATTAATGTATGAAATAGGTTATATAAAATCAACTAGACAATAGTTCACAAAACGGGTTTCAAAAATGGTAAATACAAATAAATAGATTACACACAATAGAGAAGTGTACCTATCGAAGCAGTGGCGGACCTAGCCCATTAATTTCGGGGTATCCCAAAAATAATTTTTTTACCGAGCAATCATACAATAATAAAAAAAAATTATTTTGGGGCTTGGGCTATGTTTATCAATTGAGCGTCTTTCAATTATATTATACTTAATTTATGCTTAATTATTATACAAGTTTGGTTTTGTAAAAGGTTTGTGCTTATAAAAAATTGGAATTTTAATAAACTAACGTATCCTATTTTTTAGGGACTTCCCCGTATTTGTTCAAGGGTATCTTTTATATAAAACCAAAAAAAATTACACTACGAAAATGGGGTTGAGCCGTAGCCCGTGATACCCCTCGTTATATTATAAGTCCGCCACTGTATCGAAGCATAGTACAGTAATGGTAAGAACCTAGTATCGAATCGTAGACATGAATGCAACTCCTAATACTAAATCTCTATTAATATATAGTCGATCCAAATAGGTTTGGAATTAAGAAATAAATTAACTAAAACTAGCATGTAAATAAAATAACCGTAAATTTAAGAAAACATAACATAAACAAACTGAAAATGGTTTGGGTTTTTGAATCAATGAGAATGGGGAATCACTCATGGACTAACAACTTCTAAACATGCAATTGACTTTGGAATACTGTGACAACTTTTGATGAAACACTAGTTAAAGATGCTCAGTCCTATAATGACTAGGAATGTTTGGGATGTGTGATACTGATGTGTCATCAGTTATAATTTTTTAAATACATAATTAACCCTAATTATAAGTACTTTAATGACTTTTTAGTTGCAAGTAGGGCTGTAAATGAATCGAACGAACACGAACAAAGCCTTGTTCGTGTTTGTTCGTTAAGGAATGAACGTGTTTACAAACGCTTACCGAATAAGAATTCTTGTTCGTGTTCGTTCATTAAGGAAATGAACGTGTTTATGAACTGTTCACGAACACGTACCAAACGCAATGAACTCAAATAAATGTTTATGAACATAAATGAACACATATAAATACACACAAACATATATTTATTTTGAAATATAATATGCATTTTTCGTCACAAAGATTAAAAGAATCCAACAAAAATAAATAAACACTTAACATCATTATCCAAACACAATTGACATAATTAAGAAACATGATTAACACAAATTTAAGAAGTCTGTCAAGCTTTAATATAAACTGAAATTGAAATGGTTAAGTAAGGGATGTTAGGGGAGGCAAATAATAATATAGTATAAGTAGGGTTTCAAATTTTTAAAAACTAAAAACAATAAACCAAAAATACAACATATAAAAACCTTTAAATTAACGAACACAAACGATCAAACATAAATAAACACATTACCGAACGTCCACGAACATAAATGAACGAGCGCAACCTTTGTTCATGTTCATGTTCATTCGTTTAACTTAACCACCATAATTTCTTGTTCATGTTTCTTCATTTATTAAATTAAACGAACGAACATAAACGAACTTCCCGCCGAACGGTTCACGAACTGTTCGTTGAACGTTCTGTTCGTTTACAGCACTAGTTGCAAATGCTACCTAAACTTTTTTCTATTTAAAAATGGCAGGTTACTAAGGTCCCGAGATGAAAAGAAGTGAAAAATGAAGTAAAACCCAAGATTATAAGGAAATCAACAAGTTGCAAGATAGGCGCAGCCGTGCCAGGCTATGGGCAAGACCGTGCACAACACGAAGAAACACAAAGTCAACCCAAGAAATGGTCAACTGAAGTCCACCAAAGGCCAGGCACAACTATGCCCCTTAAGGTACACCCGTGCTTAGGATAAGAAAAAGATAGAAGGTTCAAGAACTGACTAAGAATGCCACTTGTTCAAGTCTTGTTGGGACACCTAGATAAGCACGACCGTGCCTACCTATGGACGACTGTGCCTATAACATAATAACAACGGACTGGATCAGCAAAGGAGAAGAAGGACAAGCAGTTTCGGGAATCCTCACTAGGCACGGACGTGCCTATCCAGCCTATAATAGGCCCTTGGTGTAACGTTTCGCATTTTGAATCTTTCCTTATTTAGAAAGATTTGCCTGTATTTCTATGTTTGGAAACTTGTAATCTATTTCTATTCGTATTTCGTTTTCAACTTTGTATTTCGGGACTTTGATCGTAATGAAATTCATTCTTTACACATATTTGTTGTACATGCAACCAAGCATTTAAATACGTGTTTTGATACTCTTTATACGTACAAATACTTATACATGCATTCACGATACTCGAATTATAGTTACATACATTTTTTCATACTTGAAAACTTGCTAAAAGTGTAAGTTATGGCATAAAATAATAAACAAAAAGAAGTTCAGGAGCCTTTTTGTAAAAAAGGAAACTCGGCACGGACAAGGGTAGCGTCGCGCTACGCCAAACCCTCCCTTCTTTCTGGTCGCATGACGCCAGGGTCTTCAATCCGCAGAAGCTGGTTTCCCAGCTGCGGGCTGGTCACTCCTTTCCCACCTTTTTCTTCCCCAGTCACCTTTAATCTTCATTTAACACTAACCAACCACTATAAAAACAAGCTTTCTATCACCCATTTTCACTTTCCAAACTCATCTACACTCTCAAATCACTCCCAAATCAGTTGCAAACTTCAGAAAAGGCAGATTGTTCTAAGTACCAAAGTGAGCACTTTTCTCACTTTTTATCATATTTTCTTCATCTCTTCTTCTTCTACAAAGCTTGTAACACCTCTAGGAGTGTTTCCACAGGTTTACCATGGTAAACCAAGGTGGAACATCACCATTTTGAGGTCCAAACTTTCTGTTTTGGAAGAACTTTGATTTAAGTTTTTATAAACATGTTAAAAGTTATACAATCTTGTACTTACCAAACCTCTAATCAAGTCCATGGTTCGAGAGCTTGTGTATGGTTGATTCTTACAAGTTTAGAGGTGCAAACACCCTCTAAACTTTCTGTTTTGGTAGTGTTTAGACAACCCACAAGTGTTGAAACCATCCAAGTCTACCATAGTTCGTATGGCAAGACTTGTGTTTTGGTGAAGGTGTGAACCTTGGAAGCCATGGCTATCCTAACTTGTTCCACCACCTCACTTGATGTTTTTATCTTGCTATTCCAAGTAGTTTCCTAGTCTTAAAGTAACACAACCCCTCCGTAACTCCATCATTTTCCATGATGGGTACGAAACACCCGGGTTGATCTTACATGACTACTTGATGAACTTGTAGATAGTTGTATTTCATTTTCATTCATGACCATCGAATCATCCTTGTGATGATTTGTGCATTAGTGAATTCATATAACGAGGTTAATCTTACCTCCATGCTTGACTTATATGATATCTATGACATTCATGATGGAATTAGTTTTAGGGTTACTATATATATATAGCTAAATTCATAATGTTAATCGGTTTATGATTATGTCTTATGAACTTAGGTTATTTTATCTATTGTTCTAAGTTCCTCGTTTTCGATTCTAATGTGCAAGTTAGGACCCATGAAACTACATAAAACTTAGTGTCAAAACGAGTACTTAGACAAGATATATTTTTATGTATACATACTTTTTGTACTTAAATTCCAATCCGAATCCTTCGTCAAAAATCCGAATACTCACACACCTTCGTTTACCCCATGTAGGGTGACCTCGGTGTTCCAACCTCCAACTCATCAACTTGCGGAATTAATAAAGGAAAGCTTTGCAAAACCATGAGTATACTCGGACACCCTTTTTACGTTTTACACTTTTGGGTGCAATATGTTTACTTATTAAGCTTACACAATCACATATACCTTATGCAATAAAAAACAAACAATCCAATCATGCATGCTTAATTCGTTATACTTGATTCGTGTTACTGGAACATTCTTATGTGATAAACTTGTCATTAACTTGTATGAGCCTCCCCTTAACATGTATAGTGCTATAGGAGTAACACACCGCCCGTAGTCTTGTGATCATGTTAAGATAAAACAGAACGGTTATATCGTTGCTACGATAGGATTATGCTAGCGGTAATCTTTGGGTTGATACTTTAATCGCATGCCATTTTTTACGTTAATCTATATAACAAGTTTTCCATGAGGATTTGTTTAAATATTTTTATACTTATGCTATACTCAAACCTATATGCTCGCCAACACTTGTTATATTGAACTATACTTTAAACATGTTGCAGGTTGATGATATTGATGAACATGGAATCTAGTAGGGATGACTAGAAACACACTTAGACTTCTAGATTATGTTGTTGTATTTGTTTTGAAACTATGTTGTAATTTGCTTCTTGTTATACTTTGATTTCCAAATGTTGTCCTTGACAATTATTCAAAGAAATGAAATCGGTTTTCATTAAATATTGTCGCAATTAGTGTTATGAAGTCTCGAGCAATCTCGTACTCGTCCCGCCCCGATGTTTCCGCCATCGGTTGGAGTGTAACACTTGGCTGTCTATTTTCACCGTCCCATTTCACCCACTCCTCTTCCACGTTTCACACACTAAACCTCTAATCTTAAGAGGCTAAAATGAGTTTGGGATCACTCCACAAAATACTTGTAATAGCTTAGTTTGAGAGAGATGTAGCTAACCCATGATAGCTCAATTTCATAAATGCTTGAATCCTGCTAAACTCAATCATAGGTTGATGACTATTTAATAAACGGAGCTCAAGCTTTGCTTATCAAGTAGGGTGACAACCTTAAATGAGTTTATTTATGTAAGTTTAATTTAGTATAGTAAATATATAGATTTACATAATAACTATTATCAGATATAAAACTATTATAAAAATATCTAAATAGTATGTATTATATTATATATAAAAATTATAATAATTAACATTGATAAAGATATTTATAAATCTATATAAATAAATAATAAATTAATTAACAATAATAAGCTTGACAAGATCGAGCTATCATAAGTTAAATGAGTCAAGCCTAGCTTAACTCATTTACACCCTTGAATGATACGACACTAATGAGGAGAAAGAAATTGGACTAACGTTAGTATAGTACCTTGTAGGTCCACTTGGAGGATCAAGAAATCTACTTACTTGTTGTTAGAACACACTTACGAGTGCGGAATCCACGTAAGAATGCAACCAAAGCAAAGTATAACACACACAAGTAACCAAAGATTCACTATCTTTATTAATCTGAAGAGAACAAGTACAAACACATACACACAATGTTTGGACAGACTCTTGGTGCTCTCTTAGCTGTTTTGTGATAAGGTTGTGTCTATTTATAAGCCCCTGACCCGGTAACATTACAAAGAATGTTACTGGCCTCATAAAGAATGCAGGCCCATGAAATACCCAGTTCTTCTTGGGTCACACCAGGGAAAGACTAAGGCATGGCGAAGTATGTTCTTCGTGAATATGGGATCCCACGAAGAATAGTTCTTCATGGGGAGGCTGCAAACAGACAAACATGACAGATAACAGAAACAGCAAAGTGAAAACCAAACACTAACAGTCTGCACAACAACAGCTGTTTTACATACATTACATTGACAATGTCATACCAAGTCAAGATAGGAGGATATCTTGACTTGGTCGACTCGACCAAAACGTACAGACACGATAAACAAAGACCAAACATTACAGACGTAACAAGAACAAGTGACAGACATAAAAAATGCACCAAAAAACTCCCCCTTGGCTGTTGCTTGGTCTTCAGTCCTCGTTTCTAGTGAGCTGCTTCAGACCACGAGCTTCCAGCGTGAATCCCGCGATAATAGCAAAAACAAGCAACGCGTTAAAATAGCAAAGCTTAATGTGCGTCCTTGTCTTCATAAAAGATGTCGTGACGAAATAGCTTGTCGATGTCAGCAGCAGACATGTTTACGATCCACATTAGATCAAGGATGTGGAAGTTTTCTTCATCATTCCTGAAGACGTACGATGACTACTTCATGCGTATCTGAGTCGTAACACCATAAAACCATGTTTCCCATAATATCTTGTTTCCTTGGCATGAGCGGAATCCAAGTGGGTATGCAACCAAGCAAAGAACACACAAATACACAAAGGATTTCAAAGTTAAAAGCTCATGTATTAACTTTCAGCAGAGTTTGTTTACAAACAAGAAATGCTCTCACAAACTCACTGGTGTGCTCTCTAGACCTATCTGTTTTGCAAGTTCCTTTTATAGCCAAAACCTAGTACACCAACGAAAGATGTACTTGGCCTATGAAGAGGCCCACGAAAGACCCTAAACTCACGAAACATTGGAGTGTTTCGTTGATTATGATGAAAGACCAAATCTCACGAACTATACAATGTTTTTCGTGTGATTCAATTGTTAAAACATCATGGTTCTTCGTGAGGCTTGCAGGCCCAAACAAAGACAATTGGATCTGTGTGAAATGCAAGGCCCAATAAGCATAAATTCATGTTGACATTGCATGCAGATTCTTCAACTCATCATTCATGCATGCATGTAGTTTAAAGGTCATGACATCATCATGGCATCATCATGGTGATGTCATGGTGATGTCATGATGATGACGGTACACAGCTCTTCATGCTTCTGTGTCGATCTCAGAGGCGCGCGATGGAGGAATGTCGCAATGTCGGTCTTGAGCCAAACCGAACCGAGCCACATCCACACAAAACTGCATCTACAAACTCCCTCTTGGATGTTGCTGGTAGAGGTTTGTTCTTCATGTTGTAGGATCTTCAAAGTCTTCACATTTCACAAACAGGGAGTGTATCAACAAACTCCCCCTTGAATGATGCTCGTGAATCTTTTGATCTTCAGTACTTCAGATCCTTTTGGTGTTGATGAGTAGTCAGCTGCAACTCGATCATATTGATCCTCTTATTGCATCAATGTCGTGTCTTCATTCCACAGCTTGTCATCTAACACGTTCTCTTTTCCTTTAGCTAGTTTGAATGCCACATCTGCATACATAACAGAGCTAAACGTGTAATGAGAACAACCTCTTAGAATACAGTCAAACGTTACATGACACACATGAAACCAACTCTCAATCAAACACCGACCGACAACAGTTTGAAAGTTTAAAAATTTGATCAATTTTAGATTTTAACTTTCAAAAATTGTTAACTTCGACCGTTTATGAAGATGCACTTGTTTTGGTTTCGATCAGGTCTTTAGGTAGGATAGACTCGAGTTCCAACATCGGACAATCAAAAATAAAATAAAATAGAAATAAATCTTTTTGGCTTTTATAAAGTTTATATTAAAACACACCTAAAATCTTTTTGGTATTTTTGAATATTTCAAATGTAAAGACAGAAAGCAGTAAATAAATATATACAGAGATTCTTTTTGCAAGTTTCGAGGGTAAGAGAATCATATCAGTGTACGGTCATGCCAAAACACTCTTGTTGTCCACTTAAGCTCAACTTATCAGATGTACTTGCGGTTAGGGGATACGTTAAGGTATGATTTATACTTACCAACCTGTGTTCATCCACTCACGACACATTCCCGTATCAAGGTATGCACGAGAGTTCATCTTACTGGTGAGTATACCATTTATCATCTTTTTTCAACGTATATGATGTGAGATACTCACTTATTCGAGGGTGAATACAAGCCCTATGTGATTAAATCACTTATTAATGAGGAACTTGATATTCGATGCATGTAAGGCATGAGAGCAAGTCCGTGAACAGGTTAGTACCATCGTACCGACAAAGAGACGAACTTGACTCTCGGATGATAGATGTGATTTAGAATCACTTATTCGGGGGGGGGGGGGGGGTGAATGTGATATTTTATCACTTATTAATGGTCGTATGCATAATGTATTATATACATGTATGTATGTATGATACATATACGTATGTATGGTATCATGGAAGCTCTAGACTTGCGTCCCCGTTGTTTTCGGTAAAAGATTCAACCTTGATACCCAGATGATAAACAGCATAAAGACCACGTATCTCAGAACCTCGGTAATCTGTCAAACGAAATTTCGGTACCAAGACCATATGCCATTGAGCGGTTTCCACACGGTCTTCAGTCAGTTTAGTTTATATCTCCCTGCACACTTTAAATGATTGTGAGCCTACCGGTACATCGAATATAGAGCTACTTATCGTTTTTCATTTTAAGTTCAAAGAGATTTCGACAGACCACTGATGTACTATCATTTTCTCTTTTTCTTGCCAGGAAACTCATTTTTGTTTTTCTATTGTTTTTGTGTTTTTCTAATTTGGAAATTACTCCCCCTAAAATTCAAAAAGTAAATTTAAACTTTTAAAAGCATCTTTTTGGATTTTCTCAAGAAAAATATTCACAAAAATGATTTCCCGATGTGAATTAACTCATGTTTAACTTCAATGCCGTTTACCAAAATTAATTTCAATCAGAAATGATTTATCGAATTTTGTAAAAAATCAGTTGGCATTTCGGTAATCGGTGTGGACCAAAACAACATTGACGAGTTTCATATTGAAACAATCACGTGTGAGGTGATATTCAAGATCAACGTGTCTGGTCAAAGGGTGTTGTACGAGATGTTAGTAATTCATAAAGTAGCTTAAGTATCGACAAGGATAGGAGAGATTAGACATTCAAAACCGTAATCCTGCAACTTCTTCGTGCATTGACAGGAATCTGAGTGCTCTCCCAAACTGGATATCCACCCGGTTTGGATTTCAAGGTCGATTTTGCAGCTGCCTCAGTTGACTCAAAAATCTCTTCACGACAACAAGATGATAAACCTCCGGGTCCGACTGGTAGATGGCAAGGGAGCATGTGGGAAAGCTTGTACACATCATCATTGGTCGGTCCATACATGATGTCTTCCACATGCTTTTGCACCAGCAAAGGTCTTTGTCTTTCTTCTTTAGAAGTAGTGTGCGGTTGCTAAAACCATGCCAAGGCATCTGAACACCCGGTTGGTTTGATCAACAAACACATTTTCTTCAATCACACCGCGAAGAAATGTACACTGCACGTTCATCTTGTAGACTTTGAACTTTCTTATGAAAAGTATGAGACATAAGTCTTCGAAAAGCTTTAGACGTGCTGCAGGCGTGTACACTTCATTTGAATCTATCCACTTGACCCGATCAAAGCCTTCAACAAACAAACTTTGGCACGTTTTTCATTTTGTCGAAGTTTTCAATTTCTTTCATCAAACTTTCTTCCATTCATCAGACATTTTTGTCTTCTTTTCCTTTTCTCTCTCCATCAAAGGCAACAATAACCTCCCCTAATGCTTTTCACATCATATAGGAGCCTTAAGTCGCCGATCTTGTGCCTGGACGCTCCACTATCAACAATCCTAAGACTATCAATAGTTCCTCCTGGAACATCCTACACACTCACTCAGAGATTAGTTGGAGAGGGGGACCCAAGCCTTCATAGACTTGGGTCGACCGTCATCATCGAGGATTGTGACTTCCATTTCCCGATGATTTGGAATTGATGTAGCTCCCCCTGGAACAGTTACATATTTTGGTTTCCAAATATATTTCTGTTTTTCGTTTTTAACATCTGATTTAACAGACTGTGTTTGGATAACCTCTTGTTTCAAAGCCTTTTCAACTTCTTTTCTTTTTTTTGTTTCTTTTCTCGTTGTTTAACAAGACGAGGGTCCTGTTTTGGTGAAACAGATCTTGTATGGTAATTGTTACCACGAGGGGCATTAACTTTTGCCTATCCTTTGGTGAGATATGGACACTTCTTAACAACGTGTCCCTACTCACCGCATTCAAAGCATAACCTTCGCTCAACAAACCTCGGAGTAGCATAATTATAAGAGCTTGATGATGAACTTCGTGATCTTGAAGTACTTAGTCCTACATCACAACAGTTTGTGTGTTGTGTGTAGTTGTTTTGACTGTTTCTTTTCAAAATCTGACTTTGTATAACAAAATCCATGTTGGATTTGTTTTAAAAAGATTCAATTTTATCAGTCCCTCGGGATCTCACGAAGTTCACCTTTTGAACCTTCTTCTTGTTTTGGCTTTGCTTGCCTTTTCCCTTTCCTTGGGTAGCGTGATTTTGCTTTCGTTGATTATTTTGTGGTTGCAATTTTTGATTCCCGTATTTCTTTCTAACTTCGGATTTTGGGATAGGAGCACACTGAGTTACTATAACTCCTGCGCTCGACTTTCCCAAAAACTTACTAGTAGAATCCTCGAAAACTTTATCAATCAAGGATTGATTGACATTTTTGATTGGGAAATCTTTATCTGAATATATTTTATCAGAACCAATCAACGTGTAAAGCAAGTTAACGCTTTCACAACTCACAGCAGAAGATTTAATTGGTTTGACTGTAGCAGTCACAAACGGTTTTGCAGGTGGATCACAAAGAATGTGATTTTCGAGAGGTATGTTTTCCTCTTTTGTTACCGTTTCTGACTGTTAAGGTTTTTCCTCATCCGACTCGTCATTCGAACTATCATAATCCTCAATAATGGGATGACTTTGATCAGTAACAAATGATGAATTTTCTGTCTTTTCAGATTCCTTTGAGGAAATGTCTGGTATGAACCCTAATCCTGCTACAAACTCTTCGGGATTAAGAGGTACAGATGGTTCAAAGTGTGGTATTTCCTCCTCTTCAGGAAATTTGGTATAGTTGTGTCTCTAAGGCGGTGGACACGATTTATAACCAATGCACTTGACATCCCCTTTTAGTTTTTGAACTTCTATGATGTGATCTAGCACATATCGGGAGTTAGAATAACTCTCCAATTTGAGCTTGATGGCATCATGCTCGCATTTGGATATGGCTAACTCCTTTTTTCGTTTCCTCAATGATATTAATGTAGTTATTAATACCTGTTTGTTTGTTCAAAACTGCTTTTGTTAACTCAGACAAACTTTTATTAAGAGTCTCAATTACAGATTTGAATTCTTTTTCATTCTGAGTTAAAGCCATATTTGCCTCCTTGCATTTAGAAAGATCAACTACCAACCCTTGATTGTGACTATTAACTATTTCAAGCTTATGTTTTAAATCTGCACAATCATTGTATATACTAGGGGTGTCGGTTTGTACCTGACTTGTCGAAGCCGCAACATTTTCCATAAAGGCAGTTTGATCAGATTTCTGGCTTTTCATCTCCTCAGCTTCTTTCAGCAAACTGCCAACCTCAGGATCAATTCCTTCCTTTACATCCAAATCCGAACCATAATCACCCGCACTTGAGCTTTCCTCATCAGAACTACTGCTATACCCAGAACTATCATCATCTTCAGAAAATTCCTCTCTGTGGACATGTTTGATGTGATTGATGATCTTAGCATAACAAGCAGTTCCTCTATATCCTCTCTGTGGACATGTTTGATGTGATTGAAGGCTTCATCTGCTTGAACTACTAAGGCTCTATTTGAGTTTAAAGGCCCAGACTGGTTTGAGTTGCTTGGGTTGTTAACTGCTACAATACTCCTTTCATTGTTGTCTTGATTTGTGTTGGATGAGCTTGATTGATTTCGGAAAGGATTTTGGTTTCCTTGTTTGCTAGGTCGAGTGCATTCTCGTTTGAAATGACCTTTCTCACCATAGTTGAAGCATGTAACAGCATCCTTATTAAAACCATACTTAGTATCCCCTTTGCTCTCCAAGTTTGTTCTCGCAGTTCTTCTCATGTAATCCTTTGCTCTTCTCACTGCACTTGCAAACGCCCATTTGATATCCATCAGCTCTATCTCATCCTTGTCTATTTGTTGATAGTCTTCATCTGTCAAATTAATGTTTCCAATTTGACCGGCGACTAATCCACAATAAGCACTCACCATTGTGTTTAGAAGTTCTATATGTTCCCGAGCACCTTCCACACTGACTTTAGTAAAGTTTGAGGTATCAAATATGACGGTGTTGGGGTTTGAATGTTGAGAGTTGTTGTTACCATAAAAGGCTTGTTGAGAGGCTTGTTGAGAAGCTTGTTGTTGGGTTTGTTGTGGAACAACTTGTGGGTAAGGAAGATAGGCTTTTGGATCAAATGCTTCGCCATAAGGGTTTGTACTAGAACCAACTTATTGAACTGGCTTGGGTGGTGGTAGATAGGCTTTTGGATCAAATGCTTGTCCATAAGGCTTTGTATTCGACTTAAATGCAGTTTGAAACTTCGGTTGCTAATTGGTACTAACAGTGGTGTTAATACCTCCAAAGTACATCTCAGGATTTTGTGGAACTGGAATTCGTTTTGCCTTCCGTATTTCTTCTTCATTCTTGTTCTCAAGCTTTTGAACGAATTCAAAAATACTAAGCGTATCTAAAACACTGGTATGCTTTAGTAAGTCAATGAATTGACTCCACTTGGGTGGTAAAGCATCAGCAAAACGCATGACCATCTATTTTTGTGTAGCATTAACCCTGTATGAGTGCATCTCACTAACCAAATGATAGAACCGAGTAGCCATGTCGTTTAGTGTTTCATTTTCCATGAACATAAATCCTTCAAACTCATTCTTTAACAGATCATGACGGATCTTTCTTGTTACTGAATTTCCTTCTCCTCTAGTTTCCAATACGTCCCACAAACTCTTTGTAGTGGTACAATGCGCGAATTGATGATAAATATCCCTATGAAGTGCTTGAGTAAGGATGGCAAATGTGACACCCTGACCGGAGGCGGAAAAGTCAAGGGCATCACGAAACATGGCAAAATGCATTTGAGCACATGATGATTAAATTAAGTTGAAATATAGTTTAGATTCAATTAAAGAGATTGCATTCACATCCGAGTAAATAAGAGTACATAAACAAAATACATCATAACAAATTGTTTCACAAATGATAGGTTCGGATTTAATCAAATTGGTGGACTATGAACTCACCTTGATTGCGGGTAAGTCCAAACACGTATGTAATTGTAAGAGTTCTTGGAAATAAGATTCCACGTCACTCTAATTGATTGAACATGCAACAATATAGAATGTGTATCAACAATAATGTTTAATCGAATAAGTGGAAATCCTAAATCTATAGGATTCGATAGGGTTTTGTCTAAATGGTAACTATGTGGTTTGGATAACCTAACAAGAGGACTTGGAAAATGAATATGATAGAAAGGAATTATTTATGAAAAATATTTATTTAACATAAATAATATTATTGCAAAAATATATAATTGATTTAATATAACATATGTAATAATAAATCAAATATAATTAACTAGTATAATTAAATAACATAGTTAAATAATTGATTATAACCAAAATATTTTACAAGTGATATTATTAGTTTATAAAAATTATAAATTAATTTGGATGGTTTAAAATATATATTATTTGATAAATGGTAAATATTTTGTTTAAAAGAATTAATATGATAATTATATAACTAATTATAAAAAATAATTATATTAAATCTGAATAATTAAAAATAACATTTTTAATTATAGAACTTGAATATTACTGATTTTAAAATAATTATTATGGCCTTGGAATCATTTTAAACAAATAAAATGAATTAAAATGTGTATAATAACAGTAAATAAGTTTATATAAGTTTAATTATCTAAATAATTAAATGTAATAAAAATTCAGATTCTAAATTTATATAAACTCAGTAATATGTCTATTTTGTCATAAAAATAATTTTGGATAAAATTTACATAGTTATATAATTTAAATACATTAAATTAAACTATATTTATAAGTAATAAAACTGATTTATTTACATAGTTATATGAATATCAAAATTATATAAAATATCAGTAACAATATTATTTTTGTAAATTTTATCACTTAAAATAATTAATCTGAAAATTTCAGTATTTATTTCTTAAAAATTGATTTATTATGAATTATTTAATAATAAACTGTTTTAATATCATAAAAATTAGTTTTATAAATAAATTGACTAACTTTATATTTTTAATAAAAGTAATAGTATCTAATAATGTTATAAAAATTATTGAAATGTTAAAAATGTTAAAAATAAAAGAAATAAAAAGAATTGGTTGTCCCCGGATTCGAACCCGGGTAAACCTGGTTGCAACGAACAGACATAACCACTGGGCCAGGCCTGGTGGTTATGTTTAGTTTTAGTTTAAATAGAATAAATACAGAAAAGAAATTGGTCATCTTCCCCAATTATACAATCAGAGTCAAACAGAAAAGTCAACCATCAAAATTAACGGGCATTCCTATGTTGTATCGAAATTAACTTTAAGGAATCATTGTACAAGCATAATTGAACAAATTGACTAGATAAAAACTGACCGGTATCGACTGAAATGGTTTATCGGCTAATTCCGGCGACTGTAAACTCCGGCGAAGTTGAAGACGACTTGTTTCGAAGTATTAGAGGAATGTGATGGGTGTAGGAGGTTCGTGGGAGTCTGAGGAACTTAAATACTAGTTCAATTTGATCTCAGATCCAACAATTCTTAGTGGTTTTGATCTGTTTTTTTTAAATAAAAAGTCCGATTACAACAATTTTGGCACCGAAGTATGTCGATTAAATGTTCAGTTGAGTTGGGTATGGGTTGTAGACCCTTTACACATGTTCTGGACAGATCAACGACCACTAAACAATAGTTTAGAATTGATTTCCGGTTCCTCAGTGCGATCTATGTTTGTTTGAAATAATATAGTTTAATATAACGAGTATATAAATACAATATAACTTCAAGTTATATCAGCTCCGAGACGTAGGATAAACTGGTTAAGACGTTGGTGTTGTACAGCGGGTGTTCGGGTTCGATTCTTGTTCGTGGCCGGTTCGATTGGGGTTTAAACCCCTTTTTGTTTTGAATTATAATTAATTTAAATATTATAATCCTAAATAGTGTATAAATGAATTTAAATCTTATATCCTAACAGCTCATAGTAGGAGGATAAACTGGTTAAGGCGTTGCGGTTCTAAACGATAAGTCACGAGTTCGATCCTTGCAAAGGGCCGGTTCTTTAAAGAAGAACCCCCTTTTTGACTGATTTTTGAAATATTTACACTTTGGCCCCTGAAGTTTCAGTTTTTACAAAAAATAGTCCGTGTAGTTTCGAAAAGTTGCATAAAAAGTCCCTATACTTTCATAAAAAGTACATAATTGGTCCCTGAGGTTTCGAAAATTATCACAAATAGTCCCTGTACTGTTCAGTTAAGTATGCTAACTGAGTTAATGTTTAAAGAAGGAAATCTTTATAAAAGGACTAACGCAGTTAGGGTTTTCAGTTTATATAAGTTTAAAAATAACAGGTTTGGTCCCTACAGTTTAAGTTTAAGAAAATGACCATTTGAACCCTAGACTTTTTAAAACAAATTATATATATTTATTTCTTTTATAAAATAAGTTTCAAAAATTACAAAAAGAACCCTAAACTTGTAGTTTGCAATAATTGCACTTTTAGCCCTTGTATTTATATAGTTTCAAAAATGACAATTTAGCCCCTAAAATAGTACTTTCAAATAATGACGGTTTTAGCCGTTGAACTTAAAAGTTAAATTTTCAAGCAAGTTTTAAAGAATGACAAATAGGCCCTTAAACTAGTAACAGATACTTGTGTGAAAACCAAGGTGGTTATAGCAAAGACTTTCTTCTCAAGATCATAAGCCTTCTTATCACCTTCGCCCATTTCTGCCAAAGTAAGTGGATTGGAACCCTCTTCTTCGAGAGCTTCATTGTATGGTGTAGTAAAGCATGTCCACAACTCGGTATTTTGACCTAGAACATACGTATGAAAGCGACTTTTCCATGATGGATAATCGTTCATGTGATTTAACTTTGGTGGACGATTATTGCTTCTAGTTTTACTCTCGCTTATGATAAGGTTTTGAATACTCTGATTTTGATTAGCAACACATGCCCATTAACTAGCGGTAATCGATTTTTGAGGCATTAAAGATTTTATCCATTGTGAAGGATCTTGACTTGTACTCGAGCTATCACTCCAATCCCAAGGATTTGTACTCATGATTGAAAACCAGACAACTATGAACCCACTGTGAGGCTACTGTGAAAGGACTAGAGACCACGAAAAATACAAGACCACGAATAACAAATGTTTCGTTGATTTAAATCCATGAAAAATAAGCCTTGACGAAAAACTTTTGCTGAATGAAGAATAGTTGAGCCCAATTGACTGAAAAGGCCCAACGAAGAAATCCGTTTTGAAATTCACAGCCCACGAAGGATGGTTTGAAAAATAAGCCCACTAAGAACTGTTTTCGTGAAGCCCAATGGAATGAGGTGTTTCGTTGAAAATTGAAAGTTATATTTTGTGAAAGATTGGATCCCACGAATAATAAGCTTTCACCAGCCCAATTTAAAAGCCACTACTTGGTTTTCTAATCCAAGTATTAAAACCAACGAATAAGCTCAAAAATAATAAATGTTTGTTGGGCCTGAAGATATCCACGAAGAATGGAGGGTATTTCGTCAAAGTAGGTCCACTAAGAATTTCAATTTATAAAGCCCAAGCCCAATTCAAAACGTCTCACAAAACAATCTGATGTGGCCCAGCTAGGAATCTAGTTCACAAAAAAAATTATTTCACACCCCACAAACAAATAACTCACGAAATGATGCAGTTTTTGTGTGGATGTGGCTCGGTTCGGTTCGGCTCAAGACCGACATCGTGACATTCCTCCGTTGCGCACCCCTGAGATCTACACACGAAGCACGAAGAGCCGCGAACCGTCATCATCATGACATCACCATGATGATGTCATGACCTTTAAACTACATGCATGCATGAATGATGAGTTGAAGAATCTGCATGCAATGTCAACGTGAATTTATGCTTATTGGGCCTAGCATTTCACACAGATCCAATTGTGTTTGTTTGGGCTTGCAAGCCTCACGAAGAACCATGATGTTTTAACAATTGAATCTCACGAAAAACCTTGTATAGTTCATGAGATTTGGTCTTTCATCATAATCAACGAAACACTCCAATGTTTCATGAGTTTAGGGTCTTTCGTGGGCCTTTTCTTAGGCCTAGTACATCTTTCGTTGGTGTACTGGGTTTTGGCTATAAAAGGAACTTGCAGAACATATAGGTCTAGAGAGCACACCAGTGAGTTTGTGAGAGCATTTCTTGTTTGTAAACAAACTCTGCTGAAAGTTAATACATGAGCTTTTAACTTTGAAATCTTTTGTGTATTTGTGTGTTCTTTGCTTGGTTGCATACCCACTTGGATTCCGCTCATGCCAAGGAAACAAGATATTCTGGGAAACATGGTTTTATGGTGTTACGACTCAGATAAGCATCAAGCAGTTATCGTCTTCAGGAATGATGAAGAAAACTTCCGCATCCTCGATCCAATGTGGATCGTAAACATGTCAGCTGCTGACATCGACAAGCTATTTCGTCACGACATCTTTTATGAAGACAAGGATGCACATCAAGCTTTGCTATTTCAACGCGTCACTTGTTTTTGCTATTATCACGGGATTCACGCTGGAAGCTCGTGGTCTGAAGCAGCTCACTAGAAATGAAGACTGAAGACCAAGCAACAACCAAGGGGGAGTTAGTTGGTGCAGTTTTTGTGTCTGTCGCTTGTTCTTGTTACGTCTGTAATGTACGGTCTTTGTTTATCGTGTCTGTACGTTTTGGTCGAGTCGACCAAGTCAAGATATCCTCCTATCTTGACTTGGTATGACATTGTCAATGTAATGTATCTAAAACAATTGCTGTTGTGCAGACTGTTAGTGTTTGGTTTTCACTTTGCTGTTTCTGTTATCTGTCATGTTTGTCTGTTTGCAGCCTCCCCACGAAGAACTATTCTTCGTGGGATCCCATATTCACGAAGAACATACTTGGCCATGTCTGTTTGTCTTTTAACTTTGAAATCTTTTGTGTATTTGTGTGTTTTTTGCTTGGTTGCATACCCACTTGAATTCCGCACTTGCCGGTGTGTTTCGACAACAAGGAAGTAGGTTAACTTGATGTAACGCCCCGCGTTTTCATACTTTCTATATTTAGAAACCCTCGTTCGTAAAACTATTTTTGGAAACTTCGTAGTCTTGTAATCGTTCTTTCAAGCGATGTAAAATCCGAGACTTGGAATATGAATAAACTCGTATTTTGCTAATTACATGGTACATATACTTTATATAGACTCATACATTCGATTTCGTGGAACAATTGATACTTATTCGTAATTCTTGGAAACAATGTGCTAAACTTGTAAATACATGAAACTTACGCATAAAACGGGTTTTGAACGAGAACGACACTTGATTTTGATGCTTATACGATTAATTATACTTAGTTTATACTCATCATGCTTGTATTACCCTTAAACTATGCTTAAATAGCAAAACTAGTCCCTAAAGTACATAAAAATGCCTAAATTACAAAGTGGAGGGGCCTGATTGCAATAAACTCAAAATTCGGTTCCACCAGGCGCGCGGCCCGCATGGACTTACCTTGGTCCCTCACGAGGCCCGCATGGACCTCATATTCGCAGAAAACACATCAGCTGTATATCTACGCGAATTTGGCACAAAATCCCAACACTTAAACTCACCCAATCACCTCTAATCCACCTCTAAACACCTCCAATCACCACCAACCTCTTCCACTATAAATACAACCCTTCTCCAAGCATTTCTACACTCTCAAATCACTCCAAATTCACTCTCAAATCAGTTGCAAACTCAGAATTCGGGCAGATTCATACTCTTGTACTAAAGTGAGCATAACTTGCTCATTTCTCAACGAAATTACTTGATTCTTCTTCCTACTTGCTTGGATAATCATGGAGTTTGATTCCTTGACTTCTCCTGGGAGAAATCAGACCTGGAATTGCTCCGAAATTGTCAACAAACTTTCTGTTTTGTTTTAAGTTCTTCAAAAGTTGTTTAAACTCATCCAACTTGTATCTAACACATCTCACACCTATGTCATAATGCTTACAACCTCTCTTATGGTTGGTTAAGCTTAAAAACAAGGTTGAGACACTATAAATCAGAGGTTAAAACCTCAAATACTTTCTGTTTTGTTAGGGTATTTAACCCACAAATCATGTCAAGCTTAAATCTTGATGAATGAGTGATTATGGAACAACTTGGGTTGTCCTACATACAATCCTCACATGATTTGATGATTTCTCTTTAGTTAGGTTGTTTATATTATTGTGTTAATCCTAGTTCGTGACCCTCCTTGGTTGTTTTTACATCAAGTGAAGTGGTGAACATTCAAGGGGTTCCTAAATGGAAGCATGTTCTTCCTACCCCATACATGACATCTATGATAACTCGAGGTGCCTAAATGAAGATCCTAATCTTCTACCTCCTACTTGAATTATTGGACTAAATAATATGTAATACTTAGCCTAAATATATATATACACTCATTCGAACCTTTAATGTTGAACTTGTGTTTATATGTTAAAGTAGTAGAAGATCCTCTAAGACCTAAACCTTGTTGTGATTCTTATGGGTGTTCAACTCATGAAAACATTATCATAACCCTTGAGGTTACCAAGTGTCATACAAGTGTTATGTGTTGAAAGTGATCATTTTCACATGATATTCTCATAATTTATTTTTATGTTGTTTTAAATACCGAATCTCGACTCCAAGCATACTTGAACTTTAACCCTTACACATTCAACCTTTTAACCTCATCAACTCATCAATAATTGGATAATTGGAAAGCATATGCAAACTTTGTGAGTATACTCGTATTCCCCTTTTTTACTTTTACCACTTTTGGGGTGTAACATGTTTGCTTATAAAAAACGTACACATGAATTATAAACTTATGGACTTTTCATAGCAACGAAATGATGACATGTGCTATGAAGAGGGCCTTTTGCGTAAACACATGAACATTCCTATAACATGCTTGCATACGTGATTGCTTGATACTTTAAACTTGGGTGAAACTTATGTGTTGAACTTATCATTAACTTCGTACGAGCCTAACCGTGACATATGTAGCGCTATAGGATTGACGCCCCGCCCGTAGACTTGTGGTTATGTCATGCAGCATCTCGCGTCTCTTTTGGGTTGATTTGTTAGACACATGCCAAATTTATTGTTTATCTTGAATCACATGCTTGCTATGAGGAATTGTTTAAAACTTATCTTTTGTTATATACGTACAAAACTTGTATACTCGCCTTTGCCTTTGCATTGAACTTTATTTTAAACATGTTACAAGTTGAGGATGATGATGCTATGAAATGAAGTAGCGTTGATGCCTAGATACACATATAGACGTTTAGGTCAAATACATTGTATAAATGTCATATTTGTTGTCGTATTGTTTTTCTTGTATTTAACATGTTGTATTTCAAATTTCATGTATTCTAACATTTATTTATGAAAGAAAACAATTTATCTTTAATTCTATTGTCACAATTAGCGTTATGTGTGATGAGCAATCTTTCTTCGTCTCACTCCGATGTTTCCGCCATCGGTTGGGGTGTGACAGATTGGTATCAGAGCCATAACTATAGGGAATTAGGAAAAGTAGGAATGCTTTTACCTAGTCTATAGTTTTAGAGTCTTATTCGTATATTTTGCTCGAACTACTACATGATACTTTATTTGTTTCTTTGTTATGCTATTTTAAACATGTACATCACTCGTGAGTAATATTCGACATGATATTCTTATGCAATAATGCGTGTCTTATTATGTGTTAATAGTTGTTCCATTGCTCGATTCTTTATGTGTTACTCTAAATATATTTCTCTCTGTGTTAATACATGTTTTATCATTTCGTTATCCAAGCACCATTCTTGATATGCTTTCTTATGTGTTTATACTTGTTTATGTATTTCCTTTGACATACACTTCCCTCATGCATTTTACTCGATTATTCTAAATCCGGCAACACTCATATTACAAAAATGAGACGACCTCACCAAAATAGGCGTGAAACCCACAATTTGGTGAATGACTCTCGATCCTTCTACTTTTCTTTTCTTACACGAAATTCACCACCAAGTTAGGAGTGAAATCCTTACCTTGATGGAGAAATTCAAATTTTGAATTCTAGTGGACCCTCGTCAAAGTGTTGAAATCTAATTTTGACCCGACGGGTACCAACCACACTTAGGATACTAAATCGCCAAGTTAGGGGTGAAACCCGCACCTTGTCGACTAGTTCCATTCTTTGACTTTCATTAATCCCGCCATGTCTCAAAATTTCAATTGAATTGGGGACATGTAGTAACTGGAAGGGTAAATACCGTTAACCGACTTGTCGGCAAGAGTATTTCACCTATTAGGCCAAAGCATGCTCCTCAAATTCGAAAGACTTTTCGACCATTTTGGTTAGTCAACGTTCCGTTATGGAACCATCCAAATTTTGATCAAACATGTGTTTCTATTATTCATTTTATACGATGCAACCTTTCAAATTCAAATTTACTTTCGATATTCACTTTTCACGCACACAACACATTGAATCATTTACATACACTTATACATATACATGATTTCATATAATTTAAACTCATATTTCTTGTAACGGAAGGTGGAGACATAGCATCGAGATAGGAGTGATTTCCTTACCTTGACGATTAACTCCACTCCCCTTTTCTTAAAACGACATCACCAACGAGTTAGGGGTGATTCCCTTACCTAGGTGATCGTTACCAAAACGTCTCTTCAAAATATCTTATTATGCAAACTCGATCATGTTTTATACCTAAATTATTTATCACTATTCAAAATAAATGCGTATACGATTTTCAAAATACATTGCTTTATCAAGCGTATTTTCTATCCTACAACCTATTTTCACCTAACTCATACACATGAGATTCATAAACATATCTTAAACGTTTTACTACACAAATTTCCATTCGTTACAAAATACGTTATGCATAACCAATGAGTACTTTATGTTCCTTTACATATACGAGCTATATTCTACCCTTCAAATCATGCTCAATCTAATTTTGATTCGATGAACTCAACGTTTTGTTTAAACAACTACACATGCATATCAACATACACGTTTTAGTCGTTGCATCGTGACAATTTCAATTATATCGTTTGTACTTACATGCTCAACCTCTTGAGCACTTTTACTTGCTTAACTTTTGTTACAATACTATATACGCAATCATTAGTATTCGTACTCACACTCATATTCATAACAGTACATTTGATGTTTATACTTATAATCGTATTCATACTTGTACTCATACGTCTCATGTATATTTTTTTCTACACTCATATGTTTCGTGTTCTTACTTATACTCATACGTTGCATGCTTATACGTATACACATACGTGTTATGTTGATACCCATACTTGCGTGCTTATTCATACTTAAACTTATACTTATGCTCATACTCTCGTTCGTACTCATGATCCATGCATTCGTACCCATACGCGAGCGTAATCCGAGTGATTCGCTTACGTGGGCCCTATACATACTTAAGCATGGACTTGCTTACATACTTTATTCTTATACGCACACATTCTTATTTTTTTTCTAAAGTATACCTACCCAAATTCATACACAACTAGTACAAGCTATGCGGATCATGCGACGATCAATATAATCACGGGTGCACACGGGATTATAGTGATAGGCGTATGAGAACCATAGAGTGTACTACTGTGTATGGTAAGACACGGAATGTAACATGACACCGGATACAGAACGGACGTAATGTGGTCAAAACATGGTGGATACGCCGCTGGTACTTCCTATATATAAGTGTTTTCACCATGTTACCAAACTCGCGTAAAACGTACCATGAGAAATTCTGTGTTTTACAGACCTATTTTGGACCTTATACAAACTTTATACAACTCTCAAACGCATTATATCCGATTATCCAACGACGAGACTTCATCCTTAACACACTGCGTTCATCTATCCAACACTTATGCTATCCTTATACCTGCACTCTTTAAGAGTCATTCGTTCACTCTATATTCGAATGATTCTCCTTATCCTTTTAATTCATACAAACCTCGTTCGCAATCAAGCTTGTTTAAACATTCGAGTCCTAACTTACCTCGTTACCTATAAAATAGTCTTCCTATTCCGGATTCTTGTGTAACTATACTTAGTATACCTTTATGGCTTTATTTAAAGTGCCAAACCTTCTCGTTTCACTCAATAAACAATCTTCTACAAATATGATTTGGTTACCACGTCCCATCAAGATACAAGCCGTTTGTCAATATTTTCTTTCTTAATACGTCACTTTTTATTATTACGTCACCTTTTTAAATACGTCGCCAATTTAAGTTATTCAAACTTGCTTAGACTCACTGCACCTATATACGCACCTACATGTTTTCAACTATGTTAGATACCTCAAATTATTTTAAACAATGAACTCACTCACAAGTTTACCTTGTCACTCTCCAAAGTTTTGTGCCTTTCAAAATGTTTCAAAATTTTCAAGTCTCAAATTTTTACTAAAACACTTCAAGTCTACCTCTTGAATAAATTTCGGGACGAAATTTCTTAAAGGAGGGGAGACTGTAACGCCCCGCGTTTTCATACTTTCTATATTTAGAAACCCTCGTTCGTAAAACTATTTTTGGAAACTTCGTAGTCTTGTAATCGTTCTTTCAAGCGATGTAAAATCCGAGACTTGGAATATGAATAAAACTCGTATTTTGTTAATTACATGGTACATATACTTTATATAGGCTCATACATTCGATTTCGTGGAACAATTGATACTTATTCGTAATTCTTGGAAACAATGTGCTAAACTTGTAAATACATGAAACTTACGCATAAAACGGGTTTTGAACGAGAACGACACTTGATTTTAATGCTTATACGATTAATTATACTTAGTTTATACTCATCATGCTTGTATTACCCTTAAACTATGCTTAAATAGCAAAACTAGTCCCTAAAGTACATAAAAATGCCTAAATTACAAAGTGGAGGGGCCTGATTGCAATAAACTCAAAATTCGGTTCCACCAGGTGCGCGGCCCGCATGGACTTACCTTGGTCCCTCACGAGGCCCGCATGGACCTCATATTCGCAGAAAACACATCAGCTGCATATCTACGCGAATTTGGCACAAAATCCCAACACTTAAACTCACCCAATCACCTCTAATCCACCTCTAAACACCTCCAATCACCACCAACCTCTTCCACTATAAATACAACCCTTCTCCAAGCATTTCTACACTCTCAAATCACTCCAAATTCACTCTCAAATCAGTTGCAAACTCAGAATTCGGGCAGATTCATACTCTTGTACTAAAGTGAGCATAACTTGCTCATTTCTCAACGAAATTACTTGATTCTTCTTCCTACTTGCTTGGATAATCATGGAGTTTGATTCCTTGACTTCTCCTGGGAGAAATCAGACCTGGAATTGCTCCGAAATTGTCCACAAACTTTCTGTTTTGTTTTAAGTTCTTCAAAAGTTGTTTAAACTCATCCAACTTGTATCTAACACATCTCACACCTATGTCATAATGCTTACAACCTCTCTTATGGTTGGTTAAGCTTAAAAACAAGGTTGAGACACTATAAATCAGAGGTTAAAACCTCAAATACTTTCTGTTTTGTTAGGGTATTTAACCCACAAATCATGTCAAGCTTAGATCTTGATGAATGAGTGATTATGGAACAACTTGGGTTGTCCTACATACAATCCTCACATGATTTGATGATTTCTCTTTAGTTAGGTTGTTTATATTATTGTGTTAATCCTAGTTCGTGACCCTCCTTGGTTGTTTTTACATCAAGTGAAGTGGTGAACATTCAAGGGGTTCCTAAATGGAAGCATGTTCTTCCTACCCCATACATGACATCTATGATAACTCGAGGTGCCTAAATGAAGATCCTAATCTTCTACCTCCTACTTGAATTATTGGACTAAATAATATGTAATACTTAGCCTAAATATATATATACACTCATTCGAACCTTTAATGTTGAACTTGTGTTTATATGTTAAAGTAGTAGAAGATCCTCTAAGACCTAAACCTTGTTGTGATTCTTATGGGTGTTCAACTCATGAAAACATTATCATAACCCTTGAGGTTACCAAGTGTCATACAAGTGTTATGTGTTGAAAGTGATCATTTTCACATGATATTCTCATAATTTATTTTTATGTTGTTTTAAATACCGAATCTCGACTCCAAGCATACTTGAACTTTAACCCTTACACATTCAACCTTTTAACCTCATCAACTCGTCAATAATTGGATAATTGGAAAGCATATGCAAACTTTGTGAGTATACTCGTATTCCCCTTTTTACTTTTACCACTTTTGGGGTGTAACATGTTTGCTTATAAAAAACGTACACATGAATTATAAACTTATGGACTTTTCATAGCAACGAAATGATGACATGTGCTATGAAGAGGGCCTTTTGCGTAAACACATGAACATTCCTATAACATGCTTGCATACGTGATTGCTTGATACTTTAAACTTGGGTGAAACTTATGTGTTGAACTTATCATTAACTTCGTACGAGCCTAACCGTGACATATGTAGCGCTATAGGATTGACGCCCCGCCCGTAGACTTGTGGTTATGTCATGCAGCATCTCGCGTCTCTTTTGGGTTGATTTGTTAGACACATGCCAAATTTATTGTTTATCTTGAATCACATGCTTGCTATGAGGAATTGTTTAAAACTTATCTTTTGTTATATACGTACCAAACTTGTATACTCGCCTTTGCCTTTGCATTGAACTTTATTTTAAACATGTTACAGGTTGAGGATGATGATGCTATGAAATGAAGTAGCGTTGATGCCTAGATACACATATAGACGTTTAGGTCAAATACATTGTATAAATGTCATATTTGTTGTCGTATTGTTTTTCTTGTATTTAACATGTTGTATTTCAAATTTCATGTATTCTAACATTTATTTATGAAAGAAAACAATTTATCTTTAATTCTATTGTCACAATTAGCGTTATGTGTGATGAGCAATCTTTCTTCGTCTCACTCCGATGTTTCCGCCATCGGTTGGGGTGTGACACTTGATCCTCCGAGTGGACCTACATACCTTTCTACCGGATTATGAAACACCATTTATCAATTTTGATGGTAAAAATATTCAAAAAGTGATTTACTAATGATAGAAATTTATATAAACTAGTATTAAGCCTCCCGCGTCGCGGTGGGGGGCGTAAAACCACGACAAATAGCACCAAGACCATAGCACCGCTAGTGACCACCAACACTGAAGTTGCGACGTGTTAATGCGGAGAAATTAGACCGAAACATAAAATATAGAAAATAATAACTAAGTCGACTTAGGACTCTTGCCTCACGATAAACCTATCAAACGGGAAAAAATAGACGACCATAAAAACGTTGAATCATACACGCACGTTGCGTAATGTTAACTCGCAAAATTTAGAATGAAGCCTAAAACAAAACGTAAAAACGTTGAACCATACATGAATATTGCGTCGTGTTAACTCGTAAAATTTAGAACAAAACGTAAAAGAATTTTTGCGAAATATGAAAAGTATAAGGTACCAAAGTTGAAAGTACAAACGTTTTTAGGTTAAATTGACAAAGATAAAAAACTTTGGGGTTAAAAGTAAAAAACCAAAATAGTTTTAGGTTAAATGTGTAATTGTATCAAATTTTTTTTTAAATCTCCCTAAACATATTGTACAACTACTTTATGTATCAACATAATTTATAATCGATAAATTGTGATCCATATTATTATGCAAACCAAATCTCTATTTACATAATTATTTAATGACGGAACCCGAAAGAAAACCCAAGCCAATTTCAACCAAGCCAACCCGTTTAATTTTTTATTGTAATTTATGTTTGGAAAATTGGTTTTTAATAATCAACCTTTGTCCCGTTGGTAAATAATAATCTTACCTACGTAATTGGTATAAAATAATCATACCTATCAACATGTTGGTACTCAATGAACTTCCGTTAATTTTTTTTAACTGAAGTTAGTTTTTAAGTTTTATTTATTACACAAACAGTCCCTGTAGTTGTAATTTACTAGTTTTAACTATTTTAAAACTAGTAAATTACAGTCCCTTGAGGTTTTTTTGTTTTATAAAATAGTTAAAACTAGTAAATTACAACTACAGGGACTTTTTTGTGTAATAAATAAAACTTAAAAATTAACTTCAGTTAAAAAAATTAACGGAAGTTCATTGAGTACCAACATGTTAATAGGTAGAATTATTGTATACCAATTACGTAGATAAGATTATTATTTACCAACGGGACAAAGATTGGTTTATTAAAAACCAATTTTCCTTTATGTTTTCAATAACTTATGTTTTTAATAACACGAAAATAGAAAATTGATTAATTATAAAAGATTTTGAGTAAAAACAAATACAATGTGAAAAGCGGTGATAATGTAAAAAAAGTAAATATTAGTAACAATGTTTGTAGGATTCGAGAGAAAATGTGTTTTTTATGCATTTGTGAAAATCTATGTGTTAGCTGACTAGACGCGTTTACGAATGCTTTTGAATTGGTGATATTTGTGTAAAAAGATTTGCCATGTCATCTCATTATTCACTCGCTTTCTTCTTTCTTCATTTAAGACTTAACTACTCGCAAAACTCATTATTTCTCTATGAATGCATGCATTTAGCCAATAAACTTTTTAACAACCCATGACATTATAGCCTAGTGGTATCTTGGTGGTGAGATAAAGCTTATGACCATTTGGTCATGGGTTCGATTCCCACGAAGGGGGTTTTTTCCATATTTATTGGGTTTCCTCCTGAATTGGTGTATAGACATTATTGGCTAGTGGAGATAGATATGATCTGGTGGTTTTGCTTGTGGCACGACCGTCAGTGATCCAAATTTGCGGTTAAAAAATAAATAAATAAACTTTTTAACATGTCTCTACTTTCTCTCTCCTCCAACTCATTATCCATGTCATAAATATACCTTAAATGCATTGCATTGGGTTTTGTCTTATGACTATTTAAATTGTTTAAATAAGATAACCGATTGTGTCACTTAGCTATAACTAACACTTAATTTCAACTATTTAGGGTGTACTTTATGGGGGTGAATGCCGGAGACCTGCGTTGCGAGATGGATAGGAAATAACATTTATAGAAGACGAACCATTAGCAATTATAGTTTTTTTTTTCAAGTAGTAACACTTAGTTTTTGTTTTTGTATAAATGACTTTTTAAACATACATAATAATTGATGACTTCCACTTGTTTATTACGCATGTTAAGAAAATTTTTAAAGTGTCATTTAGTGGAGACACGGATGTTAAAATAAAACATTTAGAGCCAACAAAGAAAATTGGTTTGGACTAAAGAAATTAAAGAAGACTAGTGGGAAACGCGTCAATTCATGTAAAGGTCATTCGCACTAATACAGGCCATTGCCCACGGCTCCACACGGTGGCTCAACCATGTATGCTCTCCATGGTCCATCTTTGTTTCCAGGAAGAAGACCTCCATCATGTTATACACGGTGCCTTTACGCGTGTACTTTAGCGCTTAGTTCTATAGGGATGTTATTAAATAAAAATATAATATGTCGAAAAAAATAAGGATGTTAATAGTTCTGATCATCAAATCTAATGATTCAATCTATTGCATGTCTCAGACATCATCAATATTACTGAACCATTGACTGACCACTATCACTACTATTTCTAAAAACATAGAATCACTTGTTTGAGTCTAATTAAATGTAATAAACTCTGCCATATTACTCTTTTATGTGACAAATTAAGTTCAAAACTTTTGGTTTGATATATAGGGTAAAGATCACATAGGAAGTTAATTTTCGTTAGGAAGGATAGGAAGCCATAGGATTATGACATGTGGCAAATTTTAAAATAAAGAGAAAGGGTATTTTAGTCAATCCAACTCCTTCTTCTTCCTTTTTCAAAACCCAGTAAATTCAAAAACCCACCATTTTCAAAACCCACCATCTTCAACCATTTCTTCACTTTCTATCTCAATAATCACTACATTATAGTGCGATTTTCATCACCAATCAATGATTCAAACACCCGATCAACGTGTTCTTCAGCTTTTTTTGAAGAAAACACAGTTTAAATTCATACAAAATCTCGTTTTTTTCCGGTGATTTTGAAGATAATTACTCGATTCGTTCGATTCGAGAGCTGATACGTGTTTCAATCATTCAAAATTCGTCAATTGTTGAAGAAATCACTTCGATCCAGGTCACAAATTCTTTAATTTCATTTTTACGAATTGGGTTTTTGATTTAGTCATTGCGTTTTACGATCTTAGCGGGGGTCCGGGGGCGGCAGCCCCCGGTAGCGGGGTCCCAGGGGCGGCAGCCCCTGGCGGGGTCCAAGGGGCAGAGCCCCTGGCTGGGGTTGAGCTGCTGTACTAAAAACGCATCAGAAAAATTAATTTTCCAGAAATTGGCTCATTTCGAAGACAGTAATTCGTAGCCAATTCAGACAGTTCACAGACAATTCACAGACAGTTCTCAGACAGTTTTATGTGTCCATTGCGTTTTAGAAATAAGAGAATTTTATGTGTTTTCTAGCTATTGTGTTTTAGAAAAAACACATTTTTAAGTGTTTTTAGTTATTGCGTTTTAGGTAAAACACATTTTTGAAGTGTTTTTAGTCATTGCGTTTTAGGTAGAACATATTTTTAGGTGTTTTCAGTCCATTGCGTTTTAGAATGAGTAATTTTTAAGTGTTTTCTGGCCATTGCGTTTTACAAATAAAACATTTCTTTGTGTTTTTTGTGCATTGCGTTTTAGGTAAAACACATTTTTATGTGTTTTTGGTGCATTGCGTTTTAGGTAAAACACATTTTTATGGGTTTTTAGTCCATTGCGTTTTATAAAGTACATTTTCTTTTGAGTTTTTAGGCTATTGCGTTTTAGAAATAAAACATTTCTTTGTGTTTTCTGGCCATTGCGTTTTACAAATAAGTCATTTCTTTGTGTTTTTGATGCATTGCGTTTTAGAAAAATGTCATTTTTTAGGGTTTTTTTTTCATTGCGTTTTACAATACTGGGGGTTTTTCTATTGCGTTTTACGCAACTGGGTTTAAAATTTTTTTTTTCAAAATATAGCAATAGTATACTCGTTTTAAAGATAAAAAAACGCTCGTTTTTTTGGTGCAATTTTTATAAAAAAATAATGTCGTATGAAAGAGTTATTAACGTTTAAAAAATGGGGGGGAATTGGAGGAGAGAGAAACTATTGGCTTACTTGACTAGAATGCCCCTGAAAAAAGTCACGCGCCTCTTTTCTTACTTTCAATTTCCCTGATTTAATCTTAGCCCTTGATTTACTTAATGGATGGTCAAGATCACTTCCTAGCCTTCCTAGCCAAATTAACTTCCTATTATATCTCCACCCTATCAATATAATAATTATCCAATCTTTACAAGCATGTCAATACTGGCCTAGTAATTATTTAACTTAACTATTTCCACGTATATATCAACTTATTATTATTGAATTATTGATAAACGGAAAAGTACATATATATTGATAAGCTTTAAAAGAAAAGGATCATATATATTTGACACACAATAATTGCTATATGTGATAGCAACATGTTGCTACTTTTATTATAAAAAAAGTTAATTACATAGTTAGTACCTCTAGAAGTCCTTAACCCTAATCCTATGCCTCCACGAAGTCCTATCTTGGACCATGTCCTCAGAAAGATGCAACTTTAGTAAATCATGCCTAATCTGCTCATCACATGTCAGTTTGGGTCTGTCTATTCCTCTCCTCCCCTTCATAGTAAGAGTTTCCACTACTCTAACTGGTCCCGTCGTTTGCCTCTGCTTCACATGCCCAAACCATCTCAATCTCCCCTCCATAATCTTTTTTTTTTTTTTTTTTTTTTTTTGAACGGCAAATTAGGATCACTGACGGACCACTGGAGTATCATCGTGCCACCAGCAGAACCACCCGATCATATCCATCTCCACTAGGCAATAATGCCTACACACCAATTCAGGAGGAAACCCAATAAATCTGGGAAAACCCCCTTTGTAGGAATTGAACCCGTGACCTAATGGTCATAAGCCTTATCCCACCACCAAGATACCACTAGGCTATAATGCCATGGGTTCCCCTCCTTAATCTTATCCGATATACTTGCCACTACTCCTAATCTTTCCCTAAAAACCTCATTTCTTATCCAATCTAACCTCGTGTGTCCACACATCCACCTCAGCATCCTCATCTCTGCTACAACCATCTTGCGCGCTTGTGTCTTCTTGATAGCCCAACTATTAAATAAATAACTTAAATTAAATAGAGAGAAAATAAAAACATTGAAGCAAGGAAAGACAGACTAACATTTGACCTCACTTTGAGTACCCATAAAACATCAGACAAGATGTGCCCGTAACACAAGCCTTCATAAATTTCAATATTGTTTAAGTACCAATAACATTGAATCAGGACATACGAATTCACGAAGTTCTAGGAATCATGCCCAATGTGTAACACCCCAAAAACGGATTTGGTAAATTAAAACCCGGTTGATATAAAGGAATGAGTTTTTAATCCCTCGTATAACCAAAATGAAACTAGAGGGACCAAAATCGTTAAGTGGGAAACATGAATTTATAAAATAAAAATCAAAACACCCCACACACACATAGTGTGTGTGTGTGTGTCGACAATCAGGAAGGAGAAAAGGGGTTCAAACCCTAGTCTCACTATAATCATCAAATTGAAAGGGGAATTCAGCTCGGATCTAATGCATGTACATGAATTCATGATCATCTAGCCCTATAAATCACTTGGTAAGTTGTAATTTATGATTTGGTGATTTTGATATGAAGTGGGTTATGATCAACCCACGAATTACTATGAGATTAAGCATGAATATGTGTTAGCATCATCTTAGGAAACATGTGTTAGGCATAATTTTGATTAATTGATGCCTAAAGATGGAAACCCACTAAGTTGAGTGATGAAGATGACATGAGTATTTCACCATGTTCAATTCTTGTTCAATGTTGATGGGCCATATTGAATATGATGGAATCTAGTTAGATGAATTGAAAGGAATATGTTGTTTGTTATGTTTGATGAACATGTGAGAATAGTATTGTTGATTAGTAAGAAGCTTTGATGAACTATGTATGAACTTGGAAGATTATGCATAAATTAGTTGTACATTGTGCATTAAATTGTGTACGCACACCAAGTGTTTGATGAAATGCCTCGTATAAGCTAGTATGTGAAATTGTATGCTAAACATCGGATGAACATGTGAAGAGGTTGAGATTATGTCAAATTACTAGCTTTGAATATGGTTGTCAACTAAAGAATCATGAATATGTTAGTATGTGTTGAATTGACGATACGTGTGCATGTATGTAGTTAGTCGATCATGTGCTTAGGTATGTGTGTGTCCTACACCATGATTATGAAATGTAAACGGTATATGGTGTATGTGACTAGGTGATCATGTAGTTGTTAGTGTCATACAACATTATGTATGAAATGAATGTCATGTCATTGATATGGTTCACTATATCAACATGAATGCGTGTCCATAAGTTGGAAGTTATATGCTAGAAGGTTGACTTTCTGAAAGTCAACCGATAATTTATAACATGGTTAGGCATTATGACACAAATGTAAGAAATCGAAAGATCATGGAATACGTGTTAGACCAATTATGTGTCATGTGTGATAAGGAATTTGGATTTCGAAGATATTGAACTATGTGGTTGACAAGTCATGTCGTACGCGTGTTAGTGAAAGTTAAATAGATAAAAGTTGGAAAAAAATGTGTGTTAGTATGAATGAGCATGAATACTAACATAATCATGGCATGATGGCATGAAAGAATAGGAACCACACTAGCACGGACCAAGCATGGAAGGCTAACGGATCAAGAAGTGGCGAGGAACGAATGCGAACACGGATGCATGAGGTAAGTGATTTTCGTAATCACTTCTTAGTTGTTTATGTAAAGTCATGTGCAACTTAATTAAGTATGATAATCAAGGTCAAATAGGAATGAAGTGTATGATATCGATGAAGTATTAAACGGATCGTAGCTTTGATCCGAGCAAGGTATGTGTGATTAAGAATTGTATCTAAGTAGTAGGATTGGTTACTTATGCAAGGAAGTCCTTTGTTGTTAAGGATAGAGCAAAGTTGACAAAAACGCCCTTGATGAGTATTTCGGCCAAACGACCTTAAAAGTCGTTTGGAAACGAGCTATTCGATTAGAGTAATGTCTTGGTCAAGTATGAAAGCAAAGTATAGGGTTTTGTATGTCATAGTCCATTTAATGCGCAATTACCCATAACGGGTCAAAATAAGCTTTTGAGCGAAAATGGGTTATGAAGATGCAAGGCATCCGAAAATTTAATCTCTTATGATAGTCGTCAATGAAATTATTAAGTTCATATGAAATTGGGGTCAAATAAGCAGATTATGTTGATAAATGCACGAACGGGTCAAATAATTAGAAAATGGTAATAAGCCGAATGCGCGTAAGGTAGGAATCTCCTTAAGTCGGATATGGAATTCCAAGTCCATGTGATAGAATGTGAATTTACAAGCATGTAGGAAGAAACGGGAGGTTAAACGGGTAAACGGTTTAAAAGTTACGCAAGTTTTAGCGTTTTCGGACGACGAAACGGATCTGCAGCAAAAATGGCAATTCTAGGGGCCGTCGCCGACGCCCCTATGGCCGTCGCCGACGCCCCGTGCTTTTTCAATATTTGGCCGACGCCCTAATGCACTGTCTACGCGATGTTGGCCGACGCAGGGAAGCGCACGGTCGTGCGCTTGGCCGCACGGTCGTGCGATCACGAGCAAATCATTGCACCAGCTGGTGCATTGCCAGTGCCCCCGACGTCGTAGAAACTGCACGGTCGTGCGGTTGGGACGCATGGCCGTGCATCAGCTTCCAGTTCAGTAAAATATGCAGAATTCGTCCAAAACAGTCCCGTAACCCACAAGGAGTCCCGAATCGTATTCTAAACTTATTTTAGAACGTTTATGGGATGCGATGGGCGTGTATGCATTTATATATGGAGCGAAATAAGTAGAAAGGCATAGATAAAAATAAGTATGGATTTACCTACATGATTAGTAAAAGAAAATCTTTTGGCAAACGCGTCAAACGCGTTTAGAAACGTATTTATGCGAGTAGGTAAGTATGTATGTAGGCAGGTATGTATGTATGTATGTAGGTATGCATGTTTGTAGGCACGCACGTATGTATGTAGGTACGTATGTATGTGGGTAGTTATGTGTGAACGTCTGCATATATATATATATATAAGTATGTATGGAAGTATATATGCATGAATTCAATGAAATTGAGTATTGACGATAATAATAGCGTGCCTTGTGAACGAAGTATGACGCAGGTACAACTAGGAAGTCTCACCACGGAATGTATAATCAGATGGAAAGCTGGATTGTGACGAGATAATGAAATGAATAGTCATTAAGGAGGAATCTTATTTATGCTTATAATGTGTACTAACGTTATGAATATATGTGGTGAACGCAGGTTGATCGGGTCACGGAGGATCATCAAGAAATGGAGATCGAGGACCGAGTCATGTGTAGGATTGTACGGGATTGTATGAGAGAGTAATTCAATACACATAAGTTGTGTTTTATCCTGTAAATGAGTTAAATTGATGTATTCAATATACAAGAGTTGTTTTAAGAATGAAACTCAAATAAGTCAAGGTATTATAAGGAAAGAAACTTTATGGTTAGTATTTCCGCTGCGACTTTTGCCATGTACGAATATGGGTGTAACAAGTTGGTATCAGAGCCCTGGTTTGAGAGAATCAAGTGTAAGAAGGTAAGTGCTTGAACTCAAACCTGTGTGCTCTTGTGATAAGAAACCCGTACAATCCAAGACTCGGTCAAGATCCAAAGGTAAAAGAGAATGTAAGTATGTACTTATGTATAAGTATAAAGAAACTGACGGTTTTGTATATGCAAGGTAAGTATAAGTGTATGAAGAGGATGATCTGCGAATGCGGTTAAGTACCGATACCAAGGCATGAAATAAGTTAAAGTTGAACCCAGGTACGTAAATTCAATATGTGGGTATATGAAATGGTAAAATGCACTAAGGGAAGAAAAATTGTAAATGAAGGACCATGATGGTATAGTAAACATGTTTTGAAAATGATACACGTGCCGAAACCTAATTCTTCGGACATAAGGTGACAATTACACGAAGACACGAAACTAGTATGTGGATTGTGTACCTGGCCAGTACACGTGAAGCATATGACGTTCGTGGGACCGTGATAATTAATACAGGTATGTCCGTTAGAATTAAGTAGTAGGTGGACGTGAGGGTGAAGAGAAATGTAAGACTCTCAAGAATGAGAGTATGAAATGCTATGTTAGAATCCGCGATACGGATTCGAAACATGAAATGCTATGCTAGAATCCGCGAGACGGATTCGAAACATGAAATGCTATGCTAGAATCCGCGAGACGGATTCGAAATATGAAATGCCATGTTAGAATCCGCGAGACGGATTCGAAACATGAAATGCTATGCTAGAATCCGCGAGACGGATTCGAAACATGAAATGCTATGCTAGAATCCGCGAGACGGATTCGAAATATGAAATGCCATGTTAGAATCCGCGAGACGGATTCGAAACATGAAATGCTATGCTAGAATCCGCGAGACGGATTCGAAACATGAAATGCTATGCTAGAATCCGCGAGACGGATTCGAAACATGAAATGCTATGCTAGAATCCGCGAGACGGATTCGAAACATGAAATACTATGCTAGAATCCGCGAGACGGATTCGAAATATGAAATGCCATGTTAGAATCCGCGAGACGGATTCGAAACATGAAATGCTATGCTAGAATCCGCGAGACGGATTCGAAACATGAAATGCTATGCTAGAATCCGCGAGACGGATTCGAAATATGAAATGCCATGTTAGAATCCGCGAGACGGATTCGAAACATGAAATGCTATGCTAGAATCCGCGAGACGGATTCGAAACATGAAATGCTATGCTAGAATCCGCGAGACGGATTTGAAACATGAAATGCAATGCTTGAACTCGCGAGACGGATTCAAGGGATAAAAAGCGTATATGCAATGTTTGAATCCGCGAGACGGATTCAAAGAATGAAAGATATGAATGCAATGCTTGAATCCGCGAGACGGATTCAAGAGATGAAAAGCGTATATGCAATGTTTGAATCCGCGAGACGGATTCAAAGAATGAAAGATATGAATGCAATGCTTGAATCCGCGCGACGGACTCAAGGGATGAAAGGCGTAAATGCAATGTTTGAATCCGAGAGACGGATTCAAAGATTGAAAGATGTAAATGCAATGTTTGAATCCGCGAGACGGATTCAAAACATAGAAGGTACGAAAGGGATGGATAATGTGTTCGAATTCGCAAAACATATTTAAGATATAAAAGACGGAACTAGTCTACATAAGAAGAAGTCAATAGCTTGACCATGTATGCGTCAAACAAGTCATATAAGTGAATGTAAAGCAAATGAACAAAAGAATGATAGGAATGAAAATATCCGAATGTGCAAGTAACGTAAGGATATGTATGGTACAAAAGACTATAGAAATGTAGAATGATGTTAGTTACGGAGTTAAGCACGTAGGTGTGACTATGAAATGGTAGTTTTGTTGTGATAACAAAACAAGGGTTAAATGTTATGCAATGTGTCTATAGAATGGAATCATAGAGGATGAGATGAAAGTACTAAATCTGTTATAAACGGATCAAATGAGTGTAAGCATTATTATAAGTTTGAATAAGTATGTATATTAACCTGTTATTAACGGGTCAAAGGAAATAAGAATGTTATATGAAAGTATGCCATGGAAAGTATAGACTTGTTAAGAAGAGGAAGCCAATTGATTGAATAATTATGAAATGAGGTAGGATGATTATTTATGATTATGATGTGACTATGAAGTCAAACATGAATGTGGGTGTGTAAGAGGAAATGAGACAGGTTTCGGGGACGAAACCTCATTTAAGGGGGGTAGACTTGTAACACCCCAAAAACGGATTTGGTAAATTAAAACCCGGTTGATATAAAGGAATGAGTTTTTAATCCCTCGTATAACCAAAATGAAACTAGAGGGACCAAAACCGTTAAGTGGGAAACATGAATTTATAAAATAAAAATCAAAACACCCCACACACACATAGTGTGTGTGTGTGTGTCGACAATCAGGAAGGAGAAAAGGGGTTCAAACCCTAGTCTCACTATAATCATCAAATTGAAAGGGGAATTCAGCTCGGATCTAATGCATGTACATGAATTCATGATCATCTAGCCCTATAAATCACTTGGTAAGTTGTAATTTATGATTTGGTGATTTTGATATGAAGTGGGTTATGATCAACCCACGAATTACTATGAGATTAAGCATGAATATGTGTTAGCATCATCTTAGGAAACATGTGTTAGGCATAATTTTGATTAATTGATGCCTAAAGATGGAAACCCACTAAGTTGAGTGATGAAGATGACATGAGTATTTCACCATGTTCAATTCTTGTTCAATGTTGATGGGCCATATTGAATATGATGGAATCTAGTTAGATGAATTGAAAGGAATATGTTGTTTGTTATGTTTGATGAACATGTGAGAATAGTATTGTTGATTAGTAAGAAGCTTTGATGAACTATGTATGAACTTGGAAGATTATGCATAAATTAGTTGTACATTGTGCATTAAATTGTGTACGCACACCAAGTGTTTGATGAAATGCCTCGTATAAGCTAGTATGTGAAATTGTATGCTAAACATCGGATGAACATGTGAAGAGGTTGAGATTATGTCAAATTACTAGCTTTGAATATGGTTGTCAACTAAAGAATCATGAATATGTTAGTATGTGTTGAATTGACGATACGTGTGCATGTATGTAGTTAGTCGATCATGTGCTTAGGTATGTGTGTGTCCTACACCATGATTATGAAATGTAAACGGTATATGGTGTATGTGACTAGGTGATCATGTAGTTGTTAGTGTCATACAACATTATGTATGAAATGAATGTCATGTCATTGATATGGTTCACTATATCAACATGAATGCGTGTCCATAAGTTGGAAGTTATATGCTAGAAGGTTGACTTTCTGAAAGTCAACCGATAATTTATAACATGGTTAGGCATTATGACACAAATGTAAGAAATCGAAAGATCATGGAATACGTGTTAGACCAATTATGTGTCATGTGTGATAAGGAATTTGGATTTCGAAGATATTGAACTATGTGGTTGACAAGTAATGTCGTACGCGTGTTAGTGAAAGTCAAATAGATAAAAGTTGGAAAAAAATGTGTGTTAGTATGAATGAGCATGAATACTAACATAATCATGGCATGATGGCATGAAAGAATAGGAACCACACTAGCACGGACCAAGCATGGAAGGCTAACGGATCAAGAAGTGGCGAGGAACGAATGCGAACACGGATGCATGAGGTAAGTGATTTTCGTAATCACTTCTTAGTTGTTTATGTAAAGTCATGTGCAACTTAATTAAGTATGATAATCAAGGTCAAATAGGAATGAAGTGTATGATATCGATGAAGTATTAAACGGATCGTAGCTTTGATCCGAGCAAGGTATGTGTGATTAAGAATTGTATCTAAGTAGTAGGATTGGTTACTTATGCAAGGAAGTCCTTTGTTGTTAAGGATAGAGCAAAGTTGACAAAAACGCCCTTGATGAGTATTTCGGCCAAACGACCTTAAAAGTCGTTTGGAAACGAGCTATTCGATTAGAGTAATGTCTTGGTCAAGTATGAAAGCAAAGTATAGGGTTTTGTATGTCATAGTCCATTTAATGCGCAATTACCCATAACGGGTCAAAATAAGCTTTTGAGCGAAAATGGGTTATGAAGATGCAAGGCATCCGAAAATTTAATCTCTTATGATAGTCGTCAATGAAATTATTAAGTTCATATGAAATTGGGGTCAAATAAGCAGATTATGTTGATAAATGCACGAACGGGTCAAATAATTAGAAAATGGTAATAAGCCGAATGCGCGTAAGGTAGGAATCTCCTTAAGTCGGATATGGAATTCCAAGTCCATGTGATAGAATGTGAATTTACAAGCATGTAGGAAGAAACGGGAGGTTAAACGGGTAAACGGTTTAAAAGTTACGCAAGTTTTAGCGTTTTCGGACGACGAAACGGATCTGCAGCAAAAATGGCAATTCTAGGGGCCGTCGCCGACGCCCCTATGGCCGTCGCCGACGCCCCGTGCTTTTTCAATATTTGGCCGACGCCCTAATGCACTGTCTACGCGATGTTGGCCGACGCAGGGAAGCGCACGGTCGTGCGCTTGGCCGCACGGTCGTGCGATCACGAGCAAATCATTGCACCAGCTGGTGCATTGCCAGTGCCCCCGACGTCGTAGAAACTGCACGGTCGTGCGGTTGGGACGCATGGCCGTGCATCAGCTGCCAGTTCAGTAAAATATGCAGAATTCGTCCAAAACAGTCCCGTAACCCACAAGGAGTCCCGAATCGTATTCTAAACTTATTTTAGAACGTTTATGGGATGCGATGGGCGTGTATGCATTTATATATGGAGCGAAATAAGTAGAAAGGCATAGATAAAAATAAGTATGGATTTACCTACATGATTAGTAAAAGAAAATCTTTTGGCAAACGCGTCAAACGCGTTTAGAAACGTATTTATGCGAGTAGGTAAGTATGTATGTAGGCAGGTATGTATGTATGTATGTATGTAGGTATGCATGTTTGTAGGCACGCACGTATGTATGTAGGTACGTATGTATGTGGGTAGTTATGTGTGAACGTCTGCATATATATATATATATAAGTATGTATGGAAGTATATATGCATGAATTCAATGAAATTGAGTATTGACGATAATAATAGCGTGCCTTGTGAACGAAGTATGACGCAGGTACAACGAGGAAGTCTCACCACGGAATGTATAATCAGATGGAAAGCTGGATTGTGACGAGATAATGAAATGAATAGTCATTAAGGAGGAATCTTATTTATGCTTATAATGTGTACTAACGTTATGAATATATGTGGTGAACGCAGGTTGATCGGGTCACGGAGGATCATCAAGAAATGGAGATCGAGGACCGAGTCATGTGTAGGATTGTACGGGATTGTATGAGAGAGTAATTCAATACACATAAGTTGTGTTTTATCCTGTAAATGAGTTAAATTGATGTATTCAATATACAAGAGTTGTTTTAAGAATGAAACTCAAATAAGTCAAGGTATTATAAGGAAAGAAACTTTATGGTTAGTATTTCCGCTGCGACTTTTGCCATGTACGAATATGGGTGTAACACAATGTTCCATTCAAAACAAAAGAATCACCACCTCTGTTCATCTCTTTCGCCACCAAGAACAAAAGAACCACCAGGTTCTTCATTTTGACATTAAATTATTAGTATAAAAAATAACAAATATCTCAAATAGCAATTTATCAATTATCAAATATGTAATCAATCATGGATTAAATAACAATTCAAATATCCCATAGAAATGATCAAAGATGTTAATGTTCTGCACTTATGTGAAAATCAAAATTTTGACTTAATAACCAGATATCTACTATGTAAAAGATCGAATAACAATTCAATATTCGATAACATAACTATACTCGACTTGCCTCTGTTTCTAGCGGCAGAATAGGCAGCATGTTATTGTGTCTCATAGTCGATTTCGATCTTCTCAAGCACCAAAGACCCTTAATTTGAACTGTACTGGACTTACCGCTTAATTTGATGTTGGGGGTTGTTGACAACGCGAATTTCGAATACAAATCAGAACCCAAAATCTTCACCATGGCCTGCCTCTTCATCTTCTTTGTCAATACTTTTCTTATTTCCACCAAAATCAGACACAGGATGGTCCGATTTACTTGATTAGAGGTCGTATTCAAGGTTTCTTGCACCAGATTTGAGGGGAGAGACGAATGAACAATCAAAACCCATTATTCTATCTTGCATTTGCCCAACTTCCTTGGATACATGATCCAAAATGCCTAAAAAATCCCTTACAATCATTAAAATTCTCAAAGGGTACACACCCTCTTTCACCGCATCACCATGAAAATACTCCGTTACATCTTTAACCGATGCCAACGCCTTCTGTTCATCCATCTTGATCCTTTGAAGCTTTGTTTCAGTTTCCTTAACGAACAATCTCATCGACCCGTAAAAGTTTCCTGGAGCACTTTCCGTATCGTGTAATTCATCACCTTCTGATCGGATTTTTGTTAAGTGCCACTTTCTTTGTTTCCACATGAATTGCATGATTCCTTTTTTATCTCCATATTTAGTTATTAGTTGAGTAATGGGTTATTAGTTGAGTAGTGGGTTAGATGGTTAACATTGTGATTTCTATTTAAAGAGTCTATCTATGTCCATTTCTTATGATGAATGAAAAATATTAGTCTTGAATTCTCTCACTAAATTGCTTTCTGGTTTCCTTTATATTTTCTTTGGCCAATGAAACCGTTGGAACCACATTAGTGGTATCAGAGCTGTCGTGATCCCCCCGGACCATGGTTGCTCACACTTAATCCGAACCCGAGTTCTATAAATGGATGAATGAATCCGTTGCGAACCGTCTTCAACGAGTTCCGATCATTCCGTACCATGTGGGAAGCTCAATCTCCTACACTTTGACCACCTGTTTCCGCTACCGCACCACCCGTACCACCCACTTCTACCGCCACACCACCAAAACCCGCCCCATCGACACCGACACCAAAATCATCTCCACCTCCTTCGGTTCTGAAAACAAACCCCGTGCTTTGTCGGCTATCATCCAATGTTTCACATTCATACTCTGTTGTTGTCTCCGCCGACTCCGGCAACACGGAGGTTCAAAAAAATCAAGCATTTTCCACACCACAATTGCTTGCTTCTTTGGTCAAATCGACAGAATGTATCAAGTATCTTGGGTCAAAACATATTGCTTCCAATTTGGAAAAAACTTCATGGTTGGCTTCCTTAAAAAAATCCCCTTTCACCGTTTCTCAAGTCAATTACATGCACAATGGACTCCACACTTTTTCTTGCATTGACAAGGACAAATTATGTTTTGTCAATTTGGGATACTTCACTTTAGAGTTGGAACCGATTGCCACTAAAGCGAGATTAACTGAACAACGTGAGTGGCGTCCACCGTGGCCTTTCATTAAAAATGCTCTGAATGCCGCAGGAAGAACCGAATGCCGGCCACCGTGGTGCACCGCTAATGATCCGACTTCATCCTTGTGGACAAGGATTATTTTGAGTAGGAGGGAATGTTACGTGCCACTTTCTTTGTTTCCACATGATTTGCATGATTCCTTTTTTATCTCCATATTTAGTTATTAGTTGAGTAGTGGGTTATTAGTGACGGTTAACATTGTGATTTCTATTTAAAGAGTCTATGTATGTCCATTTCGTATGATGAATGAAAAATATTTGTCTTGAATTCTCTCACTAGATTGCTTTCTAGTTTCCATTCTATTTTCTTTGGCCAACTAAACCGTTGGAACCACATCATTTTTCTGCAACCCGAGTTCAAGTTTCGACACGTAACCACGAAGAACATCTGCATCCATCCCCACAGCTTTCTTAACATGACTTAATTCCCGACTTAGCTGAACCAAACAAACCATCGTTGCACTCACTTAAGTCTTGGTTAGGGTTAGGGTTTGAATTGGGGATATTGAAAAGGTTTGAAAGATGATGAAGAGGAGAATGGAGTCTGATCCAGTTTATTATTATTTAAACAAATCGATTGTAATGACGAAAATACCCTCACATTTTTTGCACATGAGGGTGTCAGTTAGTTTTTAACAGACCTTTAACGTTAATACCTTAGATTGTTAAAAATTAAAAGTTAATACCCAGAAATATGATTTTAAACTATTCGTAACTTAGATTGTTACTTTGTGTAAATAACATGGACTAAGTATGTAATTAACTCTTAAATGAAGGTGAAAGTTTATAACTATTTATATGACTGTAACAAACGAGAAAATAATGACTATTTTCTATGGATATAAATTTAAATAAAATTCCTTACGGTTACCTAATCTTTTTAAATAAATAGCATGAAAATAAAGATTAACAGTGAAAACGAAAAATGTAAGAAATAAACAACAAAGAAATATAATGGAAAAGTATGTAGAACGGTAGAACCCACCACATCAGGTGTAGGAAACATCCCAAACTCTCAGGGACCCACACGGAGGCTTTGCTACTGAATTTTAGTCATGCCTGGGTTGGGTCCATCCCTCTTTCAGTCTTTCCAGGAAGAACACTTTAATTTTTTTTTATGTCGTCAATCATCCTCTTATAAATTTTAAAGCATCGTCCAATTATGGGTCATTCCTCTCAATTTCACCTTCCAATTCAACCACATCAATAATTATGTCTGTTGCTACTGAAACCTCCACCACCACACAACATTCACAACATTGTCGTCATTTCGAATTTGGTGAAATTCTCTCAGCAACAAAAAACTTCGACGAATCATTAGTAATTGGGCATGGAGGTTTTGGAAAAGTCTATAAAGGTAACATCGACAACGGATCTTCACTTGTAGTTGCCGCCATTAAACGATTGGATGCTATGTCTGATCAAGGAGAATCCGAGTTCTGGGCCGAAGTCGAAATGCTTTCAAAGTTGCGTCATTGTTATCTTGTGTCTTTGATTGGTTATTGTAATCACGAAAGCGAGATGATCCTCGTCTATGAATACATGCCCCATGGAACACTTGCAGATCATCTCCACGAACTTGGTACCCCTCTATCTTGGTGTCAACGACTCAAGATGTGCATAGGTGCGGCGCGTGGGCTGGACTACCTCCATACTGGTACGGGTATTGAGTTTGGTATCATACACCGAGATGTCAAGAGCTCCAATATTTTGTTAGATAAAGATTGGGCGGCTAAAGTTTCGGACTTCGGGTTGTCTAAAATAAGCCCAAGGAATCAGCTATCAACTCATGTCAGCACACTTGTCAAAGGCACTTTTGGGTATTTTGATCCAAGTTATTTTGCCACCGGAAAGCTTACAAGAATGTCCGATGTATATGCATTTGGGGTGGTATTGTTGGAAATGCTTTGTCGGAAGAGAGCGGTGGATGACAGTCTTGATTGGGGAATAGCAACATGGGCTAAAGACTCGATCAAAGAAGGCAATTTGAAGGATATAGTCGATTCTGATATAAGGGGTGAAATATCCCCAATATGTTTGAAGCACTATGCACGAATAGCAGAAAGATGTTTGGATAGCCATCCAAAGCACCGTCCGACCATGGCTGAGGTCGTCCCTAGTCTTGATTATGTACTCGCCTCACAAGAGAAAACCAATAGTATGTTGCAAACTGCAAGTAAGACAATATTTGGTCGGATGGTTGATAAGTTTTCTTACACTGGCAAGAGCTCAGGTATTCCAATATGCTCATTTATCTGTGTAGATTCATTGTATTTGTGTCTATTTTACGAGCATAGTGCTTAAAACAGAAGAGTAATTACTTTGAAAAGCATAGTGAAGGATATATCTAATATGCTAAAACTTTCATAAAATAACTTCTTGTCACTTCTTACTTTTTAGAAAGTTTTATGTTACAAAAGTAACTGTAATGTGCTTATACACCATATAGGTATGGAGTTTGGATCCATCATGCCTAAGAAGCCCCTCCATATAGGTAAGGATTTTGGATTCCTCATGCCCAAGAAGTTGGATGATCAACCGCCACTTTCTTTAAATGAAATCTCACACCCTTCTGGCTCTACTGCTAATACATATGGAGCTTATGCTTCTTCAAACATGGGGCGCCGGTTTACTTTTGCTGAGATTCGGGCTGCTACAAATAACTTTGATAAGGCTCGAATTATTGGTGTTGGCGGATTTGGTAAGGTTTATATGGGTGAAATCAATGGTGGGGAGATTAAACTCGCTATTAAAAGAGGAACACCGGGCTCTAGGTATGGTGTGAAGGAATTTAGAAAAGAACTTGAAGTGCTTTCAAACCTTCGGCATCGCCACCTTATTTCTTTAATAGGGTATTGTGAAGAAAATACCGAGATGGTCCTTGTATTTGACTACATGGCTAATGGAACACTAAAAGACCATCTTAACAAGATACAAAGTCAACCATTAACCTGGAATCAACGACTTGAAATTTGCATAGGTGCAGCACGTGGTCTAAACTATCTTCACACGGGTGCCAAAGAGACCATCATCCATAGGGATGTGAAAACATCTAACATCCTTTTGGACGACAAATGGGTTGCTAAAGTATCAGATTTTGGGATATCAACGACAACCACAGAAATGGAAATGGAATGCACCGACGATATTAAAGGTACTTTCGGGTATTTAGATCCTGAATACATACGGACACTGATGTTGACCGAAAAGTCAGACGTGTACGCTTTTGGGGTTGTGCTTTTGGAGATCTTATGCTCCCGGAAAGCCGTTGACCACACACTTGGAATAGAGCAAGCACACTTATCCGATTGGGGGTTTAACTGTCACAAAAAGGGTATATTTGATCGGATTGTCGACCCTTTTTTGAGAGGAAAAGTTTCAAGTGAGTCGTTCAATAAAGTGGTGGAAACAGCTGTCCAGTGTGTTTCTAAGAATGGGGTTGACAGGCCATCAATGGGGGATGTTCTTTGGAATCTCGAGCAAGCTTTGGTCCTTCAAGAGAGGCCACTCGAGGGAACGTCAGGTGGTGTTTGGGGTTCCTTATTTTGCCCCAACTTCTCACTTATTGACTTTTGAGAAGTGAAAAGGAAACCCAAACACTTTCAAATAAGGACTTTTGTGTCTTCAAATGGCTTTGAGAAGGAGAAACTGAGAAGTAAGAAATTCTTACTTCTCACTTATGACTTCTCAAGAAGTGATAAGTGACAAGTTAAAAGGAATCCCAAACACCCCCTCAAAGTAATACACGTATCGGTGGTCCAAGTCTCGTTAGCAGGAAATACTTTTATGATGTTTTGGATTTAATATTTTGTAACGTGAGGTTTGAATTATAGAGATGAGATCTTCTTTAAAAAAAAAGAGGTTTTTTTGTACCAAATGTATAAAAGCATTCACATTGTAACCTCTAACTCCATCTGTATAATTAAATCAAGAGTAAACTATCATTTTGGTCTATGAGATTTGGTCACTTTTGCCACTTTAGTCTAAAACTTAAATCTTTTAAATCTGGATCCCTATGGTTTCATTTTTATTGCCATTTTTGTCCAAAAATGAAATCAACTGATATTTGGCTAATAAAATCCTGTTATTTTGTCATTTTTCTCAAGGACAAAATGGTTATTTTAAGCATTAATATATATAAGTAAAATTTAAAAAAATCTCAAAACTCTGCACTCTCTCTCTCTCTTTAAACACCCCTCTGTCTCTCTCTCTCTCTCTAAACACCCATCTGTCTCTCTCGTCTCTCTCTCTCTAACACCACCGCCACCTCCTCCCCCTTCTCACCACTGTCACCACCTATCGTTCCGTCCGCGTTAGTTTTCGCTTCTAAATCAAATTTCTCAAACATACCACAAGTAGCTAGGGTTTCTAGCTCTTTCTGTAACTGAGCTTTGGTGTACACTACACACCACCCGCTTTAATCGAAACCATTTCGAAAATGAATCATCTAGAAACACTAAATCAGATACCTTATACTTTTTAGATCCACTAAGTTTGTTCAATTAAACAACAATATCAGTTGGTAATCCATGTGAATCCCATTCTGATGATTGATTCTCATCTGCATTAGCTTCAGGTGACAACAACCTTCTCCACCACCCGCCGCCACCGCCGTTACCACCCCCGGAAGCTCCTCCACCGTCATTACCACCAGAGAAGCCGATTCTGGACGGATTTTTGTACGCTACATGGAACAGAACACCGGCTGCAGCCGAAGTGGCGAGGTTTTTGACGGAGAATAAGCTAGGGTTTGAGCGTTGGGGTTTGTTAGGGTTTTGAGATGAGATTTTTCGGTATTTGATGGTGGAGGTGGTGATGGAGGCGGAGGAGGGTGGAGGTGGGAGGTTAGAGCGGGTGCGACGGTGATGGAGGGTGAGGAATTGGCCGGAGCCGGTGGCGATTGACGCCATTGTTGATAAGAGGGGTTATGAGTGCACTGCTGACTATTGCACTATTTGAAGTTTGAATCGGGCAAGATTTACAATTGATTTGGAGTTTAGAGAGAGAGAGAGAAGAGAGCGAGAGAGGGGTGTTTAGAGAGAAAGAGAGGGATGTTTTGAGGTTTTTTTATTACATATATACATATTTATATATTAATGTTTAAAATGACCATTTTGACCCAGAGAAAAAGGACAAAATAGCAGGATTTTATTAGCCAAATATCAAGTGATTTCGTTTTTGGACCAAAATGGCAATAAAAGTAAAACCACGGGGACCCAAATTTAAAAGGTTTGAGTTTTGAACTAAAGTGGCAAAAGTGACCAAATCTTAGGGACCAAAATGGCAGTTTACTCTTAAATCAATAAACACATTTTTCTCTAATTCTTTTTATTTTTCAAAAACTTTCACATCCAACTCTTTATCTATATCTCTATCTTATTCACAAACAGTTATTTTATTATTAATTTCTCATTCCTACACACCCACAACAAAAATATAAAGGATTGGAATGAGCCCCTAAATAGAGTCAAATGCCCAGACGCTCCCTGTCACACCCCCAAAATCCACATGCGGAGTATCACCGCTTGGAGGCGTGACTGACCAGGATCAAACCACTAATCATATTGAACAAGTAAGTAATTAATTGTAAAAGTCCAACCAACACGATTAGTGTCCAAATCAAACATAGTTTATGTTATGAGCGGAAGCATAATGTTTAAAACCAAAACTTAAGTTTAAATATCCAAAGGTCTCACATGGCACACAGCTATCCATGTCCCACAACGACTCTTCCTTGTGCAAGCTCCAACTAAGTACCTATTGACCTGCAAAGCATGTAGTAACGAGTCAACAACAATTTGAGTGAGTTCACGGTTGGGTGTTCGTTTTAAGTTGTTCCAAGAACAGTTTCCTTTAACTGGCGTTCCTGCCGGGGGGGTTACCCCATAGTTGAAAACGTGATTTGTTTAACCCTTTGTTTAACCCATTAACTCTGGCAATCCAGCCGTGGGGGCTACCCCATGATAGTTATCTGGCATTTCGGCCGTGGGGGCTACCCCTTGTATACACTAGACTCGTTACCATATCGACTACTGACGAAAAGTCATGTTTAAGTGCCCTGAACTGTTAATGTCTATCATCATTGACGTGCCCAGATCCATTAGTTCACGCCCGTCCTCTGCGGCACGGTGTGAGGCTTGTCAGACCTAAATAGCGCTATCTAACTAATGACCCGCTCGCCATTGGCCCGGCGATTAAGTCGATATAAAATAGGAGGGACTTCGTGATAGAGAGTTTTGGTCTAGTAAAGTTATCTGTCCGTGAGGACGAGGAATTACATTCCTGAACCAGTACTGTCCTACCCAAGAAAGGACGAGGAAATCCATATTCCTTAACCCCATTCCCAACCCCTGGGAATCCCATGTTTTGTAGAGTGTGAACTCACCTTGGTTTGCTCGGCAGATTACACAGAAAGGTCAAGTCTAGCAGCTAGTGGTCAACCACGTCCTAACATGGTTATCACACATGTCAAGTTTTGGTTTCAAGTATTGCACGTAAGTGACACATAAGCTAGCAGATAAAGGACACACACTGATCATGGCAACCACACAATGCACGTTAACACATTAGCAGTCAATTACATAACACCTGGTACTTGTACGACCCAACGGTAAAGCCCAATAACAGGCGGCCCAACATGTTGTGCGGTCGGCACAGCCTTGTGCGACCCACATCATGTTGTGCGATTCAGATAAACACTCGGCCCGAATAGTCAAAGGCCTAAACATAAAATACACGGCCCAATCCAATAACATGTAACAGTCTTGTGCGATCCGGATGAGTTTGTGTGAATCAACCGACTTGTGCAATCAAGACAAACCCAGCCCAATATGTATACCCGGCCCACCATGACAACTTATGCGACCCCACAGTCTTGTGCGACTGTGGGTGTCTTGTGCGACTTGCCTTTGGGCTTTGAGGCCCATGAGTTATCCATTAATCATAACTTGTGCGATCAGTTTAAATGTCCGGATATCATGCAATCAGTTATATTATTTCCTTTTGTGAACATATCAATTAACAATTCCAACAGTTTTCATATCACTTAATAATCGATCAAATCATTACCTTTAACAATTGTTTCACATAAGCCCTAACATCATAATTATGAACAACAACCTATCATCTCACAAACATGGATCTCGATTCACTAACATATTACATAGCAACCCACATGATCATCAACGGAATAAACAACAATGGCCGACAACTGTTTAATCATCTCTAAAGGTTATTGGACCAAACTATGATATGCAACATTTACTAAATTCTTAACTTGATAATTGACTAAAACAGAAATCACATGGCCGCTTACATGCATACTAGTCGACAAACTCAATTAATCAACACACCACAATTTGTTTTCCATTCATAAAGTCTTTCACATGATGATATGACATCAAGTCTTGAATGCCATAGAATGATTGGGCCCTTTTTTTCTTAAATGTAAGAACACATGGGTTGATGCACATATCCATAATGGAATTTGACTTTTACAATCGATGTATACTGACCACCACATGATTTCTAGAACCCATACATATCGATTCCATCATATGTTCCCAATTATCACCCACTAACAAATAATATTCATGGTGTCAACAATTAGTCAATGATGTCAATCCAAAAATCATAAATATAACCGATTACTAACCTATTCTACATCAAACAAATCAAGATCAAACACTTAGCCATATTATCATTCGATCAAGCTATAACAGTAATCAAAGTCAAACAATAATAATCGTATACTAACCGAATGCAAGGTAGGAATCACAAGGACTTCGAGAGGATCCGGATAACCGTCGGCTTAGAGAAAGAGAGGAGAGCACTAGGGTTTTGTTATGTTGTGTGGTTGCAAAATAAGGGAGAGTGTTAACCTATTATGAGGCTATGCATATGAGAAGTAGGCCGAACCCATCATGGGCTGCTTATGTGTTCCGAGTTCAAGGAGAAGTGGGCCGAGAGTTGCATGAGCCAAAGCCCATTGGCTTGTGCGGTCGGATGTCTATTGTGCGATCGGTTTCTATCGTGTGGTAATACATACATATAAACAAACACAAGCACGTAATAACATAGCATTCTCATAAACATTCACTTTCATAAAATTCACATATCGTACACATACGTTACAATAAAGTACAAAGATCGGTTTGGAAATACGAGTTGTCACACTCCCTGTGGTTTTGTAAAGTACACCTATAGTCCCTAACTTTTGAAAATTACACCGGTTTTCCTTGTGGTTTACTTTTTTTTACTCGGATGGTCCCTGGAGTAGATTTCCGTTAGTTTTCACCGTTAAATGAGTGTGAAATGACATAATTATCCTTACCCTTAGTAAAAGACAAAACAATTTCTTCTTTCTTCTTTCTTTTTTTTCTCCGGCAATCGATTTCTTAGGGTTTTACTGCTTCAGAGGTACGTTTTCTCCATTGGTTGTGATTGTGATGGATCATGGTTCCATTTGTTTGATATTATTGTTGAATTGTATCTATAATGATACAAAATTTGATTTTGATCAGGTTTTGTTGATTTTATCTTATGGCACAGTTTTCCCTAAATTAAACGAGTCTTTTGTATCAATTTAAGGCTAGGTTTATTTGGTTTTTGCTTAGGGGAATGGTCAATTTTTGTCTAGGTCTGTTTGGTGGTAAATTCATCGGGTGTTTGGGGGTAGAGTTAAGATGACAGATGTTCAACAACAACAACAACTTCCAAAGAAGCTTAAGAGCACTACTGATACATGTTTGGATTTCGAGAGAGGTGGTTCGGAGTTCGAAAGAGGGTTCGAGGAATTAATGAGGGGTCAATTGGATGATTGTATGTCATTTGCATCATGCAGCTCCCCACGTAATACCAAGGATGACGAGGAAAGTGAAGGTGGTGATCAACTTATGAGGAGGAGGAGGTCTGATCTTGAAGAGTATGATCTGGCGGAATCTTGGATTACGAGAAGACGTCTAGGATTTTGAGTAGGTGGGCTGCTAGGTAGGCGTAGGAAATGATTACGACGATTGAGAGGAGAAACTGTGAGTCGGTGTTAATGACGCTTGCAGGTTTGCATACTGTTTCGCTGTTGGATTCGTCTTTTTTTGTGGGAATCGCAATCGCCTTCTCCAGACATGGGGCGAATTCACGATGGTGCTTGGTGTCTATTATGCAGATGAAGATGAGGGAGATGAGGGTTTAGAGGGAGAGAGAGAGAGAGAGAGACGATTGGGGGGGGGGGGGGTTAGAAGAAGGGGGTGGGGTGGGGTGGGGTAATGTTTTAATTTAATACTAAGGGCATTTTGGTCATTTTACATGGAGTTAACGGTGAAAACTAATGGACATCCACACCAGGGACCATCCGAGTAACAAAAATTAAACCACAGGGAGCACCGGTGTAATTTCCAAAAGTTAGGGACTATAGGTGTTACTTTACAAAACCACAGGGACTATCCGAGCATTTTACTCCTCTAAATATAAAGATATGCTTTAGTATCTATATAATTTTCTCTGTTATAGAGATTCCATTGTAATGTAGTTTTTGTTGTTTCCTCTATTTCTTCCTCTATATTAGATAGAAAATGTTATTATAGAGGCTCCAATGTGAATGCTCTAAGACAGGCTTAGCCATTGATGTCCCAAGATCAAAGACTCAAAACTAAGTGGCGGCATTTTCATAAATTGAAGAAAAACAAATAGAGAAAGAGTATTCTGGTCCTTTCTTACTTGAACTCCTGCCCCCCTTGATTTTCAAATGCCTATAAGTTTTTATGTTAATTTAAAAAAAAAAGTACATCGTATTAATGGGCATTTTATTGTCTTTAATTCGAGCTGTCTAGTTCTATAGTTTTCTTTAAAAAGAAAAGTTCATGATTTTGAATACCCATTACGTGATTACGTGATTTTGAAAACCCATCACATGACTACGTGATTTCATTATAGTATGTTAAACCATACTAAGTGATTTCATACTTACGTAACAATAGTTGACTACATATTATTACATGACTACGTGATTTTGAATAGCCATTTCGTGATTAAGGAGGTGTTTATTTTTTATTCAAACATCTTCAAGGGAGCTGATGTCTGCAGGCGCGTAGACGTTACCCTTGAAGACTGTTTGTTTTTTTAAACAGATCTGAACTCAACTTTTTTCATCTTAAAAAATAAGCTATGGACCCCCTTCTTAAAACATCTTCACAAAAACCCTAATATACTCCTCCCTCATATACGCTTAAAATATCAGCCTCTCCCACATCGCCCCTCCTAGACGCCGCCGGTCCTCCTCCGATGATGACCAGTTTTTCGACGACCTCCCTCTTCTCCTCACCGTCCGATGACCTCCATCTTTTCCTCCGACCAGGCACTTCTTTTTTGCTTCTTGATTTAGCTTCTTAGACCTAATTTTGCTTCTTGATTTAACTTTTTTTTGCTTCTCGTTTGTTAGTCCTTTTAGACCTAATTTTGCTTCTTGATACATACAAAATATTGGTGTTAAAGTTCTTGAATGTGTTTATATTTCATTGGTGTTTATATTTTATAGAAGATAATTACATTAATGTTTGATTTGTTGAACATAAGGTTCTTGAATGTTGAACACAAAGTAGATGTTATTGAACGTACAGGCAATATCAACTTATAAAAACAAATAGTCTTATATTTTCAGCTTGCAGAGCTTCAGACCACAACTTCAGTTGCAGACATGAAAACAGATGAAATCAGCTTGTAAACAATTTATGTCTGCAAAAACAAACAACACCTAAGTTATTTTATTATACTATTTTATGTGAAACCACACTGAGTGATTACGAAATTACGTAAAAAAAAGTAATACACAATATTTCATATGTGATACCAAATATTTAAGGTCTAATCACATATTAAGGATAAATTATATACAAAACATTAGCCAAACAAGCTATAATAACTACATAATGTCGTATATTAGAGATTTAATCACCTAATAAAGAATAAACCATCAAGTTCTTATTATTAAATGTGTAATCATGTAATAAGCATACTTGTAATAACATCGGTTATAACAAATCATATTGAATGTGTAATTAAGTAATAGATTTATATTGAATGTGTAATCATGTAATGGTTTATGTTGAATGTGTAATCATGTAATGGTTTATGTTGAATGTGTAATCACGTAATGATACTTCAAAATCACGTAGTCATATGTTGGGTATTCCAAATCACGTAACCACGTAATGGACTAATAGGTATTCAAAATCCTTTAATTATTTTTATGAAAACTATTACAATAGGCTACTCTAATTAAAGAGAATGAAATGCTCGTTAATACAGTGTATTTAAAAAAAACTATTAACATGTGAAAAAGTTATAGCCGTTTGAAAATAAAGGGGGAAGTTTCACTTGGAAAAGGACCAAATTACCCTTCCTACCAATGACACATGTCCTCAAATTCTTCTCGCGTATGCTTCCTACGTACGTGTTGTCATGTACATGATCCAAGCACTGAAATTATAAGAGCATTCCCATTAGGTTAAATATCAGCACTATATTCTCAAAATTTAGTGAAAATTATAAGGAACTTACCTTTTTGAGAAATCCATCAGAATCTCTAAACTAGATATTAAATTTAACAATTATATAGTAGTTCTCAATCTATTGAGAATATTTTAGATCTTTACTTCTCATCCTAAACTACATCCTTCCATTTTGTGAATCTTTACTTCTCATCCTAAAACTACATCCCTTCTTTATATATACAACATGTGATACGTGCACAAGTGATACGGGTCGGACCATCCATGAGACAATTCAACAGTGCACATTTACCATGCATAGGGGCAGATCTAGGTTCAAACACCGGGTTTCCAGGAACCCACTCAGTTTGTAATTTGTAGCGAAAATGTATATAGAAAATTGAAAAGGAACCTGCAAATATATTTTATGTGAACCCATCAATATAAATGTCTATTGTTCGACTAGTTAAACACGCTTTTCCTAACTGTTGCTCCCCGATAACAATACTCTTTAACTAAATTTGGCAAGTGATTTAAACAAGTATGAAAATAATGTGCAGAAATGGAAATCAAACATTCAAGAAACACAACTACAGAATTATAAAGTTTATATCACTTTGAAAAACAAGGTTTACAAGGTGACTGAGAGATTATTGACTAATAGAAACGAATACTTTGAGAATTCTGTAATGAAGAGCAACGGAGTTTTTGTTGTATGTAATGAATGCTTGGCTTAACTCATTTGCCTTCAGTGGGACTTCTCTATTTATAGTAAGTCTTTGTTATGAATAAACATTTATTTATTCATGCGCTTGCTCTGCATAAAGTAACTTTTTGGCATATTCATTAAATCCATTAAGGTCAATTTGCTACTTTACATTTGTGGCAGAGCCTTATCTTTTAGACAAGTTAGCTCCTCAGAATTTCTGATGAACATCTTATTAGACATCTGATGAACTGATCATCAGATATTCTGATGATCAGAAATTACCAGATTCTGATGATAATCATCAGATTTATCATCAAACTTATTAGATTGTCCTTCTTTGATTGTCTTCCTTTATCTGTGATCTAATTCTGATATCTGTTGAAGATGTGTCTTTCCTTCTGCTTTTGTCCTATTTATCTTGTATCTTCCTTCTGTTTAATCTTTTTGACTTTATCTTCAGCACATGATCAGATTGATCAAATTTTTCTTCAATACTTACAAAAAAGTTTCCTAACAATTTCCCCCTAAGTATTGTAAGGAAAATACCTACTCATAACGAAGAACATAAAAGAAATTCAAACCACATGAAAACTAAATTGTGACAGAAACATTGTTCAAATAAAGGAAATAACAGAAATAAATTGTTTATCAAGCACTGTTAGGATTAACTCTGTATAGATCATTGTCCTTCAATATTTTCTTCAAGTCAATCATCTTGATGCATTCTTTAAACATTGCCTTGTACCAGGTTCTTGCTCCAATCCATTCATTGACGATTTCTTCAATCGTTATCCTCAGCACCTCCTTGTCGCATCCCTTTGCTATAAGTTGCTCCTGTTTCTTGTTCATGCAATCTTTTATGTATTTGAAGGTCTGGTTTGAATACTTGCATATTCTATCAACTCTAAAGAGAGCCTTCTTTTCTTCATGATCCCTAAAAATAATAGAGAGTTCTGGTTTTTCAAAGATAACTCCTGTTCTGGCTTCTTCTTGTAGTTATGTTGGAATTGTTGTGTCAGGAGGGGGCATGAGCACCTTTTTCCTTATCACATGATCATAATTGATGCATAGGTCCAAATCAGTTAAAGCTATTCATGTGAACAGCTTCACTCCAGCTTTTGAGAGGCTGTGAAGAGCTCTCCTTAAAAACCTTGTGTTTCCTTTTTCTTCATCAAAGCTCTTCTTCAGCATGGTCAGGTCTATTGGATGGAGCCTATCTGCTAAATCACCATCTGTGATTACCTCTTCATCACCATTCCTTCTGATCAAGGTGTACTTATGTCATACCCTTAATTCCCGATGGGCCCGGACATGGGATTTATGCGTGACAAACTGATATAGATATCCACAATTAACACAACGGAAGTCTAGGGAGTATAAAATACTATTACAAATTACAATGTCCAAATGTTCAAATAATTATACAAACCAAAGTGTATAAAAGATCCACAGGCGGATCAAATAAACAAAAGATTATGTACACATACTACTAGGCTTCATGCATGGAGTTGCAAATTCCACTTATGCATTTACCGGGCAGCTTCCAGCCTATTTAAGTATTTTACAACCTGCGCTTAGTCTTTTGAAGATACGCCAGTTTACACTAGTAAATACAAATAACCGATACATTTTGAAAATATTTCAAAATCATTTTATGTACACAATGGCACATGTATTTTCATAAATAACTTGGGATAAACTATTTCTCATGTTATCAGTTTTACATGCTTGTCAATACATATGGGGCCCAGAAACTATGTCGAGATCATGATTAACTGGCACACCACTATAATACCCTTATTGGGCAAACCCTTATTAGGTTATAAAAATATTTTAATATAGCATTAGCATCTGTTAGATGTATGCCTACACCCCATGCTTAAGTCCTGGCCATTTACAATTAAATGAGCCGAGGATATCCAGGACACGGTCGCATTAACCCCCAATGTTTAAGTTATCAAGCAATACAAATTAAAACGGGTTATTTGAATTCCAGACACATAGGTCATTGATCCCATACCCGACTGAGCGGTAATAATATACCGTATCCCAAGCCCGTATAGGGAAAACAGGTTAAGAGTATTTACCTGGCTTAAGTCTTCAAAGACAATATATCAGCACAACCGTTCAAACAAAATAACAAGTAAAGTTTCAATTTACCAAACACCCTAGTCTGAAATAAATGGTATAATAACCAATTAGAACATTAACAGGTCCTATTCAAGTCATAGACTTGGACCGGTTAACTTTAATATAAAGAAAACGGTATGGTACACTAGATTAAGCGGTGGCCGGATAGAATGTAGTTTAATCCCTCACAAGTACTATGACTTGTATAATATGGGTAAACAATATAACATTCTGTAATTTTAAAAGAATTTGAAGGATTTTGACCTAATTCGACTAACTTATATAAACTAAGTTATATAAGTCAACCGTACGAGCATAAGCGGTATCAGGTGATCGAATGAGTTAGTAATAAGTTCATTATGCCAAAACATTATTATTACACTACCACATCAGTAGGTATTACACATTATATTATCATTATAGTTTAAAACCCATTTATGCACAAATGGGTATAATCGGCATTTTTATCACATATTACATGAACTTGCATAAAACCCGACTACTGATTATGATCACATAGTATAACCTCGTAGGATTATTCTATACATAAATATGATCATAATGCAACTACAAATCGTAGGGTTATTCTATACGAGCCGCCTTGATGCGCTCTCGGATCTGCATGATCTTATCAGTCGTTTCTTGGACCAGTTCGGGACCAACCATCTGTCTATCGCCTGCATCTGCCCAGCATAACGGTGATCGACACTTGCGTCCATAGAGAGCCTCGAACGGTGCAGCTTGGATGCTTGTATGGTAGCTGTTGTTTTAGGAAAACTCAACCAAAGGCAGATGAGTATCGCAAATGCCACCTAAGTCCATTACATAAGCACGTAGCATATCTTCTAGCGTCTGAATCGTTCTCTCGCTTTGACCGTCTGTCTGCGGGTGAAAAGCAGTACTCAGATTCAACTGAGAACCAAAAGCTTCTTGAAAGGATTGCCAAATCCTTAACACAAACCGTCCATCTCTGTCAGTTATAATCGAGATAGGCACTCCATGACGTGCTACTATCTCCCTTAGGTACAGCTCAGCTATCTTACCAGTGTTATCCTTCTCTCTGATCGGCAAGAAGTGCACAGACTTTGGGAGTCTTGGGCAATTTAGTTATGAAGTCCATAGAAATCTGCTCCCATTTCCACATGGGTATCTCTGGTTGTTGCAGAAGGCCTGAAGGCTTCTGATACTTGGCCTTCACCTTGGCGTAAGTCAAACACTTTCCAACGTAAGTAGCAACATCACCCTTAAGCCTTGGCACCAATAATAGTCCTTCAAATCTTGGTACATCTTGTCCGACCCTGGGTAGATCGAGTACCTTGATTTATGAGCTTCATAAAAAATAACGTCTCTAAGACCACCAAAAAGCGGAACCCAAATTCGTCCCATAAAATACAAGGTTCCTTCCTCATTGGGTACCAACTCTTTTTTCCATTCCACGGAGATATTCGGCCTTGATGTTCCCTTTCTTAAAAGCTTCTCTTTGTGCAGCATGAATACGCAATGAGAGGTCTGTCTGAAAAATCATCTCTAAAGCCCTAACCCTTATGGGCTTAATCCTTTCTTTTCGACTTAAGGCGTCTGCCACCACATTTGCCTTTCCTGGATGATATTTGATTTCGCAATCATAATCATTTAACAACTCTACCTATCGCCGCTGTCTCATATTAAGATCTTTCTGATCAAATATGTGCTGTAGGCTCTTGTGATCTGTAGAGAACGTACATCGAGTACCATACAAATAATGCCGCCAAATCTTCAAGGCAAACACCACTGCGCCTAACTCCAAATCATGCGTGGTGTAGTTCTTCTCATGAAACTTCAATTGGCGCGAAGCATAAGCGATAACCTTTTTTTGCTGCATTAGCACGCAGCCCAATCCCTGACGCAAAGCGTCACAATATACCACGAAGTTGTCGGTGCCTTCGGATAGGGATAAAATAGGTGCATCGCAGAGCTTATTCTTAAGCAGCTGAAAAGCTTCTTCTTGTTTGTCTCCCCATTCATACTTCTTATCCTTTTGAGTGAGGGAGGTCAGCGGTTGAGCGATCTTGGAGAAATCCTCTATGAACCTGCGATAATTACCTGCTAAACCCAGAAACTGTCGGATATCGGTTGGCGTCTTCGGAGTTTCCCAATACTTAATCGCCTCGATCTTGGTGGGATCCATGTGAATACCATTCTCATTCACCACGTGATCGAGGAACTGCACTTCGCGTAACCAAAACTCGCACTTCGAGAACTTAGCATAGAGCTTCTCCTTCTTAAGCAACTCTAAGATGGCTTTAAGGTGTTGCTCATGGCCTTCCTTTGTCCGTGAATAAATCAAAATATCATCAATAAATACAATCACGAATTTATCGAGACATGGCTTGCAAACCCGATTCATCAAGTCCATAAACACTGCTGGTGCATTAGTCAACCCAAACGGCATCACTAGAAACTCGTAATGTCCATAACGAGTTCTGAAGGAAGTCTTCGGTATAATTTCTTCTTGAATCCGCAGCTGGTGATAACCTGATCGAAGATCGATCTTGGAGTAGTAACTTGAACCCTGAAGTTGATAGAATAGATCATTAATCCTCGGAAAGGGATACCGATTCTTGATGGTTAACTTGTTTAGATCTCGGTAGTCAATGCACATACGGAAACTACCGTCCTTCTTCTTGACGAACAGAACTGGAGCTCCCCAAGGCGAGAAGCTTGGTCTAATGAATCCCTTGTCCTGTAGCTCCTGAAGCTGCTCTGACAACTCTTGCATTTCTGAAGGCGCAAGTCGATAAGGTGCCTTGGCGACAGGTGCGGCTCCTGGAACCAAGTCAATGCGGAACTCGACTTGTCGTTGAGGAGGTAATCCTGGCAAGTCTTCGGGGAAGAATTCAGGATATTCCTTTACCACAGGGATATCTTCGAGCTTCGGTTCTTCAGCTTCTCTGTCCACGACATGAGCCAAGAAGGCAACACATCCTTTACGCAAAAACTTTCGGGCCTTCAAACAACTGATAATCCGTAGAGGTGTATCTTGCTTCTCCCCATGAATCACGATCGTCTCTTCATTCGCCATCGGGATGCGGATAATCTTCTCATGGCAAACAATCTCAGCACGATTACTCGACAACCAATCCATTCCAACTACTACGTCGAAGCTTCCCAACTCAACTAGAAAAAGATCAAGCGTAAGCTCACGCTCTCCAAGCTCTATCAAATAGCCTCTAATCACTTCACTATCCTCTACTAGCTTCCCATTAGCTAGTTCTATCGAGTATGGGATATCTAATTTACTTGCTACTAAGCCAAGTATATTTTTAAACTCTAGAGATACGAAGCAATGGTCGGCACCGGTATCAAATAGCACAGATGCGAAATGTTGATTAATAGGGAACGTACCAGTAACTACATTCGGATCCTAACGAGCTTCCCTAGCTCCAATGTTGAAGACTCTTCCCTGAGCTTGGTTATTCTTTGGGCAATCCCGCTTGAAGTGCCCTACATCACCACAGCTAAAGTAACCTTGACCGTTTCCAGTACCACCCTGATTGTTGTTATGGTTACGTCCTTCTTGGTTGTTGTTATTTCCCCCGCGGTTTCCATTTCCCGCCTGGTTTCCATTTCCATTCCGGTTTCCATTACCTCCTTGTTTTCTATTCCCATAACCGTTTCCACCACGGTTTCCATTGCCATTACCATTTCCATTTCCATTTCCTCTTTGACCACCATTTCCACGACCAGTACCAGCCCAGCGCGTTTGCTTAGAATGACCATTCTTTCCACAGTTACCACACTTCCTAAACCTGCATTGGCCGGCATGATGAAACTGACATATATCACACTTGGGCAGAGTGGCCATGTATCCTTTCCCTTTGTTTTCAGAACTTGCAGCACCAGTCCTGACCTCGGCTGGTGGGTTAGCATCTCTTCGCTTGTTAGCACTATTGTTGTTTCCTTGGGTACCCTTCTTGGAATTCAAAAACTTCCTCTTGTTTTCTCCAGACGACTCTACATGAGTCTCCTTCTTCTTTTGCTCGGAGATTGAAAACAAGCCCAATCTGATTGCTTCTTCAGTCAGTGCCACACTCAAGTAGATGGCTTCAGTAATTGTTGGTGGCTTAGAAGTAGTTCCCATGCTCAGTATTTAGGGTGCCAATCCCCAAATGAAACATTCAACCCTCTTGAACTCTGGTTCTACCAAGTAAGGGACAACACGAGACAAATCATGAAATCTTTGCACATACTCAGCTACTTTGGGACCTTCCATTTTCAGATTCCAAAATTCCGTTTCCAATTTCAGAATTTCGGCTCGGGAACAGTACTACTTATGCATGAGCTCTTTCAACTCGTCCCATGACAAAGCATACGCTGCAGCTTCACCCAAAGTTTGAACCTGAAGGTTCCACCATGACAGAGCTCCATCTAGGAATAGTCCAGAAATGTAAGTGACTTGATGCTCTGGTGCACACTTACTCATCCGCAGCACATAATCCGTCTTCTCAACCCATCTCACGAAAGCTACGGCGCCTCCAGTGCCATCAAAGTTCAGAGGTTTGCCGTCCAGAAACTGCTTGTAAGTACAGCCTGTACAAGCATCATCATTCACAGAAAGCATTAGCAAAACGCACTTGGAAATGTTCAAACGTATTGCAATGTGTCTTAAGTGACTTAAACATTTGTAGGATCGAGTTGTGACCCAAACGAGTCAATCAGAAGAGCTCTAGTCCGTTTCAGAGGCGGAAACTAAGAAACGGATGTGAAAAACAGCTTGTTTCACTATAAATCGTCTTGTATATTGATAAAAATCAGGTTACAGATCAAACGACACATCGGCAGCACTTCGGCACCGGAAACAAGAGCCTCACAAATGAATCCGCTTGAAGGCTATTTATAGGACTTAGGTTTCGCTTGAAGTGTCATGGTGTCAGTTCAAGCGAAATGGCCAGAGTTAATTTCGCTTGAAACTGTCACTTGACATTTCAAGCGGAAACACCCTCTGTAGGATCGGTTTTGACACCGTACGATTGCGTAACGAACGTTCGACGTGCGGAATCCGTGAATGTGCGTGACCGAACACACAAGAACGTACTAATAACGTGATTCTATTGAATAAGATGACGTGTACAAAGCCGAGAATCACGTGAGAGAACTTTCTCTCTCTAGACTTTCTCTCTCTAAGATTAGATTTCCTAAACCTCCAAATGAGCAAAAAGTCTTAAACTCTAACACTAACTCGTCTATTTATAGGCTAAGGGATATAAGGATTTCTCCTTATTTACAAGTTTGCCACCTTGCCCTTTTTAACTAGATATTACAATAAAATGCTAGAATTCTTCTGTTTCTGCTACGGACTAGATTGACGGAGGTGATAGACACATAATGCACTAACAGACTCCCCCTTGGATATTGCCGTAGTCAATCTCGTAGCGTCTTATCTTTCTCTTTCTCGAACAGAATCCCCAAGGATCTGTCTTCGAGCTTCCGTTGCTCCCCTTCTTCTTAGACTCTTTTTCCTTCAGGCTCCCCCTTTCGTCAAGCTTCCGTGCTTTTGGGATCGACACCTGGTTTTCCGTATACAAGCTCCTCCAAGATAGTTATCTGGCTCTTTGAATCCACGCTTCCTCTTGCGTTGAGCTTGTCTTCAGACTCCCCCTTAGACTCAGCTGTCGGGATCGTAGTCTGGCTTTCACAAGTTCACAAATTCAGGATCAATTCCTGGCTCTATTCTGCATATGCTCAGGATTGAAACCTGGTTAACCTGCAAATCCTCTAACCATAACATAAGTTTCACAAATTTATAACACTTATATTTAAGAAACTTACTTGGTAGAAATCATTCATTCATCAATCTGTATAGTTACATCAAGTTCAAGTGAATGACCTTGATTAACTAATCACACAATCTTTCAAAACATTTGTATATAACATTCAAATTTTTCAACATATTCTCCCAACCCTCTAGTTCATCAAGTTTAGCACATGGAATTTTGAAAATCAACTCTCCAACATCAGTTGTCGAAAATCTTTTTGAATTTTTCAAAACTTTATGCTAAAACACACTAAAATCTTTTTGGATTTTGAGTTTAAAGAAATGCAGTAAAGAAATATATACAAACAATATTTCTGTGAGTTTGTGTAAGAGGATCATATCAGTTTATGAGACAAATCACTAGCACCGTTAAGCTTTAATCATTTTAAGTTCTAAACGATTCACATAGATTGACGATATAGTTGTCCTCTTAAACTCAATCTAAAAACTTTCGAAATGCTTACCGATACGTTAAGGTATATTAATTTTGCACTAAGTTCTTATGGACCCCACGATCTCAGCATATCCCCTCATCATGCAACACACTGACTCAAGTAATGCCTTTAAACTTTCATCAACTGTGATTTGTGCAAAAAACAAAGCAGAATGTTTAAACTTTAACAATCAGGTCGATCTTTCGATACGCAGAGAAAGTCCAATGTTTAAACAAAATAAGAAAATAAAACAAGTTGAAGTTGTTTAGGCTTTAACCACCAGGTCGATACTTCCGTATACGCAGAGGTGATCCAAAGCTTAAACGAAACACCAAAGAAAATAAAGCAGAACGTTTAGGAAATAACATCCAGTTCGATACTCACGTATACGCAGAGGATGTCCAATGCTTAAACAAAATAAAGAAATAAAACAAGTTTAAATCTTTGCAAAATAAAATGCACAATCACAGCGACTTTTTCAGCAAGTTGTGAAAGTTCACAGACAAACTGGTTTTTATGCTCTTTAGCATTCAGCGATTACTGAGTAGGTACACAATCACGAAGGACAAAACTAAGTACTATACTTTCAACCATGTTTCCCACTAGAACTAGGCTTTTTCATTTATGTTTGTATCGTTATCGCAAATCTACTAGTCTAGCTGAGCCTATCGTCACATCCTTAGTAAGATCGTTTATCACATTTGACATTTCATTTCTTTAGCATGATGTGATAGTCCACTGATGTACTATCATTTCCTCTTTTCTCAACAAAACTCATTTTTGCTTTTTCAATGTTTTTGGCTTTTTCAAATTTTCTATTTTTTTTTAAAAAATTTTTCTCCCCCTAAAATCAAAATATGTTTCAATTTTGATTTTCAAAGGAAAATTTGAAAACAAACTATAGAAGGAAAGTGACAAACTGATATCGAATCACTTCAATTCGCCATTCACTCGGCTTAACAATCAGAACTCCCCCTGACAACAAACTATTTTCCCATTTAGATTTCAAAACAGTTAAGTTTGTTTTAATTAAAATGGTTTTTCCAAAAAATTAGTTTTGTTTGTCTTTTTACAAACTCGGGGTTCTTTCATCACATTGTTCACCTTTATCCACTTGTCGGAAAGATAAGTCAAGTACAACTTAATGTCCTTGATTAATCTTTTGAACTTCGAAATGTCACAGTTACCAACCTGTGAATTTCTCAAGAAAGATGCCGATTCCTGTTCCACACTTACCAACCTAGGAACTCCGGCAAGTCAGGTTTTTCATTTGAAAAGATCTACCCAAGCCTGACCATTCTTAGGTCTGACAGTTTTTACCTCAACAGATGGCTCTTCTGGTTTTGACGAACCAGAATCATTGCCTGAACATGGCTCCTCTAACTTTGACAAGTTAGAATCATTGCCAGAATGTTGCTCCTTTGTTTCTGAAGAAACAAATTCACGGCTAACAACTTTCTTTTTCTTTTCTTTTGTCCTCAGATTTGTATCTGATGAATTCGTTTTGCTTGCCTTTTCAGTTGAGGAAAGCAATTCATCAGAACTTTTTCTCGGATTACCAGTTGTATCCGAGGACAAAATTTTCTCCAAGTATTCTCTTGCCTTCTTTCTATTCTTCCTCAGTCTGTCTTTCTGCCCCTGTGAAAGCTTCACTTTCGGTTCATGAACTTTCTGTTCTTGAACTTTAAGTTCTTGAACTTTCTGTTCTTTAGGCTTAACATTGACTGGTTTCTTTGCCAATTTCTGAGAATCAGCCCTCGATCGTCCCTTTGATCTCATTGGGCAATCTCTGGCAATATGACCTCTGATGTGGCATTCATAGCACCTTCTTGTTTCGAATCTCTGACTTTGGCAGTTAACAGCAATGTGTCCTTGATAGCCATAAGTGTAACACACTCTGTTATCATACCTCTCACTACTTTCATACCACATACTGTCTTCATACCACACACTTAGATCAAAGCATTGATTTGCCTTGTGGTACTCATGTCTCCTCTTATATCATTGATTTGGCATTTGAGCACTGTGGTCAAACCTGCACCACTGGTTACCAACTATTTTTGAGTTTTGATTTTTAAATTTTTGTAATTTTTCATAATGATTGGATGACTGAACTGATGAGCTTTTATTTTCATTTTTAAAATTTTTCTAATTTTTAACTTTTTTGTTTCTGTTCTACAATCTTCTTAACAGGTTTTTGCTTTGAGCATTCACCTATTTCAGTAGACTGCAAAACAGTATTTTGAAAATTTTCTTGTAATTCTAAAAATATTTTTCTTTTCTTTTCTTTTTCTTTTTCATCATCAGCTTTGTCATCGCAATCTTCAATTTTGACTTTGTCAAAATTTGTGACATTGTCACTTATTGGAACAGAATTGATCGGTTTTGGAGAAACATGTGATGTAGAATTCACAAAACCTTTCAATTTAATCTCAAGCTCATCAATTTTATTTCGAGCAATTTCAGCTTCATTTTCAAGTCGAATGATTTTCTGAAGATGAGAATTTATTTCAATATGTTTTTCAAGATTATTTTTAAAAATAACAGATTTTTCATCTTCTAAAACCTTCATTTGACTTTGAAAATCTTTTTCAATCTTTAATTTTTCATTTTCAAAAACATTTTCTTTTTCTTTAAATTTTTTGTTTTCTAATAACAAACTCTCAACATTCTTCAAAAGTTTGTCATTTTCAGATCTCAGTGTTTCACAATTCAAGCGCAACTCCAGAATCTGTTCATTATCAGCTTTCTTCTCGTCTTTCAAAGCTTTGTTTTCCAATGTCAAATTTTCCACATCTCTCAAGAGATTGACATTTTCTGCTTCAGATTTTTCGCATTTTGAGCATACAACTTCACATTTTGAAGTTTCATCTTTCTTGGATTCTTCAATCTTTGACGTTCCTGCAAGAAAAATTTTAACCATATCAGCAGGATTCAAATCTTCATTTAAAAAACAACCTCTCTTGTGATCATATTTCATCCTTCTTCTTACATCAATACCATTTTCAATTCTTTTGATTATTTCAAGAAACACATCCAAACTTATGTATTTTGAGCTTCTTTTTAATTCCTCTATAAACTCTTTCTTTTTCTCTTCATTCTTATCATTGTGTTTTCTAAGCTCTATGATGTGTAGGTCCCTATCCCGTATGGATCGTAACAAAACTGACAATCTACCAAGGGTGCGGAATCCCCTTGATAAACCAAATAAACAGAAACAAGAACACCAGACGATTTACCAACCGATCTTCTATGATTATCCAACGAAAACGTTTACAATCACTCAAGATCTTCACGAACTCACAGCCAATATTCTGTGTATTCGAACTCTCTCTCAATTGCCTAAAAGTCTCCAAATGTCTAACCCTAAAACTCTAGATAAAGGTTGTTTATATACACACAACCATACAAATCGAACTGGGCTCAGCCTATACGAATTCTAGATACAATTCGGGCTAAACTAGATGGACTTTAACTTGATACAAACTTGGACTAGATTGGGCTTCAACAAACTCGAATTCTATTTCTCTCATAATTCTTCGCGGCCCAAAGACGTTTAATATCCAAAGACCAATCCAACGCTGTTGTCACATAACATGCACCAACAAACTCCCCCTTGACAATAGCTTGCAAAGGAAACTTTAGTCTTCAGAATGTCACAGTCTTTGGTTTTTGGATAGCGTCAGCTTCAACATGAATTCTGTCAGCAACAGACTCCCCCTAAGCTGATGTATCCAATCACCAAATCTTCCAAGTTTTGATTCAGCATTCCATATAAGTCTTCACAGCATCCATTCTGCATTGTAGAAGGAGGATTCTACCAAGCAGCAACAAACTCCTCATCTCTTCAAAGCAACTTCTCATTAACAAACTGCTTCAATCTGTATACTATAAAACAAACATCTCGAGAAACCATAAGAATTTTTCAACATAGTTAAGGAATTATTATTATTCAAGAGATAGTTAAACTGTATAACAGATTAAGCATTTTCAAATTAAGCACCAACACGCAACAATGTTTAATCAAACACCATATAACCTGCATCATTTCAAAATTTTGAACCCACTTTCTAACACCGTCTCCCCCTATCGGTAACAATTTCTCCAAGAATAACAGTTTTCCGTACATTAAGAATTTGAACAGAAAAAGACACTATTTTTGTATTTTTGTATTTTCTGAAAGCAAATAAATACGAAAAGTAATAAACACTCTATTTTTGTGAGAATCACTGGTAAGAAGATCATATCAGCACAATCAAACTGTTTCACACTATTAGATAATCCTTTATTAATTTTTCGTGAAAAGCAGTTCAAGACGATTACCAGTATGTTTGTCCACTTAAACAAATGCATGAACATTTCAAGTACCATTACCGTATGATACGTTAAGGTAATTTTATTTCTGAAATACTAGTGTGTCCCACTTCAGGATATACCCCCACTATCAAGGTATGCACAAAGATTCATCGTAGTAGGTGAGTATACTGATGTTATCCTTTAAGATATCCTGACAATGCCTAGGTCTGCTTATAATCTGTTTTCCCATGTTTTGATTGCTTAACAATGAACACCCAAATAAATACTAATCAAATCCTGGAAATATAAACAGCACACTCTATCATGCAAGTATCTTCCCTACCACATATTTCACAAGTCCAATCCAGATTTCTGAAATCTTAACTGGGAATAGGTTGAGAAGAGAACAGAATAGATCTTTAGGAGAGATGGTATAATATACAGATCAAATGAGTTTTTCTCAGTTTGATATAGGTTTCTTGGGTTTCTTTTGGGCACTAGAGGGCCTCTTTCGGGTGTATTAGATCTATAGCGCGACAACGTACAGCTAGGTCAGCATGTATCTGGATGCAGCAGAAGCTGTCGTTGCCTAGCACCTCCAGGTCAGCATATATCTGGATGCAGCAGAGGAGGTACACGACTTTTTTCAGAGAAGATTTCAGAATCAGATCAAAATTGTGTGTATCGGGACACATACAGACATTCAAATAGAAATGAGCTAATTCCAAGTGACTTTCTATCCTGGGGTCATGTACAATTTTAGTTCTGAACAGACGGACAGTCAAGATATCCCCAGATGAAATAACAGTATAAAGACCCAAAACTTCAGATTTTGGCAATCTATCAACGCAAGATTTAAGGTCATTAAACCATACACAACTGATGTGTTCCCCACTCATACTCAGTGCTTTTATGTTTATATCACTTTGGTAAGTTGATTATTTCATGCTTTTGCCTACTGGTATATCATATGATGAAGCTGCTATCACACTTAAGCATTTTAATTTCATTTTCAGTGTGACAGTCTAACTTGCTGATGTACTATCATTTCTTCTTTTTCACACAGTGATATCTCATTTTTAATTTTCTATTTTTTTTATGTTTTTGATTTTTCAATGTTTTTGTATTTTTGGATTTTTAAGAAAACAGTAAACTATTTACACAATTCTTATGAAAAACCAGTTATTCACGATTCCTCATCCCGTTGAGTTCGACTAAGTGTTCAAAGCGAGCTCGATCAAAAGCTTTGTGTAAAGATCAGCAAGGTTATCTTCTGTGTCGACTCGGTGCAATTCAATTAGTCGCTTTTCAGCACAATCCCGTATAAAGTGATGACGTATGTCAATATGTTTAGTTCTACTGTGCTTTACGGGATTGTTTGTGATTGATATAGTGGCATTATTATCTATCATAATAGGAGTACGAGTGAAATCCAAACCGTAATCGCGCATCTGCTGTTGAATCCAGAGAACCTGAGAGCAACAGCTACCTGCAGCAATATATTCAGCTTCACACGTAGAGGTAGACACACAGGATTGCTTCTTGCATTGCCAAGACACGATCCTGCCTCCTAAGAACTGACAACCACCTGTTGTAGACTTCCTGTTTGATTTGCATCCTCCAAAGTCTGAATCAGTGTAAGCAATGAACCTCAAATCACTATCAGCTGGATACCACAACCCAAGTTTAGGTTTCCCCTTCAAGTAACGAAGAATACGCTTCACTGCTTTCATGTGTGACTCTTTCGGATTCGCCTGATATCTGGCACACAAGCATACTGCAAACATGATGTCAGGTCTTGAAGCAGTCAAGTACATTAGAGACCCAATCATCGCCCTGTATTGAGTAGGATCAACATCTTCAGTACTTTCATGATCTGGGCCGAGATTGTGATTTTCGAAAATAGGTGTGTTGAAAGTAGAGCAATCATTCATTCATTTTGAACCGATCCAAAATGTCATACACATACTTCGTTTGATGAATAAACATCCCATCCTCCTTCTGTTCAACTTGTAATCCCAGAAAGTAAGACAGCTCACCCATAGCACTCATTTCAAACTTACTCTTCATCACCTGCTCAAACTCTTTACACATGTGCTCGTCTGATGACCCAAAGATGATGTCATCCACGTATACCTGTACCAGCAGAAAATCTTCCTTCTTCCTCTTTATGAACAGTGTACTGTCAATCTGACCTCTCTCAAAACCATTCTTGATCAGATGTGTAGACAGTGTCTCGTAACACGCCCTGGGAGCTTGATGTAACCCATATAAAGCCTTATCAAGTTTGTACACTCGATCTGGATAGTCTGGATCAACGAACCCATCTGGTTGTGAGACATACACCACTTCTTGGACTTTCCCGTAAAGAAATGCACTCTTCACGTCTAGTTGGAAAACTTTGAAGCCCTTGAATGAAGCGAAAGCTAGAAACAAACGAATTGCCTCCAACCTTGCCACTGGTGCAAACACTTCATGATAATCTATCCCTTCTTGCTGATTGAACCCTTTTACCACTAATCGAGCCTTGTTGCGCGTGACAATACCTCTATCATCCTTCTTGCACTTAAACACCCACTTAGTGCCAATCTCTCTTTCACCTTTAGGAAGGTCCACTAACTCCCAAACCTTCAACTTCGCAAACTGGGCCAATTCTCCTTGCATAGCTTCAACCCATGAATTGTCTTTAAGAGCCATGTGAATGTTCTTCGGCTCCTCTTGGGAAATAAAGCAACTATACAAGCACTCGTTCACTATCCCAGTCTTCTCAATCGAAACAAATAACCCTGAATTCGCTGCTATGCTTCTTCTCGTCTGAACACCTGCAGTAGGATCACCAAGTATCATGTCAACTGGATGATCTCTATTTGCTCGTGTAGAAGCAACTGCATCAACTTCAAGATTATCACCCAGGTTTGATCCAACCTCCCCCTGAATATTCTGATTTGCAAACGGATTTACAAACTCCTCCCCCTGAATAGGTTCAGAGTCACTATCACTTGAATCAGGATCAGCAGCACCTTGGGAAATTTCCGGAGCATCTGACATATCAACATTCGATCTAGGCATGAATTCGCCTTCATCGTCTTCACATACCACTGTTTGAATCAACTGAGAATCATCTGCATTAGAAATCTCAGGAATATTAAATGATTTAAACACACTTTCATAATCATATAGTATAGCAGGACCACTCGTTGATTGTTGAGGTTTGTAGGAAGTAATTTCCACATTAAAAACAACCTCAATTTTACCAGTTTTGAGATTAAAAACCCTTTTATTCGGTGTGCCAGGCACATAACCCAGAAAGTAGCCTTCGTCAGCCACCTCACCGAATTTTTGTTTATCTTTGCTTCGCACAATGGTGCAGGGTAATCCAAATGGTTCAAAGCCTGTTAAGTTTGGTTTTTCGTTAAACATCAACTCATGACAAGTTTTGTTAAAACGTTTAACGGTTAAAACTTTGTTTAGGACATAGCAAGCTGTATTCACAGCTTCTCCCCAGAAAAGAACTGGTAGCTTTGAATCTGAAAGCATCGTCCTAGCGGCTTCAATCAACGTCCTGTTTTTCCTCTCAGTGACTCCATTTTGTTGAGGTGTATAAGGAGCAGAATATTGATGTTCAATTCCTTTTCGAAGACAGTAGAGATCCAGAATCCGATTCTTGAACTCCGTGCCATTATCACTCCTTATCCTCTTGATCCTTGCATCATGGACGTTTTCCAGTTTTGTAAAAAGATCTATCAGCAACTCTGCTGTCTCATCTTTTGAACCTAAAAAGAAAACCCATGAATAACGTGAATAATCATCAGTGACAACAAGACAATAGTACTTTCCACCTATGCTCCTCACATTCACTGGACCGAATAAATCCATGTGAAGTAATTCATAAGGGGCATTAATGGAATTTACTGTTTTAGACTTATGAGGTTTCTTGTGTTGTTTTCCCTTTTGACATGGAAGACATTTATCTTCCACTTGAAACCTCAGCAATGGAACCCCTTTCACTAGCTCATTTTTTATGATATAATTCATTTTGCGATAGTGAATGTGGGCCATGCGTCTGTGCCACAACATAGATTCAGCTTCAGATGCTTTTGACAGTAAACACGCCACCGCAGCAGTTGGATCCTTGGCACCCATGTCCATGACATAAGTATCATTTTTCCTCGGTGCACGCATCACTATCCAATCGTCCGGAATAACCAAACCCGGTTTCAACACCAATGCCTCAGTATTTGTAAAATGGACCGAGTGACCCTTGTCGCAGACTTGTGACACGCTCATTAGATTGTGTTTAAGCTGCTCAACATAGTTCACTTTGTCCAAAGTAATCTTCCCATTCGTCACTTTTCCTCTTCCAGTTATCCTACCACCTTTAGCACCAGCAAAATTTACATGTCCACCATCATATTCTTCAAATTCAGAAAACAACCTCGCATCCCCCGTCATGTGCCTGGAGCAGCCACTATCAACATACCATAAGTTGATAATCCTCCTTAGCAGCTCCTGCACACACCAACCAAAGGATTAGTTAGCTTGGGGGACCCAAGCCTTAATGGTCTTGGGTCGGCCAAATTCACCAACTATTTGAACGTCCATCCAACATCCATCACTCCTAACTTGAGTCTTGGATCTTGGACCTGTTGATGGAAATTGGTTTTGATTTCCATAAGGTCTCTGGTCCTGAGGGTACCTATTTGTGTTTGGACTATGTGACCTTTGAAAACTTTGATTTTGATTCCAAGAACCTTGATTGTTGTAATTTCGAAAGCCATTGTTATAAAAATTTCGACAACCATTATTTTGGTATCGATTTTGATATTGACCTTGACTTCTGAAATTATTTGTATTTCCATTAAAATTGTTCATTCTAGGTGAACTGCTTCTAGGTCTGTCATATCTGCCTGGTGGAGATCTAGGCTGAAATCTTTGTTGATTTCTTTGAAAACGAGGAACTTGTGGAGTTCCTTTTTCAGCCTTATCTACACCAACAGCAACATTTTCTTGTTGCTTAGGAGCAGATTTCTTTGGAGAATTTGAGCCTTTCTCCTCACTATCACCTTCCTTCACTGGTAATTTCCCTCTCTGTTTTTCACTAAGTTGTGCTTCACTCTTTTTGTTAGGACAACAGCTAGCTACATGTCCTTTGACGTGACACTTGAAGCACGATCTCTTTTTAGAAGACTTCTCAGCTGAAGCCTTTGAACTAGATTCTGGTTTAGATGATGATGCCTTAGAAGGATTTGGTTCAGTTTGCTTAGTTTCAAGATTTTCTATGTTTTTGTTTTTAGCAAACTCTACATTTGATTCATTTTCTATAACAGCTGTTTCGTTTTTCATATCACTTCCTTGAACAAAATTAACCTTTTTAACAAAAGTTTGATTTTTATTCGTAGGATTTGAATTTTTCTTTTTCAAAACAGGTTTGCTGTTATTGACCTTCTTAGCATCATTATCTTCAAACACATCACCTTGACTAGATGTGAAACTACTTGGTGATGTTGACAGAAAGTCTGTGAACTCATCTTCATCAGGTAAGAAAGAATAGTCATGACTAAGAGGAGGTGGAACTTCATTGAAGCCCTTGAATCCCACACTTGTCTTGTCATTACTCTTCTTTAACCCACCCATCATGTGTTTCATAACAAAAGTAGAATCCCTGAATTGACCTAATTTCTTTTCGAGTTCAACAATTTTGAGTTGTGCATCTGACAACTCTTTGCATTTTTCAGAAATTTCTTTTGTTTTCTCGGCCATCATGTCATGAGCTAAGTCTATGACTTGAAGTTTTTCGTTTAGTTTACAGGTTAAAACTTCAATTTCAGCTTCATAGCCTTTTATCTTTTTCAAATATGATGACTCATTTCTTTTTGCAAAGAAATTTGATTCTTTTACGTTAGATATTTCGCTCACCAGACTTTTGTTTTGAGTTGACAACCTATCAACTTCACCCTGTAATTCACGACACTTTAAGCAAACAGAAGTAGCAGAGTTACTTACCTCTCCAGTCGATTTGTCTGAGTTGGCCATAAGAGCAGCAAGTTGAGCTTCCATTCTTTTGATGATTTCATCTTTCTCATCTGCTTCCTTTTCATCATCCATTTCATGCTCAGACTTTGGCTTTCCTTTTTCAGCATCTGTTGTCTGATCAGCCTTATCTACCTCAGCTTCACTTTTCTTCTCAACTTCAGCATTCATGTTAGCATCAGCTTCATCAACGGGAACAATCTCTGCCATAAATGCTTGAGTGACATTCTCATCATTTTCCAAGTGAATACTCCAGTCATATGAACCTTCTCGTGCAGTAGAGATCAGCGCTCTTGAGTTAGAGTTGTTTGATGAATTTCTATTGTTTGAACTCTGACTTGAGGTTTCATGCTTTTGTTTCTGACATTCCCTAGCAAAATGACCATAACTTTGACAGTTAAAGCACCTCACTTTGGTCTTGTCAAACCCAACAGTTTTCCCTACAAATTTCCTTCCAGTTCTGTTCATGAACCTCTTCACCCTTCTAGTAATCATGGCCATTTGCCATTGCAAATCCATATCTTCAAGATCATCAGGGTCAATCTGATCGTAATCTTCATCTAAAACGGCAGGATCAGATATCTTCTCCTGAATGTAGTTTTCATAAGAAGCAACAAAAGAAGCAAGTAGAGCAAGATGTTCTTCAGCAGACTTCACACTCATTGGCATTGACTTTGAACTACTACTTTGCTTAGCAGTTGATGTTCTCTTAGCTCCAGTTGATCCTCCTGAAGCAGCTACAAAACATACATCACCATCCTCATTTACTGTGACCTGCTCAGTTTCACGCGAGAGAAAAGCAGTGGCAGAGTCGCTAGAAGCATCGTGAGATGAAGAAGATGTAAGCCCATTGTAAATCCCTGGATCTTGAACCTGATCATATCCAGTGTCCTTCTTCTTCATGCTGAGCTCATAAGCTCTTAGCTTTCCAACGACTTCTTCCAGTTCCTTTGTTTCATAATCAGCTTCTCCCTTTATCATGAGAGTGTAAATATCCCATTTAGCAGGCAGAGCATCAAGCAGCTTGTCATTTTTCTCTATGTCAGAATAGCAATCTATATCATAATTATCCAATTCTGACATCAGATGGTAGTATCGAGTAATAACGTCCTCAAGTGACTCATTTTTCATGTGCTTGAACACAGCAAACTGCTTCTTCAGTAGATCAATTTTGTTCTTCTTGACATCAGAATTCCCTTCATATCTCTTCTCCAGCGCATCCCACATTTCTTTTGAAGTAGTGTACTTCTTAAAGGTGTGTTTGATGCTATCAGGTAGGGACATCTTGATAGCTGCCAAGGCTTTCTTTTCAGCCTCATACATCCTTTTATCATTTTCTTGCATGTTCACATAGGCTGTGACACGCGGTCTGCCTTCAAAGTCATGTGTAGGGTTTGTGTACCCATCTTCAATACAAATCCACATGCGTGTGTCCTGATATTCAATAAAGGATTGAAACCTATCCTTCCATGTCAAGTAATTCTCCACCTTCATCATCTTAGGTGGTTTGTTCGTTGTGCCTACCTCGTGTTCCATCCTTAAAAGCTCGTTCAATTTAGACATGTTCGACATTTTAACTTAAGCAGACTGGTTAAACCGTACAATTTTAGTCCGAAACCTGTTTTTACCAACTTATACCGTTAGATTCGTCTCGAGATTACGATTCCAATGATATATAATGTCTAAAACCTATTTCGGGATTTTCCAGAGTCGAGACCAGCTATTTTCCAATCAAAATCCCGAAAAATCAGCACCTTTTACACCAACGAATCCTCTGATTGATAACTTTCCAACTGAAACTCCTAAAAACAAGCAAACAAATCAGATCAATAACCAAAACGAATCAAACACTCACAATTTTTGACTGTTCTTCGATGTTCTTCACACAGAATTCGAAAATCTTCAAACACGAACACAATCCTTGAATCTGTAATATCAGTTTTGAACCATACACAAGAGCAAACGCTGTGATACCAATTGTAGGTCCCTATCCCGTATGGATCGTAACAAAACTGACAATCTACCAAGGGTGCGGAATCCCCTTGATAAACCAAATAAACAGAAACAAGAACACCAGACGATTTACCAACCGATCTTCTATGATTATCCAACGAAAACGTTTACAATCACTCAAGATCTTCACGAACTCACAGCCAATATTCTGTGTATTCGAACTCTCTCTCAATTGCCTAAAAGTCTCCAAATGTCTAACCCTAAAACTCTAGATAAAGGTTGTTTATATACACACAACCATACAAATCGAACTGGGCTCAGCCCATACGAATTCTAGATACTATTCGGGCTAAACTAGATGGACTTTAACTTGATACAAACTTGGACTAGATTGGGCTTCAACAAACTCGAATTCTATTTCTCTCATAATTCTTCGCGGCCCAAAGACGTTTAATATCCAAAGACCATGTTGGTGCAATAAATGTCTGCTGATTACGTCATTATCAAGTCTTGTGTCTAGGATTGTTTGAATGATCACACAATAGGTTTAAATTAGGGTTTTTATGTGTTAAACACAAGATTTCGCTTGAGTGGGTTTGTATATACTTGAAGCGAAATCAACACAAGAGATTTCGCTTCAGCCTCAAGCGAAATCATACAAGAGATTTCGCTTCAGCCTCAAGCGAAATCATGCTTCTCTATATATAGGTGTGTTGGTCATTTGAAGCGAGAGAGTTGTCATTGTATGTGAGTCAAGGTGCTGCTGAATTTTTGTTAGAAAATCATTGTAAAGACTCAGAAAGAATTGATAGAAGGAAAATTAAAGAGAACAAAGCTGTTATGACTTTGTATACATTGATTCCGCCTTTGTATTCAGAGATGAACGCCTTAACTGACTTTTAGAGGTTGTACAACGGTCCAACAAGTGGTATCAGAGCTCAGGACGAGGAGTTCATACCATAGCAGCGGATTATCTTCTTTCTACTCATTTCTTTTTACGTTTTTCAGTTCTGAACAAGTTCCAACGGTCGAAATGGTCTAATTTTCGAGTATAACGTGTAAAACTGAGTTTTAACAAAGCCTACAAAGTTTCGGACTTAAATTCAGACAAAAACTTGGTAAAATTGACCTAAAACAGGGTTTCGCTTGAAAGTATTCGAAGGTTACAGGTTGATTTCGCTTCAAATCAGACTGTTTGGACAGTTTCGCTTGAAACTCTGAAGCGAAACAGATTCCTGAAGCGAAATAGTAGATTTCGCTTGAAGACTTCCTGAAGCGAAATAGTAGATTTCGCTTGTAACTGATTGGATTGAAACTTGTTCTGTTGAAGCGAAATAGAGAATTTCGATTGAATCAGTTTTGCTAACTGATTTCGCTTGAATCAGTTTTATTAAACTGATTTCGCTTGAAGCTGATTACTTCAAGTATTTCGCTTGAACTTGTTAATTTTTCAAAACCTAAAAATTTTCTAAGTGTTTGACTGATTTTTCAGGTACGATCAAAATGGATGATATTTTCATGAATCCTTTCAGCGATATGTACGCATTCACGGGCAGTTCAGGAAACAACGATACTTCTTCAAGTGATGCAAACAAAAGTCCACCGAAAGAAAGAAAGAAGGAAGCTTGGGAGTCCGAAAGCGCATTTGGAACGTTTAACAAACCTCCTAAGCTGATGGCTATAGAAGATTATAGCAGGTGGGCAACAAAGTTCGAAGATTGGTTGATGGCATTTGCTTTTCCTTGCTGGAAAAGTATGAAAAATGGTTTTGCTCAAGGAAAGAAGAATGGTGAAGCATTAAGATCAGCTGAAGAGATTGATAATTTTGTGGCTGAGCAAAAATGTGTGGCATTATTGTTTCAATCGGTGCGTGAAGACATCATTTCGCTGATAGATTACTCAAATTCTAAAGACTTATGGGAAAAACTCGAAAAGAAGTGTCTTGGAAGCAAAAAGATTGTAAAAAATAAAAAGAAACTTCTTAGGAAAGAGTTTGATATGTTTAGTTGTATGAAAAATGAATCGGTGTGTAAAATGATTGAAAGGTTCGGTTATCTGAAGTTAGAATTAGCAAGACATGATATCAGATATTCTGATGATGAGCAAGTCGACAAGTTGTTCGATTCATTGCCAGACTAGATGGAGTGGAGATATTATGCTCTCATGCTTAAGAACACTATTCCTTCTGATTTGTTGAAACCAGATCTGGTGATTGAGAAACTGGAAAGTCATGAACTGGAATTGAAGAAGACGTACAAAGTTAATCATTCATCTTATCAACAAAATCTGGATCTATACTATCCAAAGAGCATGATGCCAAAAGCTACTTCTCCAAAAACTGCATTTTCTGCTGAGAATGTTTTTCCAGCAAGTAAAGAAAGTCAAAGCAATTCAAGCAGTGGAGGCCATAGTGGTTATCACAGTGGATCTACATCTTCTGCAAATCATTCTGATGCGAAGTTTTCTTGCAATATCGCGATAGATTTGAAGAATGCACAGAATTTTGATGCGGAGTCGGCCAAGCAACAAATGGTCTTTCTGGCATCTGTTTTGGAATCCTACGAAGGGTTGGTAGCTGGGAAGATTGGCAATACAAATCTGACGAAAGAAGATTACGATCAGATTGATCCGGAGGAAATGGAACTGATTGATATTCGTTGGGCAATGGCAAGTGCTGTTCGTCGTGCACAAAGATTCATGGAAATTACTGGAAGAAAAACTATTGGTGGTGCTTCTACCAAGCTGGGGTTCGATAAATCGAAGGTGACTTGTTTCAAATGTAAGCAGAAGGGTCACTTCAAACGAGAATGCCGAAACGCTTATGCTGATGAGTCGGAGAACCCTTTCAGAGATGATTATTACAAAAAGGCAATCTACCATCAGAATAAATCTGAGCCGCCTAGATTGAAGCAGGTTGAAGACAACAGAGACAAATCAAGGGCTCTTGCTGTGATTTATGATGATGAGGGGTATGATTGGAGTAAGGAAGTTCTACCTGAAGAAGATGCGGTGGGTTACGCATTCATGGCAAGCAATGATGAACCTAAGCCATGGAAAGATGATCGTACTGAAGAACAGAAATATCAATACCGGAAGATGGTTGCTGAAACCAAGATTATCAGACTTTCTCGTATCTATCTGAATGCAAGGAGAGCCAATAGATGGGATCCAGATAGAGAGTGCTATCTTGATGAGTATGGAAATATTGCAATTGATGATAGTGCGCTAGATATTGAAGCCATCATCAAGGAGTACAAAGAAGACGATGAATATTGGCAGCACAAGTGGTGGGGAACACCAACGTCAAAGATGATTGAAGAAGCGAAAGAGAAAGAGAGAAAGGAGAAAGAGGAGAAAGAGAAGAAAGAAAAGCAGGTTGATACAGGCATAATTGATACTACGCAAGAGTTGACAGCTGAGAACCTGGGAGTGATGGCTGACAAAGTGCTAGCTGCAAAAGCACTTGAGGTAGAGCCTAATTCTGTTACTGAGTCAAAGGGATCGGTCAGTCAAAGTGTGTCAACAAATGCGTCAGGTAACAAGATTGATGGAAATGCTGACTGCAAAAATTGCACCAAACAATGCAATTTTTGTAGCACTGTCACGTATCTTAACAATGATAAAATTCAGAATCTGACAAAAAAGGTTAGAAAGATTGAAGATCAGATTCTCGATCGTGACAAAACTGTAAGAGCTTCAACTGAACGGATTAAAGAATTAACGACTCAAATTGAAAATGATAAAACTGAACGTGAGAAAATAAAATCTGAAAATGAAAAATTAATTCTTGAAAACCGTCAGATTTCTGAAAAGTTTGAGAAATTGAAAAACATTGTCAAAGATATTGATGATCGTAATGGTAAAACTTTTAAAGAAAATGAACATCTAAGAGCTGTTTTGAGATTAAAAGAAGAATCGATTAATGAACAACTGGATCAAATTGCTAAACTAAAACTTAAAGTTTAAGAAGCTGAAATTGAGAATGAACGAATCCAGTTGAAGCTTAACAGCTATAAATCAGCAAGCTTTGTTTTGCAGCATATTGTTCCTAAACCTATAGGGAAAAACAAAGATGGCGAGGATGTGTTTTCTGATGGAACGGGTGTAGGTTTTCACAAAGTTCCACCGCCAATTTTAGACAACTACACGAAAAAGCAGTCTAGTTTGATGGAAATTGAGGAAGAAAGTGAAGTTAAACTTCCTGAAAACATTGATGTCACGTTCACATCTTCCAATGACGAGGGTGTCCAAAGTGATGTGGTGAAAAGTGTGGTAGACAAAGTGCTTAAACCGGATTGTGACACTTCTGAGGAGGATGGGTGTTTTTTTGACAAATACATTCAGAAACCAAAGTCCAAAAACAACTTAAGTGATGAACCGGGTCTTGTGATGTACAAGATGGCTGGATCTGATAAGTTGTATTCGGATTCTGAGTTTCCCATTGAGAATGTTAATGTGAAAAAGTTGACAAATGTTTTCAAGTTAGTTGAAGTTGAGTTGTCAGAGGTGAACAGTTTGAGTCAAACAAAAAGGCAAATGAATTTTGAGAAAGATAAAGCTTATTACAAAAAGCCTATTGTTTCACCACGTTTTTATAATAACAATCGAAACAATTGGTCGGGTGGTTATAGAGGTGGTAAGAGTTATCAGAAAAAGAGTTTTCAAAACAAGAGGTTTACAGAAAAGAAGGTGTTTGTGAATGGTTCAAGTTCACTTTCTGATGAGGAAAATGAAATTTTTTCAAAATCAAATGAAGAGTTCTTTGAGAAAAGAGCTTCACATTATCAGTCTGAAGGCACAAGTCGAGTTGTTGATACTCGTACATGTTTTAGATGTAATCAAGTTGGTCATATTGCACGGATGTGTACCAATGTGAAGCCTAAGACTGAAAATGTGAAGTATCAACAGAAGAAAGTTGATGTGAAGGGTAAAGCACCAATCGTTGTTGAGAAAAAGAATGTGAAAAATGACAACATCAAATTGAAAAATGAACCCGTAAAGAAAGTGGTAACTAAAAATGACAAATTTTACAAGAGGGTTGCATTATCTCAACAAGTTTGGAAACCAAAAACTGAAATGAAAATTTCAACTTCTGAAGTGAAAAAGGCTGATGAATCAATTTCGGTTGATTATGATGCAAATTTTCCACCTTTGAAGGCTGAAAATTTCAAAATTCAAGTTGCTAGAGTCAAGGTTACACCTAAGGCTGATGAGGCCTGGGTGGACACCATGTTCGAATAAGCAATTTGAATTGCCGGAGCTTCCTGGATCGCGAAGCATGAATCGGCATCTTTCTTGAAGTTGTTTAAGTCGTAGCTTGTTTTGTGCAGGATCTTCCACAACTGGTATCCAGATGGATTATGGATAGTGGTGCATCTCGACATATGAAAGGAAAAACTGCATTGCTGTATGATGTGAGAAACATTAATGGTGGTTATGTGGGATTTGCTGGTCATGAAGGTGGTAGAATTGTTGGTGAAGGAACGTTATCCAATGGGATTGTAACGTTTGAGAGAGTTAACTACATCACTGAGCTGGAGAAAAATCTGCTTAGTATTTCGCAGATTTGTGACAATCAGTATACTACTCACTTCACTGATAAAGAATGTTTGATTCTGAAACCTGGTTTTGTTATCCCTGAAGAATGGATTATTATGAGGGCACCTAGAGTGAATGATTTATATGTGTTAGATATGTCTGTAGCAACTACAACTACTGGTCAAGCACATTGTTTCGTGTCTAGAGCAACTGAGAAAGAATCTAGATTGTGGCACCGAAAGATGGGGCATATACATCTTAGGAAGATGAATCACTTGGTGCACAATGATTTGGTATTGGGAGTTAATATCAAAGGTTTTCATCTGGAAGGGGAGTGCATTAGCTGTGTCAAAGGTAAGCAGAAGAAAAAGTCACACCCTACAAAGCAAGTCAATTCAGTTTCGAGACCGCTAGAAAGACTTCACATGGATTTGTTTGGTCCGGTGAATGTCAAAAGTCTTACTGGAGATTACTATTGTTTGGTCGTTACTGATGATTATTCCAGATTTTCGTGGGTATCTTTCTTGAAGACGAAAGATGAAACATTTGACAGTTTGATGGGGCTGTTCAGGAAGATTGAGAATTTGTACCAAAGGCGTATCAAGAGAATTCGAAGTGATAATGGTACTGAATTCAAGAACAGCAAGATGGAAGAATTTTGTGATGAAAGAGGTATTTTGCATGAGTTTAGTGCTCCGTATACTCCGCAGCAGAATGGAGTCGCAGAACGCAAAAACCGGACGCTAATCGAGACGGCTAGAACTATGCTTGCAGATTCAAAGTTACCGATAAATTTTTGGGCTGAAGCTGTTTCCGCCGCATGCTATACGCTCAACAGGGTTCTTACTGTCAAGAAGTTCAACAAAACATGCTTTGAGCTAATCAATAATCGCAAACCGAATTTGAAGTATCTAGAACCATTCGGGTCACCTTGTACGGTTATAGAGCCTTTTGGGAAGTTTGGTCCGAAGTGCATTGAGGGTATATTTGTTGGTTATTCAAATCCATTGCGACGTGTCTTCGTTCCAACTGAAAAGCGGATTATTGAAGCTGCAAATGTTGAATGTCAAGGTTATACTATGCCGCCGCAGAATCCTGGTGATTCATGGCGTTATCATTATGACAAACTTTGGGATTCGTTTGACATGAGAGAAGAATCAGAGGATGATGAAGATTTCTTTGATGAGTTGGATATTTTGCGTGAATATCAGTCGCAGTTAAGGTTCCCAGCTGAGTATTCGAGAAGACCACGGGAAACTTCAAATGATGATGAAGCAGGTCCAAGTAATGCTGGTGAACATGATGATGTCCAACAAAATGAAGTTGCTCAGGATAATCAGTCGGCTCAGAATGATAATCTAGAAGCTGAAAACATGCCAGTATTTGATCACGGTGATTCAGATTCAAATTCTGAGGGGGAGCAAATTCAGATTTCAAGTCAAACAAACCAAGTTGGTGAACAAGATGCAGAGCAGAATGTTACTAATCTGGAGGGAAATGTAGATGTTCCGAGTGAAGTGATGCCGCGAACTTTTTCATATCATCCAGAGGAGTTGATCATAGGAGAATTGCAGACAGGCGTTCGCACTCGAAATCAGATTGATAAAGGGCTTACATGTTTTTATACAAAAGTTGCTCCTTTGCAAACTGAGTTCTCATTAAGTTGTTTTATCTCGCAGGTTGAACCAAGAACTTACAAAGAGGCGCTTACTGAAGACTCTTGGGTCAATGCTATGCAGGAGGAACTTAGTCAATTCGAGAAATTGGGAGTGTGGAAGTTAGTTGATTTGCCGGATGGTCATAGGAAAATTAACACTAAGTGGGTATTTAAGTGTAAGAGGGACGATAGAGGAGTTGTCGTAAGGAACAAAGCTCGACTCGTTGTTCAGGGATTTAGTCAACAGGAGGGAATTGATTTTACCGAAGTCTATGCTCCTGTAGCACGACTAGAAGCTATCAGAATTTTCCTAGCATTTGCGTCTTGGAAGAACTTTAAAGTTTATCAGTTGGATGTTAAATCGGCGTTTCTTTATGGGAAGGTTAAAGAGGAGGTTTATGTCGGTCAGCCGCCGGGCTTTACCGATCCAATCCACAAAAACAAGGTCTACTTATTGGACAAAGCGCTGTATGGTTTACACCAGGCCCCTAGAGCTTGGTACGAGACTTTGTCTCAACACCTACTAGTCAACAAGTTCATTCGTGGAAAAGTGGATGCCACTCTCTTCACTAAAGTCGTTGATGGTCATCTTCTGATAGTTCAGATTTATGTGGACGATATAATTTTTGGGTCGACAAATGAAAATCTATGCAAAGATTTTGAATCAGTGATGAAGCAGAAGTTTGAAATGTCATCAATGGGGGAGATGAAATTCTTTCTGGGATTACAAGTTGAACAACTTCCTGAGGGAATTTTCATTCATCAGTCAAAGTACGTTCATGATATTCTAGAGAAATTTGGGATGTCAAGTTCTACTCCAGCTGCTACCCCACTTGCAACAAATCATGGGATTCACCCAGATCTCACCGGAGACAGGGCTGATGAAACGTTTTACCGATCCATGATAGGTTCTTTAATGTACCTAACTGCTTCACGTCCTGATATAATGTACCCAACGTGCCTCGCATCAAGATTTCAGTCTAACCCGAGAGCATCGCATATGATCATTGTGAAGAGGATATTGCGCTACCTGAAAGGAACTCCTTCATTGGGGTTGTGGTATCCTAGGAAAGGTGACTTTACGCTCGAAGGGTATTCCGATTCGGATTTCGGATGCTGCAAAGTCAATTCAAAATCAACAACTGCAGGATGCCAGTTCTTTGGTCCTAGATTGGTTACCTGGCAGTGTAAGAAACAAACGTCTGTGGCGTTATCTACTTGTGAACCGGAGTACGTATCTGCTAGCAGTTGCTGCTCTCAGATCTTGTGGATACAGCAACAGATGCGCGACTACGGTTTGCAGTTTCTTAACACACCTCTTTTTGTTGATAATAAGGCCGCGATAAATATAACTAAAAATCCAGTACATCACGCTAAAACTAAACACATAGAAATTCGTCATCACTTTATTCGTGATTGCTTTGAGAAAAAGTTGATACGAATTGAGAAAATCCACACTGACGAACAGGAAGCTGATTTACATACCAAAGCTTTTGATAAAAATCGGTTTAAATATTTGTTAAAACTGAATGGTATGAAGCTTCTGTCGGTGTCGGATGGCATTATTGGCGTTGATGAGAGTACTGTTGTGGATGAAGACGAGAAACAATCTGCAATGGTTTGTCGAATTTTTACTTGTTTTGGTATTTAGGGGGAGTAGATGTTTGTACATAGTTTATTTTCAGAAAAATACAAAAACAGTAAAAAATGCAAAAATACAAAAACATGATAAAATCTGAAAAAGAGCTTGTGTATATAGGGAAAATGATAGTACATCAGCTAGACGATTACAGTATGCTAAAGATTTGAAAAGTATAAAAGAGCTAAACAATCTTACTGATGATGTGTTGATAGGTTTTCGCACATTTAGTAGATTTATTCGGGATATAAACCTAAATTCAAACTTGTGAATTCGTGGGGAACACTACTTGGATATATAGGTAACCCCTGAAATCTTGTTTGAAAGGTCTCGTAATCTGATATACTAGGTCTTTATACTCTATGATGTCTGGGGTATTATTCCGGGACTTCTGCTGAACGGTAGTTCTGACCTAGTCCCTGGCTAATACTTGCTGCAATGCTTGAAACACAGCATTAAACCCTCAGCATGCTGAAACAATAAAATTGATATATGCTGCTGTTGTAAGCAAAAAGATCCTCTAAAGGGGACACACCGAAAAGTCGAAGCTGATATCTCTCTGCGTATACGGAAGTATCGATCTGAGATCCCTCGGCCCTCGCATACCTAAATTATATACAGATATCATTGTAGTATTCTCACCTGTAAGACTGATTATTGAGATTCTGGATACGGGAGTATATTCAAGAGGTGGGACACATGAATGATCTAAGTTCTTAATTCATCTAAATCGTATCCTGAGTAAGTTGAAATTTGTGTGGGAATTTAAGATGGATCAGTATATCGACAATCGAGGTAAATTGTTTAAATCTGAGTATGTAATGTAGCTTAACGGTACTTGTGATTTGTCTAAAAAGCTGATATGATTCCCTGACACGCTTGTCAAAAATTTGTTTGTAAATAGTTTACTTTGTTTACTTTCTGCAATTTAAGTTTTCTGTATTTCATTTCTTAGTTTAGAACACTCTGATAAAATTCAAAAAGATTTTTATTTCTGCTTTATTTTCCGACAAACCAAGGTGGAAAGTTGATTGTTGGATTCTTAGATGTTTGAAGCAGATGCAGGAGATTCTGGACTGAAGAATGAGGAGAGCTTACTTTGAAGAAGTTTGAATTGTTTGAAAAGTCAAAAACAAGTTCATTAACTTGATACTTGTTATTTTCAAGAAATGTTTGAAAATGTTGTTTTAAAATCAGTATTGATTTGTCAAAAGATCAACCAAGGTCATTAATTTGGACTTGGTAGATTAATTGAGTAATCAGGATCATTAACTTGGACCTGAATACTTGAGTGGATTATTAAAGCTGATTAAGTTTGTGTTTTATTGTTGAAAAGATAGAATGGTTATGTTTGTTGGTTGAGTAACAGGATTGGACTTCATAATTCCCAACGGAAGCTAATTGTCAAAGATTGAACCAGATTTTTCAGATTCTAGCATATTGAGAGGGGGAGTCTGTGATATCCTTTCGAACTCCAGTAACATTTCTATTCATCCCTTCAAAAATATACTTCGAGAAGTTGAACGGCTCATTCGTAATAAGTGCAATGAAAGCAGCCGTTTGAGTAATGTTCAGTTGGTCTGTTCCCCCTCGATTTTCTGTCATACACAAGATGAACATGTGTGCCAACAAACGCCAATACGGGTGCAGAAACTTCTTAACGAGTGACAGATATTTTCCTTCATAGCTCAAACGAGGTAAAGTAGCCTCTATAGTATCACTTGGAAGCTCAATTGGATCAGATTCAGTATCACCAAACTGAAGAACTTCTCTTATCATTTGCTCAGTAATGACGATCTTCTTCTTCTGAATCTCAGCTTCTATCATTCCCTTTCCGTCAGCTCCTTGTGCTTCAAATCTTGTGTCTTCCAAAAATCTTGAACAAGACTTTCATAAACAACAGGATTATCTCTCAGTGCATGAACAAGTCGGTAGCTATTCAACCCTTTAATCAGCGATGTATACAATCTCTTGTGCTTCTCTGGAGGAGCAGCTAAGTATCCAGCTTGATTATGCGTAGAAATAAACTTTAGATCCATATCTACACAACAAAAACATTAATCCCATAAGAATTTCTTACTTGATGAAGTTTATTAACAAGACAAATCTGGTCAACATTCAACAGGCTGATCATTGATCAACAACTCAGATTGCAAAAGTCAGCAATGATGTTTCAAATCACTCGAGACCATAATGTTTCAAGTCGAGACCATAAGGTTTCGAGTCGAGACCTAAGTCGAGACAAGAATCACCCGAGACTACTGTGTTTTTGACTCGAGACCAATATGACATCGACTCGAGACCTTAGTCGAGACAGAAGAGATTGCGACTCGCAAACACAGATCTCGAGTCCCTAAAAATTTTTCTTCAATCTGAGTCGAGATCTCCCAAACACCTTTTGATCTGTTAAAATTTGGATCAAAATCCAAAAACACTTTCAAAATCCTTTGAAGACCAAAACATGTCCCAATTTAGGGTTCATGAGCATCTTCAAACATTCATATGATATTCAAACTATCTTCATCAAATCTTCAATAAATCCTGCAAAACTTCAACTAAAACATCATCAAGTTCATCAAATTACCTTCAACCACAAGTCGAGACCGGAGTAATTGTCGGAAAAACAAAGAAGTCGCCGGAGAGTGAGAGAGAGTTTTGAAAGTGCAATGATTTGTTTCGAGTGCACAGTGGGGTCTCGAGTCGAGATCCCTTTAAATATCCCAAATCTGTGGGCCGGGCCTTTAATGATATGGGCCGAGACCACAGTCTCGATTCGAGACCACTCATCAGTTTGAAACTTGGATTTATTAAATAAATATATTTTTCAATTATTCCAGCAATCCGATTTAAAAATCAATATTTTCTTATACAACCCTTCAACTTCCTGAGCATATTTTATTAGACCAAAACCTACAATCATAAAATTAAATAACATCGAAATATTATTTACAAAAATAAAATAAGGAAATATCATAATTTGCTCAGGGATCAAATCACGAGTTTCGGGCTTGACTACACTTATCAACACTGATCTACTACTGAATGATCTAGACGATTGCCAATATATTTGTCCACCTAAACTCATCTCCCTAGACCTTTTCCATATAACTGCCTGTAATAAATTTTATCATGTTTTGATTTCTTAACAATGAACACCAAGACAAATACTAATCATATCCCGGAAATATAAACAGCACACTCTATCATGCAAGTAGCTTCCCTACCACATATTTCACAAGTCCAATCCAGATCTCTGAAATCTTAACTGGGAATAGATTGAGAAGAGAACAGAATAAATCTTAAGCAGAGATGGTATAATATACAAATCAAATGAGTTTTTCTCAGTTTGATATAGGTTTCTTGGGTTTCTTTTGGGCACTTGAGGGCCTCTTTCGGGTGTATAAATGATCTACAGAGCGACGACGTACAGCTAGGTCAGCATGTATCTGGATGCAGCAGAAGCTGACGTTGCCTAGCACCTCCAGGTCAGCATATATCTGGATGCAGCAGAGGAGATACACGACTTTTTCAGAGAAGATTTCAGAGTTAGACCAAAATTGTGTGTATCGGGACAACATACAGACATTCAAATAGAAATGAGCTAATCCCAAGTGATTTTCTTTCCTGAGGTCATGTACTAATTTAGTTCTGAACAGAACAGCCGATGTTTCCAGTCTTTAAGGATAGAGCCTACCAACACATCGTTCTAGAGTCAAACTATTTCGATACTGGTCTTACATGAGTCAGCCCTTGACCATAATGTGAAAATTTATTTCATTTCCCAGTCATGCAATGTTTCTTTTTGGATTTTTAAATTTTTAATGTTTTTGTATTTTTCAAAATTTTTCAATGTTTTTGTATTTTTTCAAAATTTCTCCCCCTAAATTTGTGCATAAATAAAAACTACCTAAGAATAGAAAACTTTATGAACAAATTTACTTAAACACAAACAACCATGCTTAGTCGGTATACCGGATCATTTTCAGAAAATCAACAAGCACCTTGAATTTTGAGCTGCTGACAGGTTTGGTAAAGAAATCGACAGCATTTGCATCTGTGTCGATTTGCTCGAGTTTAATAAGACCTCTGTCAAAGCAGTCTCTAATGAAATGAACTTTTATGTCTATGTGCTTGGTTTTGGAGTGAAAAACAGGATTTTTAACAATTTGTATTGCAGCATCATTATCGCAGTAAATAGTAGTATTGAGATAAGTCAAACCGTAGTCCTTCAATTGATGTTGCATCCACACCACTTGAGAGCAAGATGCAGAGGCGGCAACGTACTCAGCTTCAGCTGTAGAAATCGCCACCGTTTGTTGTTTCTTGCATTGCCAAGAAATGAGCCTGTCACCCAGAAATTGACATCCAGCTGATGTAGATTTCCTGTCACTATCAGTACCTCCAAAGTTGCTATCAGAAAATGCAAACAAGTCAAAATTGGAATCCCTCGGATACCACAGACCAAACCGAGGTCGGCCTTTAAGGTACCGAAATATTCGTTTAACAGCAGTAAGATGAGAAGTTTTAGGATTAGCCCGATATCTTGCGCAGTTGCAGACAGCAAACATGATATCCGGACGGCTAGCTGTCAGATACATCAACGGCCCGATCATAGACCTATACTGACGTTGATCAACAGAAGTTCCTTCTTCATCTTCAGTCAATAACGGTCTCTCTGCCATTGGTGTTTTTCAGCTGATTTTGCGTCTGAAAGCTTGAATTTTGCTAGCACATCATCCACATACTTCCCTTGATGAATAAGAATGCCTTGAGAATTCTGTTTGACTTGTAGACCCAAAAACAGTGTCATTTCTCCGAGAGCACTCATCTCAAACTTCTTTTTCATAACTCTCTCAAACTCCTTGCAAAGCTCCTCACTTGTAGATCCGAAGATAATATCGTCGACATAAATTTGAACCAAGATCTGATCCTTGCCCACTTTCTTGATAAACAGAGTCTAGAGTCTGGTCTATCGTGCCACGTGTGTACCCATGATCCAAAAGATGTTCAGTTAGAGTAGCATACCAAGCTCGTGGTGCTTGGTGCAATCCATACAATGCCTTGTCTAGCTTGTAGGCATATTCTGGATGATCTGGATGTACAAAACCCGGTGGCTACTCAACAAAGATTTCTTCCTTCACATCTCCATATAGAAACGCTGTCTTGACGTCCATCTGATACACAGTGAACCCCAAATATGACGCGTAGGCTAAGAAGATCCGGATGGCTTCAAGTCGGGCAACCGGAGCATACACTTCATCATAATCCAGACCCTCTATTTGTCAAAAACCCTGAACCACCAGTCTTGCTTTATTTTGAACAATAACCCTGCAGAGTCTTGCTTGTTTCTGAACACCCATCTAGTTCCAAGTTTGTGCTTTCCCTTTGGTAACTCGACAAGTTTCCATACTCCAAGCTTCTCAAACTGGTTCAGCTCTTCATGCATAGCATCTACCCAGCCTGGTTCCTGCAAAGCTATATCAACAGTTTTAGGTTCTATTTGTGAGATGTAGCAAGAATATAAACATGTATTGATGGTTCCTGATTGGCTCCTGGTTAAAACTCCTGCATTTACAAGACCAATCACATTCTCTATGGGGTGATTTCATTGGACATTTGTAGGTATTGCCATGTCAGGTACGGTCTCGTCTTCAGTAGAAGCATTTTGATTATCATCACTGATGTTGCTAGACTCCCCCTCATTAGATGCTGTAGTATGATGAACTAATGGAGTTATAACGATGCAATCTTTAGGAATGGATTCAGGAAATAGTGCAGATCCTGAACCACTAGGTACAGCACCACTTGATGAAGCACCTTTAGGGGATTGATGGGACATTTGCTGAGGCGTAGGATGCCGAGTGAAAACCATTCTCGGTGGGTCAATGGTATGATTTTTTGATCTTCCTTCAGCATGTTCTTCTTCTTCAGTATCACCAAAAGACAACGGTTGTTTTGGAGTAGACACACCTGCAACTATAGGGACACTTGACAAAATGTTAAACGATTTAAATAATTCAGCATAATTATATAGCCAATCTGGTCCAACTCTAGCGTCCGTAGCATTTTCTTCGAGCTATTCAATGTTGCACGACTCGACGACCTTTTTAGTTACCTTGTTGTATACTCTATAGGCTGAACCTTTAGCATATCCAACAAAGTAACACTCGTCCCCTTTGACTTCAAACTTTCCATTAGCGTCCATAAGTAGTAACACACATGGACAACCAAAGATGCGAAAGTGTGAAACCGAAGGTTTACGTCCTTCCAGAATCTCATAAGGACTTTTCATATGTCGTTTGTTTACTAAAGCATGATTTTGGACGTAACAAGCCGTGCTAACAGCTTCAGCCCAAAAGAAACTAGGAAGCTTCGAATCAGCCAGCATAGTACGCGCAGCCTCTATAAGAGTGCGATTTTGTCTTTCTGGTACTCCATTTTGTTGTGGAGTTCGAGGTGCACTGTACTATTGTTCAATTCCATTTTCAGCACAAAATGTGTCCATGGTGACATTTTCGAATTCCGTCCCATTGTCTGATCGAATAGGTTTTACATTCGTACTGGCTTGATTTTCCACCAGAGTAATGAATTGTTTGATCAAACCCGCAGCCTCATTCTTGTGACTTAGAAAGTACACCCAGGTGTAGCGTGAGAAATCATCGACTATCACGAGACAATAAGCCTTCTTGCCAATACTTAACACATTCACCGGACCAAAGAGATCCATGTGAAGTAATTCAAGCACAACTTTGGTTGAGGGTGTAGACTTAGATTTATGAGGCTTTCGATGTGCTTTTCCCTTTGCACAAGCAACACACTTTTCTACCAACATAAAGTCTTTGATTGGTAGATCACGGACCAGTTGACCTTTGGCAAGTCGATTCAAATTCTTCATATTCACATGTCCAAGACGACGATGCCACAATAAACCATCATGTTCTGATATCTTCGAAAATAGACAAGTAATTTCTTCACACGGCTTCTTGTTCATATCAATGACATAAGCATTTCCCTGTCTCTCAGCTGTCATCAAAAACCAATCTTCAGGAATGACAATCCCTGGTTTCAATACGTAGCATCCTTTCTTTGTAAAATGAACTAAATTTCCTCGATCACAAATTTGTGAAATGCTCAGCAGATTGTGTTTCAGTTCTTGGACATAATTCACATTTTCGAAGCTTAAAACACCATTTTTCACTGTTCCCTTCAACGTGATTCTTCCAGATTCTCCTCCCGTAAAAGAGACATATCCACCGTCAAATTCTTTTACATTGACCAGTTGAGACAAGTCTCCCGTCATATGCCTGGAACAGCCACTATCCATGTACCAGAGGCGCACGGTAGTCCTCCACAGCTGTTCCTGCATGATTAGCGGGATCAGTTAGATTTAGGAACCCAGCCCATAGTAGATCTGGGTTTCCCTTGTGTATCAAAGTAAGTCACTCTCTGCCATACCAAATTGTCTTTATTTAAAAATTTCGAAGGATTTTTAACGGCAGAATTTTGATGAGATGTATGAGACGAATTGGAATGCGTGGCCTTAGCTTTAGGTTTCCAATGCTTATCTGACCATTGAGAATTGTAGTTACCAAAAGCTTTATATTGATTTTTTCGAAAATCCTTTTGTTGATTTTGATTTATACGTTTGGCTGCATTCCAATCTTGATCAGAAGGCTTAGCCTTACGATAGTTATTCCTCACTGTCTTAGACTTTTCAGTCGTCACTGACTCTAAATAACGATATCGGTTTGGCTTGACTTTCTGATTTTGTGTATATTTATTTTTAGACTGCACACTTGGGAGATGAACACAGTTTCTGGCGATGTGTCCGGCAACTCCACAACTGAAACATGTTTGACGTTTCAATCTGTGGAAGTTTTGATGCTTCATAGCAGACATGTATCTGTTGGGTTTAGAAGAATGAGCTTGATTTATGTTTCTTGCTTGGTTAACTTGTGCCTTTTCTGAGCATTTAGGTACCTGTTGACCAGAACTAGCACTGGCACAAGTATGAGATTCAGATGGATTAGATTTATCGTTATCAGAATCATTTTGAAAAGATGTTTCAGATTCAGTTTTAATTTTCTTTTCAGAAACCTTTTCTTGTAATTTTTCATTCAAAACAACCACTTCTTCCTGTTGAAAATCAGATTCAGTTTTAATCTCGGAAGATGTTGAAACTTCATCAACACATATTTCATCAACACATGTATCATCTGAGTTTGATAAGGGTTCCTTTTCATCCTCGGTTTTCAATGGGGTCCCACTAGGTTCAACATTAGGGACTTCCACTAAGACCGATTCAGAAGAAGAATCAGAACACGGTTGATTCTCTTGAGAAGAAGTTTCAGTGGTTTCACTGAATGCGTCCTGAGGGACCTCACCTGTCATGCTGTCATCAGCTGAAAAGTTAGAAATATTAGAATCACAATTTTTAGCTACTGGAAAACATCCATCATCACGCACATTATTCAAAGTTTCATCACAAGTATTCACAGTTTTGCCCAAAACATCAGGCCCAAAAGAAGACGAAACATAACTATGAAACGAGTTCAAAAACGATTGTCCAAACACACAACCAGAATCAGTTTTATCAAAAGTAGGTTTAGAAACATCAGAATCTAAAGGTGGTTCATTCCCAAACATATCTCCCCATCTTACTTCAGGTACTTCATCTGCACATGATGAAGAAACGTTAGGATCAAAAGTACCCTTGGACACAAAACAAACTGGTTTAACCACCTGTTTTTCAACAGGTCTGACATTTACTGATGGCTTACAGTTTTTGGGACCATAAGTCATTTTGCTTTCATTCATCATCTCCTCCTCAGTCATAGGTAAGTAAGTATAATTGTCATTATAAGGAGGAGGAGCCTGATTAAAACCCAATCCCAACCCTTTCCTTTTCTGGTATGCTAGCTGTCGATCACACATGTTTTTGACTAATTTACTTAAAGAATCAATTTTTTTTTTAATATTTAGCTCATTTATTTGATATCTATCTCTGATATCCTCCAGTTCTTTAGTCACATTGCATAGTTTTTCTTGAACAATGAAGAGTTGGGCTGTTTTTACACTAACATCATCCTTGAGTTGGATGATGTCTTTTCGCTGAGCTTCGATTTTATCCTTAAAAAGTTTTTCATTATTAGCTAAAGTGAAATTCCTTCGTTTAATGTCATTATAATCTTCGATTAGCTCAGCGTTGTGTATTCTATAGGCTTCAACTCGTTCTCTACATTCAGGCGTACAGAAAACAGAAATTACCTCTTCTTTGGTGAGACCTTTGACTGGTGCTGAAAGAATCTGAGTCATGAAAGCAAGATTTTCAGCTGAAATCTCCTCCTCAGGTGCTGAAGTCTCATCCTCAGGCACTGAAACTTGATCATCTGTGGCCATGAAAGCAATGTTGCTTGAATCAGCTTGATTTTCTGGAGCTGAGATGTTCAGTCGCTCAATTTCCGAATTCCAATCAAAGTGCGAATCAGGCTAAACCACCAAGGCTTGAGCTAATCCCAGAGGTTGAGGACTTCCACTGGCAGCAGCATCAGCAGACATATTCGATGTGGTCACAAGAGCTCTCTCTCGATTAGGTGTAGCAGGTGTAGCAGGTTGGGCTGGAGTTTGTTCACTATTGACCCTAGGTTTGGTACAGTTTCTTGCCAAATGACCTGGTTCATGACAATTGTAGCAACGAAACTCAAATGGCATTTTTGTGGGTCCAGTAAAGGTAAGACCTTGCCATTTGTTTCTCCCGGTTTTATTCACAAAATTTTTGGCTCTAAATGCTGCCATAGCCATCTGCCAAGTTATATCCATTTCTTCTACATCTTCGGGATGAATTTGATCTAAGTCATCCATAGAAAACTTAGGAGGATTAAGTTTACCAACAACAAAAGCATTCAAGCAATTTATGACAGAAGCAGTTATATCAAGATTTTCCTTTGACTATTGCGAGAAGAAAGCAATCATCTCGTTTTTAGCAGTGGGAGTTGACGACGCAGCAGTAGTAGCATTAGCAGAAGGTGGTGCAGCAGCAGCAGCAGGTGCTGGAGTTCCAGAGTAGTAAACATTTGGTGAGGTAGGAGCAGCTTTAGCAGAAGCAGAGTTGCTGAACATTTGAAAACCAGCGTGAGACACAAAAGCAGTATTATTGCTTGATGTCGAGGGTGTTGCAGTGAATCCAGCAGCCAACATGCTATTCTTGTAATTTGTTTCTCTTTGTTTATCATCTAGCTCGCAAGCCTTAATGTGAGAAATCATTTCAGATAAGCTACATCTTGCTAGATCCTTGGTTTTCTTGATCATTGCGACGTGATGATCCCAACTTTTTGGTAAAGCATTTAGAAGCTGTCTATTAGATGAAGCATTTGACGTGTGCATTTCCTCCATCTGCATTTGAGTAACTAACTTAACGAATCTATGAATTTGATTATCAACAGTCTCTCCATATATATGATTAAAATTGTTGAAACTTTGACTCAGCAGATTTCTACGACTCTCTTTCATATCTTCATTGCCTTCATAGACATCTATTAATGATTCCCACAATTCCTTAGCAGATTTGCAAGTGCAAAAACCAATAGCAATGTCTGGTCCCAATGCCATGGTCAGGTAAGAAAATGCCATATCATCTTCCTCAACAATTTTAAAATCTTCTTTAGTATACCGATCAACAGGCTTTTTCACTTTCACACCAGCATCAGTAGGACTATCAATCGTACTTTCTCTTGGGCCTCTTAGAATACTTCGCCAGATTTTTGCATCTTTGACCTTAACATGTTTTTCGAAACGCCACTTCCACTCAGGGAATTCTTTTCCATCTAACAACCGGGGAACATGAGTGGTGGTTCCAATGATGGAATCCAATTCTTGATGCTTAGTCATAGCTGCCAGGTCAACACTTTGATTATTTGAAGTCATGGTTACTCAATAACTTAATTAATTTAGTGATTATTAATTATTTAAGTTCAAGAGTCCAAGAGTCCAAAGTCTGAATGACGTTGCAAGTGTCGTTGTGAGTCGAGACAAGAGTCGAGACTGAATCAGTAAGTGTGTACAATCCTGAGTCGAGACAGTTGTTTCGAGTAAACTGAATTCTGAGTCGAGATCGATGTTGCGAGTCGAGATCCGGAACAATTAAAACTTGAAGCCGGTCGAGACAAATGGTTTCGAGTTAAGGATGTCAACTCGAGACCACAGCAGTTGCGAGTCGAGACAAGAACACTATTTCCACTCGAGACGGATGAAATAAGCACTCGTGACAGATGATCTTGAGTCGAGACTAAGCTGAATGTGAGTCGAGACCCTGCAAAACAAACTTGTGAGATAAACGTAACCGTGATTCCTGATTTTCAGCAGCTTCCAAAAATTCAAAGATATGAGATCTTTGAATCTTTTATCCTCAACAAACTTCCGTTAATTCAGCAAACACCTTAGACAACGAATCACAATCCAAAATCAGCAACTTTAATCAATATATGCGAAGAACAGTTTGAATCCGAACACAATAATGATACTGAAATTCTGTAAAACACTAGCAAACAAGATCAGTAACAATTAATGCCTTCTTGAATCCAATGATATCAAAACCGAACCAAGACTTGGTTTCTTGGCTCTGATACCAATTGTAAAACCCAAGAGGATCTTTCAATGATATCAAGTTTAACTTGTGTAAGTGCGGAATCCAAACACAAGCGGATTCAAGAAAACAATTAAGTAAAATAAACACAATAAGCAAATCGAAAAACTATCTTGCATTCACCTTAGAACGATGACTGATACAAGACATGCAAAAGATCTCGAGTGGCCTGTAGCTTCTAACCAAGCGATCAACCCTCAAAACATAACAAGGGTTTGTTTATATAATACCTAAGATGGACCGAAACCATCCTAAGCCCACTCGAGATCTCACCAAAACCCATTACTAACATTCGACCCAAAACATATTAGTTAAACATTACAAGATCAACCCTAAACTATTATATTTCTCTATACATAAACCTTAAGGTTCCAACAACAAACAACTTCAGCCTTATTCTCGGACAACCAGTCCATTCCGACCACCACATCGAAGCTACCCAATTGAACAGGTAAGACGTCGATACTAAATCTTTGCTCACCAAGTTCTAATGTGCAACCCCTAACAACTTCGCCTGATTCAACAAGCTTACCATCGGCTAGTTCTATGGAATAAGGAATATCTAATCTACTAGATTCTATTCTAAGCATGCGTTTAAATTCCACAGACATGAAACTATAATCGGCACCAATGTCAAATAGTATGGATGAAAATTGATTGTTAACGAGAAACGTACCGGTGACCATGTTAGGGTCCTCGCGCGTGTTCCTTGATCCAATCACAAATGCTCGAGCTTGAGCGTTGTTTTCCCTTGGGCAATCTTTCTTGAAATGGTCCTTTCTACCACATCCGAAGCATCCTTGGTTCTGCCCAGCTCCATTACCATTTCAGTTACCGTTACCGTTACCGTTTCCATTACCAGCACCGTTTCGATTTCCGTTCCCGTTCCTATTACCATTACCATTGCGGCCTCCGATACCTTTTCCCCAACAATCTTCGGTACGGTGACCCGACTTCCTGCAGTTCTCGCATCTCCCAACATGACAGTTTCCTACGTGGTGAAAGTTACACGCTTCGGTTACATTTGGGCAGAGTGCCCTGATACTTCTTAGCTCCGGTATTGTTTGCAGATGCGAAGGTTTTCGCCTCCTTAGGCGGGTTAGTATCACGCTTCTTGTTGTTCAAACCCTTTTTGTTGCTGCGGGTCGCTTGATTCAGATTTGAATGTTTCCTTTTCTTGTCACCGGACGACTCAGCATGCGTCTCGGTTTTCTCAGTAGGGTTCCGTGATAACTTCTTCATACGGACAACATCTTCAGTAAGGCTGACAGCCAGAGTTACTGCCTGAGTGATCGTTGTGGGTTTTGCCGCAGTTACCATGCTGCGAAACTCCAGAGCCAATCCCCAGATGTAGCGCTCAATGCGCTTAAATTCGGGAGTCACCAGATAGGGGATCACTCTTGACAGGTCGTGGAACCTTCGAGTATAACCAACAATGTCCGCACCTTCCATGGATAGGTTCCAAAACTCAGTCTCCAACCTTTGGAGTTCAGCAAAAGAGAGCAATACTTCTCTCCCATTCTTTCCTTCAACTCATCCCAAGTCACACCATATGCAACATCATCTCCCAGGGTTTGGACTTGCAAATTCCACCACGTCAAAGCCTCATCAACAAACAACCCAGTAACAAAAGTGACTTGCTGGTCTGCGGTACACTTGCTCATGCGGATCATGGAATCAGTCTTCTCTGTTCAGCGCACAAAAGCCACTACACCTCTAGTGCCGTTGTAGTTCAGTGGCTTGCAGTAGAGAAACTGCTTGAAGGTGCAGCCTGGATTTTGATCCAACCAATTCACATGTGAGAAATCAATGAAACAATGAAACAAGACCGTTCATAAATTTCATCATGTTTTAGCAAATCAGCTTAAGGTTACCTTGAGTTGTGTTTCCTCCAGATGAATCTCCATGTCCATTAAGTCTAGTACCGCTTGGTCCTCCACTGTGTTCAGTGCGGTTCGCCTCATACTGGGCGATAGCTTCAGAGATCCTTTCTTCCAGCAGGGAGTTTAGTTCTTCAGCAGTCCTCGGTAGTGGGGGAGGCGGGGGATGATTAGAATCACGAGCATTCACAGCTTTCCTGGGTGCCATGTTCTGTCAGAATGCAACACAACTGAGTTAGACATTTGTTTGATATCATCATACGAGATAGTAGTAGTATATATAAACATGCATATACCCACATAAGTGACATCAAACAATCCGCCAAACATATAAATCAATTCACACAGCATCAAGCATGCATAAACAGATAAATACTGATGTGTCATAAGATATTCACCGAGTCTTTATACATATTAGTGCAACTTGTTACATCATTGTTTACGAAGTAAACAAAATGCATAAGGGTTACATCACCCCATAGTACAAGTTTAATACATATGAAAGACAAAATATCTTTCTTCACATTGGCGGTTCTTGTCTTCAAGTTGTACCCAAGCTCGGTCACAGTCTTCATACACAAAATACTAATCCAGCAGAGTACCTAATAGGCTGGGGGTGTAGGGAGGATCAAACTATGAAGATGGGTCACTTCATCCTCATGCTCCTGAATTCGACGGATGAGGGAGCTGGTCTGAGTGGGAGTGTGGGAAGGTGTGGGAACACGGGTAAGAGTGGATGGCATAACAGGCATAGTGTCATCATCATCACCAGTCGGGTAAAATCTCAGTCCAGCAGCAAAATGGGCCGAAGATATCACAGAATCGAAGGAATCGGCATCAGACTCGAGGTCAGAATTGGAAGAAACATCGGTAACAAACACAACAGGAGAAGCCACACCATACTCCAAATCATCAACGAGAGACCAGTCCTCAACAGGGATGGCAGCAAAAGGAAAAAGCATGGATGGGAATAGGTTCAACGAGATGTCCACCATCTGGATGTCCTACGATCTGCTGGCCTAGAAGAGGTGAAGGTAAGGCTAAGACATCGTCGAGATCATCATCATCGGTTATCATCTCAGGGTTGGACTCGAAGTCAGAGATGAAGGGGTAGAGGTGTTCACGTCTGACCTTCTCCTGAGCTGAAGAAATCTCGTCGTCAGAGACAATCATCATCGGGTCACGTTCTTCAGATAGGCTGCTGCTTTCAGACGAAGACATGTGTACCTGTAATATTTTATTCCTAGTATATGTATATATTAGTTATTACATAATTAATATACAAATAGTTATACACCTTGTTGCAAGTAATTCTCACTCAAAGAAAAGTGCTACTCTAGTGCACCCTAAGTCTCGTAGTGTCCTCACTTGACTCTTTGAAAACAGTTTCAGGTAGTGAATGTCACAGAAAGTTTTATGCAATGAAAACTTTTGAAAAATTGTTTTCGTGAGAGGATCCTAAAGATTGTAGTCTAGACTCGAGAGGGAATCCTGGTTCATTACAATCGCAACTCTGATACCAATCTGTCACACCCCTTTCTAAGGCGGAAGCACGAGGTGTGATCCTGAAAGGTTCTCATTGCATACGAATGGTAAACATACTACATGCTCGTAAAATAACTCCAAATGCCATTAACATAACATAAGTTAAGTGTTTACATCACAAGATAACATATCGTTTGAAAAGTTTACAACTTTATTTAAAAGATAGACATCAAGGTTTTGGTTCTTATATCACCACACGAGATGGAGTATAATAACCATATCCCACAAAATAGGCAAAGGAGTCTTGACACGACATGACTAAAACATAAGCGACATCTAGGAGCAAGAGTGAGACCACGCGTACATCGACTTTTAGCTACCTGAAATACATGTAAGTTTGGAAAATCGTCAACATAATGTTGGTGTGATTTCATGCGGTTTTTGTATAGAATGTTTATATACTTGTATGAAAAAATGGTATGTAATTTGTAAAGACGTATCTGAAATTGAGTTCTATAAATGTAAGGAATACGAGATCGCTAGTGGTTTGCAAGGCCACTAACATGTGTCACGACATAGGAAGCATCCAAACTATGACAACTGTGTTCTGTAATCGATGTACAATGTAAAACAATGTTAATTATCAATAAAACAATATGTTTTGGTGTTATTATATGTGCTTTGGTGTTATTATGTATGTATTTGTGTTTGATGATTTTACGATTTGATTTGATTCGAATCCGATTTCAAGCTTTAAATCGCTTTCTGGAAAGTTATACACAAACTGGTGCGTAAACGTAATCAGTTTAATGCGACAAACACTCCGGAATAGTGACATAGGCTTAACATACCTTAAATAACCTCCACATAACTTAGAAATATGTTTTGGATGGTTCGGTGTGTTGAAATCAAGTTTATTCGCTTACAGGGACTAATTTCGACAAACTGTGAAAGTATGCCGATTCGTACTGTAATGAACCTTCCGGAATATGATCCTAAGTTAAACATGCCCTAAATGTCCTTTACAAAGCTTAGAACTAGGCTTTGAGGTGTTTGGTGCGCAAAAATAAACTTATTTGATCAACAGGGACTAAAAGCGTCAAAAAGTACCCAAATGACCAGATTCATTGTATCTAGTCCAATTTTGATGCTTTGATGGTTTTTACCCCCTGATTTCAAATACCATTTGCTTTTTTTTGAGTGTCCCATGGCTTAGAAATACCTTGTGCCCACATGTAAGGTCTAGATCAAGGCACGTTTTGCGAGGAACGATCCTAACGGTTCTCCAAAATCTATAAATACCCATGCTTTCATTCACTTCAACTCACTCTTGATTCATTTTGCTCTGAGTTAAGGTTTAAACACTTCATACCTGAGCAAACTTGGATCAAACTTCCTAGCTTGGACCCTTTGTAAGTCTCTTTCGTGCTTTTTATGCGTTTTTAGCACGAAAGTCAAACAATGTTTGACTTTCTGCTTTGACCACGAGTTGGTCAACACGAAGTTCGTTGAACTTCGCAACGTGAGTATAATCATGATTGTTATAGTCCCGTATGACTATACCTACTGATTACCACATTGACTAGGCGTAGTGACGAGTCGTAGTTTCGGCCAAAATGCGTATTCATGCGTATTTTGTAACCAAACTACTCTTGGGTATCAAAACACTTTGTTTTGATATCAAAACCTATTTTCTAACTTAACTAAACATGTTTTAACATGTTTAGCTTGTCACTTTTAGTTTAGTGCTTGTGTAGAGTCGTAAGTCAAGCGGTCTAAACCACCGCTAAGACATTCGAACAAGACCCGTTTGGTCGATCATTAGAATCCGACCAAGCATGTTTAGTGACCATAGTTGTATAGGGAATAACCTTATGAGGTTATACCTTATGGTCACTTAGGTTTAATTAGTTGTATGATAGGTAGTTTATATGCCTTAGGTAAATGACCAAAATGCCCTTTTCATGCATAATTGGATTTTAAGCATATGTAACTTAAACTTTTGTCACTTAACTGATTATACAACATATTTAAACATGTCTAGGCATTTAATACTTGTCATAGGACTAGTTAGACGTCTCGAACGTGCGTTTGCGCGAACGACGCGTTAAAGTAGTGTAAGCTACCTTAATGAGTCATAGCGGGTCGAAAGCACTTAGGATAGGTTCCGATTTAGAATGTAGGATTTGTTAAACCATATCACATGAGTTCCAACACCCATTTAGTTTACAAGACCTCATTCTATCCGATCTTCCAATTTAGGTATCGATTGTTTGACTAGTGATTCGATTACTAGGTGCAGCTTGATTTCTCTGATTTGCTTAAATTTGTTGAAGTTCTTTTGATTGAGGATACTTTGCACTTCATGTGAGTACATAGTTCCCCTATTTTACTATTTTCAATTGTTTTGGGGTGATTCATATGTGTTAAATGATTTCGATGTTTTAACGATGGTTTTAAAAAAACGATTAAATGGTTTATATTAAATTAATAACGATTTAGATAAAGTGAACAAACTTGTTGGTTGTAATTGCATAACGAATGACATTCATAACATTGATCAAGCCGACCAGTATTAGGTTATGGTGCCATAGGATCTGACAAATCCCGTTATCAGACTGCACCCATGGTTATGTGTGGGGGTTGTGGGTAACGACTGAATTTGTGATAGTTAACTTACCCTTTGGTGGTTTGTTAATGCGAGAAGCGAGATAGTCGAGTCACGAAGGTTTGGATGTTATTAGCGAGATGGCCAAAAGTAGTTTCACAATTAAAACGAGTTAAACGATTTTGGGGCGAGTTAAACGATTTGAAACGACTTAAACGAGATAAACAATTTGATTATACGATTGATTTTGGGTTGTGATTAGATAATGGGACAGGTGTAGCATGATAAAAGCATGGTAGATACGCCGCTGGTACATCTTATATATAAGTGCTCTTATCATATTACATTTTGTGTCATTATTTAGTTAACAGGGGAAACGATTTTAAAACGATGTCACACAAACGAGGTTTTCGAAATAATATAAACCATGCGAGTTTTATTAACGAGTTTTTACGAGATGTTTTACAATTTGAATTAACTAAATAAATGTTTTGGGGTTAAGAATCACGGCTACGAGATTTTACAAATTATAACCAACTTGATTTGAGTTGGTTAATTATGTCGCAATACTATACTTTTCAAAACAAGGTTTTTAACAAGGTATTGCAACATGTAAACGAGCCATGAATCCGATACTCTCATAAAACCTATGTGCTCGCCAGCATTTCTTTGCTGACTTTGTTTTTACATATGTTTCAGGTGATGTTGCTTGATGTTGATTGCTAGGATGCATGTTTCACATATGATCTGGACGAGGCCTTAGTGACATAATAACAATAATAGTCCATGTGTAACATGTTTGTCTTGTTTTAAAAAACTGTAAATTACTTATTGAATCAATAAAACAAATCTTTTTGTATCCATGGTTGTGAAACAATAATTCTGTTACAACATTCCCCGACGTTTCCGCCACGATTTGTTGTTTTACGTGGTCGGGGTGTGACAGAAGAGTTGGTATCAGAGCCAATAGTTTTAGGGAATTAGGTTATTAGTAATGCTTTGACCTAGACTATAACTTTCTAGGACCCTAACGCAAGGAAATTTGCGTTTAGATTTTAAAACAAAACCGTCACCTATCCTTAGGTGATAACCGCATTGAGAACACAAATTTCGAATCCGCTTTGAAAACTAATCATTTCTTCGTAAATGATTTGTTATAAGGTTTTGAACCCTTTAAGTTTTCAAAATCTCGTCAAAGTTTGGGTCTAAATAGTGTGAACACGTGCAAACTAGAAGGGTGGATGCCTGTACTCTGAGTTTTCTGTCTAAGGCTAGAGTGTTCGTACAAATCCACATAATCGGACCAGTCACTCTTACCTGGGAACTCTTGGGGTGAGTGTTAACTTATAGGTGAGCATGTCTTCGCGATACATTATTTCGACCCATTTACTTTGATTAGTCACTGCGTGTCATTTGTTTGTTCGAGGTAACGAACGAATGATCTCCTTCATTGTGTTTTGTTGATGTTTTCAATACCTCTTTTGTTTCTCCAATTGTCAACCTCACTCGTTTCTCATGTTTCCTTGTCTTTTAGACAATGCCTCCTCGACGTGATGCACAACCTGTAACTAATGAAGAAGTCGCAACCCTTGTCACTCAGCAAATGGTTGAAGTGCTTCCAGGCGTAGTAACCCAGATCCATCAGTTATACAACGACAATAACAACAATAATGCACAGTGTAATTTCAAGAATTTCAATTTTGCTAAACCGTTGAAGTTTTCTGGGTCGCAAGGAGCAACTGCGCTCCTGCAGTGGTTCGAGAGTATCGAGAGCACATTCAGACATGTGCAATGTCCGAATGAGCGAAAGGTTGAATTTGCATCAAGTGTGTTCGAGAAACGTGCTCTTACATGGTGGAACGGTGTGATGCGTGATAGGGGTGCCGATGTGGCGATGGCACAAACGTGGGAAGAGCTTCGAGCTCTCATGATGAAAGAGTTTTGTCCCCATCACGAGATTCGAGCTTTGGAACGAGAATTCGATGATTTGAAACAAGATGGGGGTGAACACCGTGCGTATACGGACCGTTATGAAGAGCTGAGTTTGTTGTGTCCCACTATGGTTACCCCGGTGGAGAAGGCGATATAGAGGTATATCGATGGTTTACCCGATTCTGTGCAAGAAATTGTGACTGGCAGTAATCCTACTCATGTTTGTCAAGTGATTGAATTGGCTGCTACTCTGACCGAGTCTCGGGTCAGAAAGGGGAAATTGACCCGCAAGGGTGACAAGAAGAAGTCAGCTGATTCTGCTCAAGAAAAGGGTAAAGGTAAGGGTAAGGGTAAGAAGAAGGGGGAATCTTCTAAGAAGTCGAGGAAGCGCAAGGCTTCCCAGAACTTTGCAGTTACTGCACAGAACCCTCAGAACCCACCAGCTCTACCTCCCGCGAAGAAGAAACATGCTGGTACCGCACCTCACTGCACTCGGTGCAATGGTCATCATGCTACCCATCAAGCGTGTAAGCAGTGTACTACGTGTGCTAAACTTGGACATCTGGCCAACATCTTTCGTTTGGGTCAGAATCAAGCTGCTTAGGTTCAAGTTCCAGTTTAGGGGAATGTTGCAAGATTCCCACCAGGTTCATGTTACAATTGTGGAGAGTTTGATCACTTCTGCAATAACTGCCCGAGGTTGGTGAATGCAAATGCAAATCCGAACGCGATGTCAATGCCAATGTGAATGCCGCTCGTGGACGAGCGTTCAATCTAAATGCAAACAAGGCTCGAGCTGACAACTTCGTTGTCAATGGTACGTTTCTTGTTAACAATCAACTTGTATCTGTTGTTTTCGATTCTGGTGCCGATACGAGTTTTGTTTCGTTATCTTTTGAGCCTTTGCTTGCGATACCTAGAACTAAACCGAGGAAACCCTTATCTGTTGAAGTTGCTACTGGTAAACCTCTTGTACTTGATTATGTTATTCGTGATTGTCAGTTAAACCTTGATAACCATATTTTTCCTATTGGCCTCACACTGATGCAACTTGGGAGTTTCGACAATATAATTGGGATGGATTGGTTGACCAAACATCATGCTGAGGTGGTTGGTTTCGATAAGGTTGTTCGTATTCCTCTTTCATCTGGCGATGTTCTGGAAGTTCGTGGGGAGAAACCTTTTGGTGGTTTGAAACTCGTGTCGTGTACGAAAGCCCAAAGTTATTTACGAAAAGGATATGTTGCTTTCCTGGCACATGTCACCGAGGAGAAAGGCAAGAGTAAGAGTATTCAGGATATTCCGATTGTTCGGGATTATCCAGAGGTGTTTCCTGATGAACTGCCTGGTTTGCCTCCAGTTCGTCAAGTTGAGTTTCATATTGACCTTATACCCAATGCCAACCCGATTGTGAAAGCACCTTATCGTCTTGCACCGTCTGAGATGCAAGAATTATCTAAACAGCTTCAAGAGTTATCTAATAAAGGATTCATCCGTCCAAGCTTTTCGCCTTGGGGAGCTCCTGTCCTCTTTGTGAAAAAGAAAGATGGATCTTTTCGAATGTTTATCGATTATCGTGAGCTTAATAAGCTTACCATCAAGAATTGATATCCGCTACCTCGAATCGATGATCTCTTTGATCAGCTGCAAGGTGCTACCAGTTTTTTCCAAGATCGATCTGCGTTCTGGGTATCATCAACTTCTTGTTCTCGAAGAAGATATTCCCAAAACTGCTTTCCATACGAGATATGGTCATTATAAGTTCACAGTCATGCCTTTTGGTTTGACGAATGCTCCAGCTATCTTCATGGATTTAATGAATAGTGTCTGTAAACCTTATTTAGACAAATTCATCATTGTGTTCATCGACGATATTCTTGTTTATTCAAAGTCTTGAGCCGATCACGAGCAACACCTTCGTTTGACACTAGAACTCCTGAAGAAGGAACAACTTTTTGCTAAATTCTCCAAGTGTGAATTTTGGCTTAAAGAAGTTCAGTTTTTGGGTCATATAGTCAACGAGCAGGGTATTCATGTGGATCCATCCAAAATTGCTGCAATTAAGGATTGGAATACACCAACGACACCTACAGAAATTCGATCTTTTCTTGGTCTCGCTGGATATTATCGTCGATTTATTTCGAACTTCTCAAAGATCGCGGTTCCACTCACTGCTTTGACTCAGAAGAATAAGCCTTTTGAGTGGGGACCTAAGCAAGAAGAAGTGTTTCAAATGCTGAAACAGAAGCTTTGTGATGCTCCTGTTCTATCTTTGCCTGAGGGAAATGATGATTTCGTTGTCTATTGTGACGCGTCGAATCTAGGACTTGGTTGCGTTCTTATGCAACGAGGTAGAGTCATAGCTTATGCGTCTAGACAGCTGAAAGTTCACGAGAAAAACTACACAACTCACGATCTTGAGTTGGGTGCTGTGGTTTTCTCTCTCAAAATTTGCAGACAATATCTTTATGGCACGAAGTGTGTGGTTTTCACAGACTACAAAAGTCTCAAGCATTTTCTCAATCAGAAGGAGTTGAACATGAGGCAACGACGTTGGGTTGAGCTCTTAAATTATTATGATTGCGAGATTCGCTACCATCCTGGTAAGGCGAATGTCGTAGCCGATGCGCTTAATCGAAAGGAGCGAGTCAAGCTTCATTCTGTTCGAAATCTATCTGATCTTCAAACTTGTGTCTCTCAAGCTCAGCAATTTTGTGTTTCACAAAATTTGATGGGTAAGGAATTACCACATCAGCTTGAGCTTAAGCTCGAAGTGAAAGACAATGGGTTGCTCTATTTTAAGGATCGTTTGTGGATTCCGAAACAAGACGATCTTCGCACTTTAGTGATGGACGAATCTCATAAGTCTCAATATTCTATCCATCCTGGTGCTGATAAAATGTACAAGGATCTTCGTACTCAGTATTGGTGGCCTGGTATGAAGAAGGATATTGCTTTGTATGTTTCGAAATGCCTAACTTGTCTCAAAGTCAAGGCTAAACATCAATGACCATCTGGTTTGCTTGTATAACCAGAGATACCGGTTTGGAAGTGGGAGAACATTGCGATGGATCTTATCACTAAATTACTGCGTACATCTAAAGGTCACGATGCTATTTGGGTTTTCATCGATCGATTAACGAAGTCAGCTCATTTTATTCCGATTCACGAGGATCTATCTGCTGATAAACTTGCAAAGATTTATGTTGATGAGATCGTATCTCGACATGGTGTTCCTTTGGATATCATATCTGATCGTGATGCTCGATTTTCATCTCATTTCTTGAAGACCATGCAATCTGCTATGGGAACCCAACTAAATCTAAGCACTGCTTATCATCCCCAAACAGATGGACAATCTGAGAGGACGATTCAAAGTTTGGAGGATATGCTTAGAGCATCCGTGATAGACTTTGGTGGTAATTGGGATTCTCATCTTCCGTTGATCGAGTTCTCTTACAACAATAGTTATCATGCTAGTATCAATATGGCACCATTCGAAGCTCTCTACGGTTGAAAATGTCGTTCACCTATTTTGTTGGAATGAGATCGGTGAAGCTCAGCTTACTGGACCTGAGCTCATTCTGGAAACGACAGACAAAATCAAGAAAATTCGCGATAATCTTGTGACAACTAGAAGCCGTAAAAAGAGTTATGCGGATATGCGACGCAAGCCCTTAGAATTTCAAGTTGGAGACCGTGTCCTACTCAAGGTGTCACCTTGGAAGGGAGTGGTGAGATTTGGAAAGAAAGGAAAACTTGCACCTCGATATGTTTGTCACACCCAGACTTTTGCGAAAGCGTGATTATGGTGTGACTTTCTTAATATCATTGCGTTCAATCATAACATCAACTATATGATAAAACCATAGGTTTGCCATCCATTACATAAGTGTAAAACATTACAACATCGTTTTAAAACATAGACTTCAGATTCAAGTTTTACAAATCTTACAAATTGATTATGAGTTCATTAAAGACTTGTCAAAAAGTTAATGAATAACACCAAGGTTTGGAAGACGTGTCTCGTCCAGGAATAAGACACACTAACCAAACTCAAAGACCATAGATGACGTCTTTACTCTTACCACAGCATAAAAACTTCCAACTCCTGCCAGATCTGCTTTACAAATTCCCTGAAATACATGTAGTTTGAAAAACATCAACAAAAGTTGAGCGAGTTCATGTGTTCGTTTGTGTGTATGTATAAACCTTTGAAACGTTGTAAGTATGTACGTAAATCCCTGGTATGTAGCAATAAGGAAAAAGAGATCACCACTGGGTTGCAAAGCCAATGGTATGTGTGAAGTGATGCAGGAAGACTCAAACCTAGCAGATTTCGCACCGGGCTTCCGGCTGTAAGACATAGTCACCACGTGGTCCACTCAGCGGACGCAGGAGTTGGGCTCGCTACACCCAAATAGATCTATCACTCATGCCCCCCGGTCCTACAATGAGGATTGATGGCCTTAATCGCCCTACTCATTCACATGATCTAGTACTAAACCCTCCTTAAGCTAATCATACCATGTAATAAACGTCTGTAATGATTGTAACATGTATTTCACCCCCGAAGTATAAAATTGAAAACAATTAAAAGAAAAGGGGGACATGAACTCACAGTAGTGCGTCTTCTGTATCGTCAACTCAAATCTCCGCAGCTAATCACGACTACCTATAGTGTACTAATGTCTAATAGACGGACGGGTCGTGCCTTGTTTTAGTATTTACATGTTTGAGTTACGTTTCTTTTATGTTCCCAATATTATTCCATGTTATAATTATTTGCTAAAATAATAATTATTTTAACTTTAAATTATATCTAGTTTTGGAATAATTTGTTAAACGATATTTTGTAACAATAGTTCTCAAGTATTTCCTTCCCAAGGATGGGGGTATCTTATACATGTATGTTCGTATTCTTGTATTGGTATATCTTGCCATGTATTGACGTCGTATTCCGGTGTGTACGTATTTTCTAAACAAATATTCAATATATTCCCAAAATAATATATTTTCAAGTCTCACTTAGAAAATATATATAAACTTATCTTGTCCAAAAACACTGTATCTCCCGAAAACATATATTTTTCCCAAAAATCATATATCTTCCAAATATACTAGGAAAATATATTTTTATCTCCCAAAAATAATACATTTTCTCCTTGTTGAAAATGTGTTGTAACTTGGTAATATTTACAAAAATCATATTTTCACTTCCTTTGTATCCAAAATAATATTTACCAAAAATATATTTCTATTGGTATTTCCCGGAATATTTCATAAGTTACGTTTTATTGTTCGGCTTCACAATATTAAGTGTGCAACTTATATTTCATTCCTTGTGATCTTTGGTATTATTTTGGAGTTGTAAATTCTTGGTATTTGTAAGTTATATTATTTTACCCTAAAATAATATAACTATTCCACAAGTATACAAATATTCACCCAAATGTCTTGATATAAAATATATATTCTAAATATATATATTTATCCATTGTTATTTACAAAAACTGTGACAACCCGAGATTTCAAATCCTTTCATGTACGTATTTATTGTGTAACAATTCTGTTTTGATTTAGTGTGTTGTGTTAATTAGTAAATTGTTATGTTTTGTGTATTAAACAAGTTAACATTTTCAATTAAAACCCTATATGACGAAACTTAGGGGTTTTGCCATAAGCTACTTCGACGAAACATTAGGGTTTCGTCACTTATCCATTCGACGAAACATCAGGGTTTCGCCACATAGCAACACGATGAAATATGGGGTTTCGTTGGAGAAGGATTTCGCTGTATGGGCTTTCGGCCCAGATGTGGCCCAGTTGATTGTTCAGTTATAAATAAGTGCACAGGGTTACGAAACAACACTCTTTAGCAAACCCTAACCCACTCTTAGTTGTGCGACGACAATCCCTTGGCCTGTAATCTCTCCTCTCTCTTGAGAAGTCATTTTCCTAACAACCAAACCATTCGATCTTGCGGTGAGTGCACCATCCTTATGATTAGACTGCTTGCTAATAGTTGTTTATTGGTTGTTATGAATTCTCTGTGATCCATGGTGCATGTAGGGGCTTTTATTAGAAACCATAATCATGATTTATGGGTTTTGATATCTTAGCGTTAAACAGATAGATTGGAAAGTGAATGATGAAGGTTAAACCTTTTGGTGTTATCTCATGATTACTGTGTGAATTGATTAGATTGGTGGTTAGATATTAATTGGGTAATTGTTATGATTATAATAATCGTATGAATGTGTGAATTGTTAAGGCATTGACTACATGTTGTTGATGATTGAGAAACTGATAAATGACTCGATGATTGTGATGAAACTGTTGATGGAGATTAGGGTTTAGAAACTGTCAAACACGTAACTGTTGATTGGGTACGTAACTGTAACATGACGAAACCTAAGGGGGTTTCGCCATAACATAAGTCGACGAAACCTTGGGGGTTTCGTCGTCTAAGGTTTCGTCGCCTAAGGAATTGGCCCACAGCAGACTGTACTGTTTAAGTTCAATAAGTTGGAATGACTGTTACTCGCTTGTTAATGATGTTGCTCATGATCGAGGAAGCATGTAATTGCATACGAAATGTATTTATGATTTGTGAACTCAACTGAGTTGTATAACTGCTAAGTGTTACTCGGAAACTGATGTTTGAACACACAACGTGACTACAATTTATATGTGAACATTGTGAATGTGATACTGAATATCATAGGCTGTGACTGTCTAAGTGTTAACAAGTAATTAATCAAACCGAGCAAACCGAGGTGAGTTCACTTCTCTTTTCTAAGCATGCGTCCCGGTGGTTTGGGACATCTGGTAAACGTTCCGGAAAGGAATGCTGGGTAAAATGTTAAACTGGGATGTTGGTTATTAAACTCAGTATCTATCATATAAGACCCCTTACATCTACCGTGTTGCTGGGAAGGCAACGAGGTATTTAGTTGATAGCGCTATTAGGTTTGGCACCCTCACACCGGCCCGGAATGGACGAGCGTGAACTAATTACCTTGACCAATGCTTTGATAGAGGCATTGGGGTTTGGGGAAAGACATCTAGTAGCCACATACGGTGATCGAGTTAATAACATCATCAAAACATAACGTTGAACTGTTTTAAGCATACATCTGGTAACTACACGCGTTAACAAAACTTTGAACTCACCAGCGTCGTCTGACACACTTGTCTGCATGCTTGCAGGTCGTTAGATTTCTTTACATGGACTTGCTATCTGGGAGTGCTGGAGTGGTTATGGATCGGGGCTCTTGGATATATTTGATGTCTTGGTTTTGAGCACTTATTATAAAACAATTGTTTAACAATTTACTATATGCTTCCGCTGAACATCTCTTTTGGTTTAAACTTATGATTGGGATTTATATTTGGCAATTAATGAAATGTTTTATTTATATACTATGCGTGGTTCAATGTGATTTGGTGGCTTGGATCCTGGTACGTCACACATCCCGTGGTGTTCCCGCATGTGGTATTTTGGGGGTGTGACAGTTTGGTATCAGAGCCACTGGTTATAGTGAACTAGGTTTTAAAACGTTTTCATAAAACCAGACTATAACCGAACACCTTCGAAAATCGACCATGACACTCAGCTCCAGATTGCAAGGTTCGTCTTCTGTTTACCTTATACATTACTTGTTTAGTATTCACACACTCACAGCTTGCATGAAACGACGTACTAGATACCATGGTGATTGGATAGTATGACACTACTCCTCGACTTTTGTAACTCGTAATCCTGTAGTACATTCTGTTTTTGCTATTTGAATGCGGGGGGAAAACTTTTAACGCAAGTTAAGAGGCATTGAGATGAGTATGCAAATTGCCTTATTATTATGGGTGCACACATAACAATAACGTGAGGTGCATGTAAGTCCCAGTGAGGCTTAACGTGTGTGAGAAGGGTTCAGCTCTATTGTGTGTAAACTTGGTAGTTGTAAATATCAATGTCAGACTTGACTTCTACCTCATCTCGACTCCTAAATCTGTCTTCTCTCTCCATATATAGAATCATGAGTGGACGAGGACACGGACGTGGCAACATCAACATGACTCAAGCTATGTTGACGAATTTGATAAACACACGTGTGGCTGAGGCTCTGGCAGCCTACCAAGCTGGTAAGAAATGTGCCAAACACTCTTTAATCTTGTGTCGCGTACACGACTCTTACCCCCATAATGTGTTTTATTTCGTCCATTAGGTCAGCAAGCGCAAAACCAAAACAACCCACCTGCTTGTACGTTCAAGATGTTTATGAATTGTAAGCCACAGACCTTCAATGGGACTGAAGGGGCTGTCGGACTCCTGTGATGGTTCGAGAAGGTAGAATCAGTGTTTGCAATGTGTAACTGTCCTGCTGGGGACAGAGTGAAGTATGCTACGGGCACACTTGAGGACGGTGCCTTGACATGGTGGAATGCCCAGGTTCAGTTGTTGGGCATCGAGGCGGCAAATGCCACCACCTGGGATGATTTTAAGGAGCTGATAAGGGAGGAGTATTGTCCTCGTGATGAGATATAGAAACTAGAGAATGAGTATTACGATCGGAAGATGGTGGGATCAGAGATTGAAGCGTATGCGAAACGGTCACATGAGTTGGCGATCATGTGCCCGAACATGTCCCGACCTCCGCATTGGAGAATTGAACTGTTCATCAAAGGATTAGCTCCTCGAGTGAAGGGCTTGGTTACTGCGGCAAACCTTAACAACATAACTCAGATTGTTCATTTGGCTCACAAGATTACCGAACAGGAGGTGGAAAGTGGTTCTTTACCACCACGTGTTTCTGCCACTACTCCTATTGTCACACCCCCAAAATCCACATGTGGAGTATCACCGCTTGGAGGCGTGACTGACCAGGATCAAGCCACCAATCATATTGAACATAACATATAAATAAATGTAAAACCCAAACACAATATAATTGGTGTCCAAACAAAACATAGTTTAAGTTGTAAGCGGAAGCATAATGTTTAAAACCAAAGTATAAGTTCAAAAGTATGATAAGTGTTTAACATGGCATAAGACTATCCATTTCCCACAACGTCCGTGCCTCCTCGTGCAAGCTCCAAAAGTACCTAATGACCTGCAAGGCATGTAACAACGAGTCAACAACAAAGTTGATCGAGTTCACAGTTGGTTGTTTAGTTTTACCAGTTCGTTTTGAAATCATATGTTGTTTCGTAGACCACGAGTTAACCAGTAACCTTTTGTTTCCCAAACCATAACCATAATCAGTGGGGGGGCTTTCCCTGTGAACCAATAGACCATACCATATCGACTACTAACGAAACATAAGTTGTGCCCTACATCAGTGTCTATCATCACTGACAGTTTGACATAGTCCATTAGTACACGCCCGTTCGAACGACACGGTGTGAGGTTTGTTAAACCTAATAGCGCTATTAACTAATGACCCGCTCGCCATCAGCCTCGGCGATTAAGTCGATATAAAGAAGAGGGACTTCATGATAGAGTTTTGTCTAGTAAGTTTAAGGTTGTTGTCCTACCCAAGGAGGACGAACATACGTAGTTCTACCCAAGGAGAATACGCAGGATTTATAGTGGCATCCTACCCAAGGTGGATGGCCGTACATATCCTACCCAAGGAGGATATGTTGATTTCCATTTTAGTTTATCAACCCATTCCCAACCCTTGGGAAACCCATGCCTTGGAGAAATTGTGAACTCACCTTGGTTTGCTCGGTATGCTCAATCACTTGTGCACAATTAATTCAATCAAAGCCTATAGTTTGCACATACACACAAATCAGTTGACATTCACATGTTCGACTAACAGGCAAGATCATCATGTACATGCAAGTAACAACTAACACATAACATTTATCAGTTATACAAGTTCATGCAAGTCATGCTTATCGTTTACCAACATCTAACTAACCCAGTTAACCCTTAACAGACTTAACTGAGTTCACTGTGCAGTTTACCCATTTGACGAAACTCCCTTGTTTCGTCGTACTTTCCCTCGGCGAAACTCCCCTGTTTCATCGTGATTACCCTCGGCGAAACTCCCCTGTTTCGTCGTGATTGGAGTTTCGTCCACTTGTTCAGTTACATCGTGTAACTGACGATTATCCAGAAACCCTAACCGCCGATCATCATCACACAGCAATCATACAATCATACAACAATCATCGATACCATTTATCATACCAATCATAACAGAATCATGTGTTAACCTTAAACAATCTAGCATATATGATGGCCATTGCACGAATGCAATTTCACAGATTCATCATTACCGACAACCTATCTCAATGATCAAAAATCTATTCAAATCAATAATACCAAGAAACCCTAATTGTTAACAGGTTCGTAAATAATCATCATCAACAATCAATGGAATCCAAACATAATAATAACTATCTACACAACAAATTAACAGTTTGATCAATCCGAGACATTACACACTAACCGGTTGAACGGAACAATGACTTGATCGATCTTAGATGGCTTCGAGGACACACAGTCGCCGTTGATGGGGAGAGAGGGCTCTAGGGTTTCCAATTGCTAAAAGTGTGGCGAATGAAACAGTAATACTCAATAAATATCCGCGTAACGTACTGGGCCCCTAATGGGCTTCGGCGTAACAGTGGGCCGGCGAAACATGTGTTTCGTCTAGATGTTTGTGACGAAACACTCTCTGTTTCGTCGCTATGGTTTATGACGAATCACCCAGTTTCGTCGGGTGTGGGTTTTGGCTAAACTCTCATGTTTCGTCATATTTATATAATAATAATAATATTCATAATCGTCATATGTCAAACAGTTCACAATTAATCATATAGTCCAATCAACAATGTGTCAAACATATAATCAACAAGAACAATTACAACTCAACAAATTATACAAACATAGTTGTGAACAAATAACATAAACAATTAACATGCAGTTAATGCGAAGATGGAATCTTGGAAACTCGAGTTGTCATATTATCCCCAACTTGAAAGAAATTTCGTCCTGAAATTTAGCATGCGGTTGCTGAGGAAGCTAGTTAAGTTGTGTGGTTTACTGGTTTTCCTGGGGTGTCACATCATCCCCCCGTTGATTTGGAATTTCGTCCCGAAATTCCGCAGTAGCTTCAGCCTCAGTAGTAGTTGCATTGTTGCCGAACAACTGGGGATACTTGAGTTTCATTTGGTCTTCTCGTTCCCAGGTGAACTCTGGGCCACGACGGGAGTTCCAACGAACTCGAACAAGAGGTATTCTGGTGTGCTTGAGAACATTCACATCTCGTCTCTACTGGTTCCTCGACGAATCGCAACTGGTCGTCTATAGTGAGCTCCTTAAGAGGAACTATGAGGGTCTCATCTAACAGACACTTCTTCAGATTTGACACGTGAAATACGTTGTGAACTCCACAGAGTTCTGTTGGTAGGTTCAGTTTGTAGGCCACCTTGCCTATTTTCTCGATGATTTCGAATGGTCCAACGTAACGTGGGTTAAGTTTACCTCGTTTGCCAAAACGAACCACACCTTTCCACGGTGAGACTTTGAGTTGCACTCGATCCCCAACCTGGAACTCAAGTGGTTTCCTGCGCTTATCAGCGTAGCTTTTTTGACGGTCATGAGCTGCCGCCATTCGTTGTGGTAGCTGTGCAATCCTTTCCGTTGTGTCTACTACAAGTTCTGGACCCGTGATCTGGCTATCACCCACCTCTGCCTAACAGAGAGGTGATCGGCATTTACGCCCGTACAATGCCTCAAATGGAGTGGCCTGAATACTGGTGTGGTAATTGTTATTATACAAAAACTCCACTAACGGGAGATGTTTTTCCCAGCCGTTACCAAAATCAATCACACATGCCCTAAGCATGTCTTCAAGGGTTTGAATGGTGCGTTCAGACTACCCATCCGTCTGTGGATGATAAGCGGTGCTCATGTCTAAACGTGAGCGAAAGGACTTGTGCATTGCTTGCCACAGTTCAGAAGTAAAATGCGCATCACGATCGGAAATAATACAGGTTGGCATCCCGTGCCTCGAAACTACTTCCTTTAAGTAAACGTCTGCTAGAGTAGAGAACTTGTCTGTTTCCTTGATAGCCAAGAAGTGTGCGGACTTTGTCAATCGATTCACTATCACCCAAATGGTGTCGTTTCCGCGTTGAGACCTAGGCAGGCCAGTAACGAAATCCATGGAAATTTGCTCCCATTTCCATTGTGGTATCTTTGGTTGTTGAAGTAGGCCCGATGGTTTCTGATATTCGGTCTTGACTCTCGCACAAGTCAAACATTTGCTGACGTAAGTTGCTATGTGAGCTTTCATGCTAGGCCACCAGTACGTGGTCTTCAAGTTGTGGTACATCTTATCCGAACCAGGATGTACCGAATAACAAGACTTATGTGCTTCATCCATCACAAGCTCACGTAATTTTCCATAGAGCGGGACCCAGATGCGTCTTGTTACATAGTAGGCACCGTCTTCCTTTTGTTATAACCGTTTCCTTGATCCGCGTAGGGCCTCAGCCCTGACGTTTTCAGGTTTCAATGCTTCTACCTGAGCATCTCGTATCTAGGAAGGAAGACTAGACTGAATGGTGAGTTGTAATGCTCGCGCACGCCTAGGTGTAGTATCCTTTTGATTGAGGGCGTCGGCCACAACATTAGCTTTGCCCAGATGGTACTTGATCGCGCATTCGTAGTCATTCAAGAGCTCGACCCATCGACGTTGTCGCATGTTTAATTCCTTCTGTTTGAAGATATGCTCGAGACTCCTGTGATCGGTGTAAATGGTGCACTTGGTACCGTACAGGTAATGTCTCCATATCTTAAGCGCGAAAACAACAGCTCCCAGCTCCAGATCGTGTGTAGTGTAGTTCCTTTCATGAACTTTAAGTTGGCGTGAGGCGTACGCAATGACTTTATCCCGTTGCATCAACACACACCCAAGACCCTGAAATGACGCGTCACAATAAACCACGAAATCGTCTGTGCCCCCTGGAAATGAAAGAATTGGTGCACTACATAGTCTATCCTTTAGGTGCTGAAATGCAGATTCTTGTGCATCATTCCAACAATAGGTGACACCTTTCTGAGTCAGTGAAGTGAGAGGTTGCACAATCTTGGAGAAATCCTTGATGAACCTTCTGTAATAGCCCGCCAAACCCAAGAATTGGCGGATTTCCGTTGGTGTACGGGGTGCAGGCTAGTTCTTAATCGAGTCTACCTTAGATGGATCCACATGAATCCCATCCCTGTTTACCACGTGGACTAGAAAGTGGACTTCACGAAGCCAAAAGTCGCATTTCGAAAGCTTGGCGTACAACTGTTCTGTTCGGAGGAGTTCCAAAGTAAGCCGTAGATGGTGCTCGTGTTCCTCCTGACTCTTAGAATAGATCAGGATGTCGTCGATGAAAACAATAACAAACTTGTCCAGGTAAGGCTTGCACACTCTGTTCATAAGATCCATGAAGACTGCAGGTGCGTTCGTCAACCCAAAAGGCATAACTAGGAACTCGTAATGCCCATAACGAGTCCTGAACGTTGTCTTAGAGATATCCTCGTCTCGGACTCTCAGTTGATGGTAACTTGACCTCAGGTCAATCTTCGAATAGTAGCTCGACCCTTGCAGCTGATCGAACAAGTCATCAATGCGTGGGAGAGGATAACGATTCTTTACGGTCACCTTGTTGAGTTCACGGTAATCAATACACATTCTGAAGGTACCGTCTTTCTTCTTCACAAATAATACTGGTGCTCCCCAAGGCAAAGAGTTAGGACGAATAAAACCCTTATCCAAGAGTTCTTGTAGTTGCGTGGATAGTTCTTCAAGTTCTGATGGAACTAAACGATAAGGTGCTCGAGCTATTGGCACTGCTCCAGGAGCTAGCTCGATTTAAAATTCAACCTGACGATGGGGTGGGAGACCAGGTAATTCCTCAGGGAATACCTCAGGAAAATCACGCGCAATCGGGATATCTTCGATCTTCTTTTCTTTCTTTGAGGTGTCAGTAACGATGGCTAAAATAGCAGTGTGGCCCTTTCGCAAACACTTCTGGTCCTTAAGAAAAGAAATGATGCCCACCACGGCACCACTCTTGTCGCCATGAATCACTAAAGGTTCTCCATTTGAACGAGGAATGCGGACGATCTTCTCCTGACAGATGATCTCTGCTCGATGTTGTGATAACCAATCCATACCAATAACAATGTCGAAACTACCCAAAACAATAGGAATGAGGTCGATAAAGAAAGTATGACCAGCTAAGATGAGATTACAACCCTTAACTATGTGCGTGGCTTCAAGATTTTTACCGTTTGCTAGTTCTACCTTGTGCTTGGTATTTAAAAGTGTTGGTGTGCGTTTTAACATTTGAAAAACTTTTAGAGACACATACCTGGTATCGGCAGCCGAATCAAATAAAACATTAACATAAAAGTCATCCAGTAGAAACTTACCCATCACGACGTTGGGATCATTCCTAGAATCACCCTGACCAATCACGAACGCATGGCCCCGGGCGCCATTATTTCCATTGTTTCCCCCGTTGTTACCCCCATTGTTGTTTCTGTTCCCCTGATTGTTGTTGTTATTCTGATTCTGGTTCAACTGAGGACAATTTCTCTTGAAGTGACCTTCAGCACCACACTGAAAGCATCCCCTGTTACCCTGCTGCTGCTGCGGCTGATTCTGTGGTGTTTGCTGTTGCTGTTGACGATTCTGATTCACAGGTCGTGTGCCCCAACAATCCTTCGCTTCATGACCAAACTTGTTGCACCTCAGACAACGACCCTTGTTGCACTGCCCACTGTGATGCCTGTTGCATCGGTTGCAGTTGGGGTGGTTTCCCCTGTATCCACCCTGCCCTTGACTACCAGAAGATTGCTGACCAGACTATGGTAGTCATCAGTCGTTCGCTACTGGGACTGAGACTGAGCCGATGTTGAACCCTTACTTGAGACTCCATCCCATTTGCGCTTGTTGTCGCTGGGGGCATCAGAAGTAGTAGTGACTGTAGCAGTAGTACCAATACGCTTGGGCAGTTTGCTCTGTTCCACCACCTGATCAGTGAGACGGTGAGCAAGTCGAGTGACTTGATGGATGGTGCCAAGATTAGCCGTGGTCACATGACTCTGAATTTCTGGCACAAGACCCTTGAGATACAGCTCGATATGTTTGATGGGAGGGTCTACCATGGTAGGACACAAGATTGCCAGCTCATTTGACCTTTTCGTATACGTTTCGATTTCTGACCCCGTCATCTTTAAGTTGAAAAACTCCACCTCTAGCTTGTGGATGTCGTCGCGACTACAATACTCTTCCTTGATCAATTCCTTGAAATCATTCCATGGGGTGGCGTTAGCAGCAACAATCCCCAGCATTTGAACCTGAGCGTTCCACCACGTGAGCGCTATACCTTCCAGAGTACCAGTAGCAAACTTCACCCTATGAGCCTCAGGGCATTCACACATCTCGAAAACAGACTCGAGCTTCTCGAACCAATGGAGGAGGCCTACCGCTCCTTCTATGCCACTGAAAGTAGTAGGTCGACAGTCCATAAAAGTTTTGAAGGTACATGCAGGAGGCTAAGCATGTTGACCTGTCGTGTGCGTAAGAAGAGACAAAATTAAACACAAGTGATGGTTTACGAGAGTAGGATCCAAAGATCCTAGGGTAAGTTGCAATGCCAGGTTATACCTCCTGCCTGCGCGGCTGCGAGTGCTGCAGTAACCTGTTCATTGATTAGAGCCGTTAGCTGGGCTTGAGTTAGGTTAACGCGTCCACTCATGATCTTCATATCAAATGAAACATGAGTGAGAGATGTTCGCGAAAGTGCGATGACAGAAGAGAGTAAGCACACATGTGTTCTCAAACGATGAGCAAAGTTCTATGTAACTTGGAAGTAGGCAATACAAACATAAACCATACCACCTAGAATGTTGAGTCTTGCACGTGGAGCGAGGCGTCATTGTGGATCGTTGAGCACTGTACAGGTTATAGTCTGGTTTTACCAAAAAGCTTTTCCCCTTTTTAAAACCAAGTTCACTATAACCAATGGCTCTGATACCAATCTGTCACACCCCAAACCCCACATGCGGAGTATCACCGCTTGGAGGCATGACTGACCAGGATCAAGCCACCAATCATATTGAACATAACATATAAATAAATGTAAAACCCAAACACAATATAATTGGTGTCCAAACAAAACATAGTTTAAGTTGTAAGTGGAAGCATAATGTTTAAAACCAAAGTATAAGTTCAAAAGTATGATAAGTGTTTAACATGGCATAAGACTATCCATGTCCCACAACGTCCACGCCTCCTCGTGCAAGCTCCAAAAGTACCTAATGACCTGCAAGGCATGTAACAACGAGTCAACAACAAAGTTGAGCTAGTTCACAGTTGGTTGTTTAGTTTTACCAGTTCGTTTTGAAATCATATGTTGTTTCGTAGACCATGAGTTAACCAGTAACTTTTGCTTCCCACACCATAACCATAATCAGTGGGGGGCTTCCCCTGTGAACCACTAGACCATACCATATCTACTACTAACGAAACATAAGTTGTGCCCTACATCAGTGTCTATCATCACTGACAGTTTGCCATAGTCCATTAGTACACGCCCGTTCGAACGACACGGTGTGAGGTTTGTTAAACCTAATAGCGCTATTAACTAATGACCCGCTCGCCATAGGCCTCGGCGATTAAGTCGATATAAAGAAGAGGGACTTCATGATAGAGTTTTGTCTAATAAGTTTAAAGTTGTTGTCCTACCCAAGGAGGACGAACGTACGTAGTTCTACCCAAGGAGAATATGCAGGATTTATAGTGGCATCCTACCCAAGGAGGTTGGCCGTACATATCCTACCCAAGGAGGATATATAGATTTCCGTTTTAGTTTATCAACCCATTCCCAACCCTTGGGAATCCCATGCCTTGGAGAAAGTGTGAACTCACCTTGGTTTGCTCGGTATGCTCAATTACTTGTGCATAATTAATTCAATCAAAGCCTGTAGTTTGCACATACACACAAATCAGTTGACATTCACATGTTCGACTAACAGGCAAGATCATCATGTACATTCAAGTAACAACTAACACATAGCATTTATCAGTTATACAAGTTCATGCAAGTCATGCTTATCGTTTAACAACAACTAACTAACCCAGTTAACCCTTAACAGACTTAACTGAGTTCACAGTGCAGTTTACCCATTTGACGAAACGCCCCCTGTTTCGTTGAAATGCCCTTATGGCGAAACTCCCCTGTTTCGTCGTGATTACCCTCGGCGAAACTCCCCTGTTTCGTCGTGATTACCCTCGGCGAAACTCCCCTGTTTCGTCGTGATTGGCGTTTCGTCCACTTGGTCAGTTACGTCGTGTAACTGACGATTACCCAGAAACCCTAACCGCCGATCATCATCACACAGCAATCATACAGCAATCATGAATACCATTTATCATACCAATCATAACATAATCATGTGTTAACCTTAAACAATCTAGCATATATGATGGCCATTGCACGAATGCAATTTCACAGATTCATCATTACCGACAACCTATCTCAATGATCAAAAATCTATTCAAATCAATAATACCAAGAAACCCTAATTGTTAACAGGTTCGTAAATAATCATCATCAACAATCAATGGAATCCAAACATAATAATAACTATCTACACAATAACTTAACAATTTATCAGTCCGAGACATTACACACTAACCAGTTGAACGGAACAATGACTTGATCTATCTTAGATGGCTTCGAGGACACACAGTCACCGTCGATGGGGAGAGAGAGCTCTAGGGTTTCCAATTGCTAAAAGTGTGGCGAATGAAACAGTAATACTCAATAAATATCCGCGTAATGTACTGGGCCCCTAATGGGCTTCGGCGTAACAATGGGCCGGCGAAACATGTGTTTCGTCGAGATGTTTGTGACGAAACACTCTCTCTTTCGTCGCTATGGTTTATGACGAATCACCCAGTTTCGTCGGGTGTGGGTTTTGGCTAAACTCTCATGTTTCGTCATATTTATATAATAATAATAATCATAATCGTCATATGTCAAACAGTTCACAATTAATCATATAGTTCAATCAACAATGTGTCAAACATATAATCAACAAGAATAATTACAACTCAATAAATTATACAAACATAGTTATGAACAAATAACGTAAACAATTAACGTGCAGTTAATGAGAAGATGGAATCTTGGAAACTCGAGTTGTCACATCTATTACATCCACCGCAACTGTACATGCTAGTGATAACAAGCGGAAATGGAACGACGCTGACAAAGCAACTAGTGTCAGCCAGTCTTAGAAAAGGCCTGACAACGGCAACAACCGCAGTTTCAGTCAGTTGTCTTCAGTCAATCAAGGTCAGGGCAGTAATCAGAATCAGGGTTCTTACGTTGGAAAGAAGCCTCAGTGCAACAAGTGTGGCTATCATCATTATGGGCAGTGTGTCCGGGCTTGTCGAAGGTGTGAGAAAGTGGGCCATGAGGGGAAAGACTGTAGAGCCCCACAACCAAAGCAGCAGCAGCAATAAAACCAGCAGTATCAGAGACAGCAAAGGCAGCAACCCCAACAGAATCAGGGTTTCAAGAAAGGGTGCTATCAGTGTGGGGATGAGGGCCACTTTAAGCTGGATTACCCTCAGTTGAATCAGAACGCCAACGACAACAACCGTCAGAATAACAACAATGCTGGAAACAACAACGGCAATAATGGGGGCAACGGTGCTCGTGGAAGGGTATTCACGATCGGGGCTGGGGATGCTAGGAACGACGACAATGTCGTGACTGGTACGTTTTCTGTGAATAATTTTATTGCTTCTGTGTTATTTGATTCCGGTGCCGATTGGGGTTATGTGTCCCTAGAGTTTAGTCAGCGACTAGGGTTAACTCCCACACCTTTAGAGGTTAAGCAAGTAGTAGAATTAGCTGATGGTAAAACGATAGAAGCTTCGCATGTCCTTTTTGGGTGTAAACTAGATCTCGTGGGTCAAGTGTTTGATATAGATCTCCTTCCTATTACCCTCGATAGTTTTGATATAGTAGTTGGTATGGATTGGCTGTCTAAGCACCAAGCTGAGATTCTGTGTAAGGAAAAGATTGTACGTATCCCTTTACCAGAAGGAGAGCCATTGTTGGTTTAGGGGCATCGCAGTGCTACGATGGTTGGTATTATTTCAGCTATGCAAGCACAGAAATGTCCACGAAAGGGGTATCCTTCTATTTTGGCACTTGTTACTGACACTCCGTCAGAAGAAAGAAAGATCGAGGATCTGCCAGTAGTACGTGAATTCGCCGATGTGTTCCCGGAGGAGCTTCCTGGTTTACCTCCTCACCATCAAGTAGAATTTTAGATTGGCCTTGCACCAGGAGCAGCTCCAATGGCCCGTGCTCCTTACCATTTAGCACCTGGAGAATTGCAGGAACTGTCTAACCAGCTGCAAGAATTATTGGACAGAGGTTTTATTCGACCCAGTTCCTCGCCTTGGGGTGCTCCAGTTTTGTTTGTAAAGAAGAAAGACGGGTCCTTTCGCTTGTGCATTGATTATCGGGAACTCAACAAGGTGACCATCAAGAACCGTTATCCATTGCCACGCATCGACGACTTGTTTGACCAGTTACAAGGGTCAAGTTTTTATTCAAAGATCGACTTAAGGTCTGGCTATCATCAGGTGAGAGTCCGAGAGGAGGATGTTCTGAAAACGGCTTTTCGAACGCGCTATGGGCACTATGAGTTTTTGGTTATGCCGTTTGGATTGACGAATGCACCAGCGGTCTTCATGGATCTCATGAACCGTGTATGCAAGCCGTATCTCGACGATTTCGTTATGGTATTCATAGATGACATTTTGATCTACTCGAAGAGCGAGGAAGATCACGAGCGGCACTTACGTCTTATTTTTGAACTCCTGAGGAAGGAGCAACTCTATGCGAAGTTTTCTAAGTGTGACTTCTGGAATCGGGAGGTACACTTTCTTGGGCACATTGTTAATGAATTGGGTATACACGAGGATCCTGCAAAGGTTGATGCTGTTAAGAATTGGGAGGGCACCGAAGACTCCCTCTGAGGTGCGACAATTTCTTAGTCTCCCTGGGTATTATCGGAGATTTATTAAAGACTTCTCGAAGATCGCACAACCTCTTACCTCATTCACACAGAAGAGCGTTGTATACTCTTGGGGAACGAAAACAGAAGAGGCTTTCCAACTATCGAAACAGAAACTCTGTAGTGCGCCAATTTTGTCTCTACCTGAAGGTACCGAAGATTTCGCGGTATACTGTGATGCATCTATTCAGGGTCTCGGCTGCGTGTTGATGCAACGCAAAAAGGTGATAGCTTACGCCTCTCGCCAATTGAAGGTTCACGAGAGGAACTATACGACACACGATTTGGAGTTGGGAGCTGTAGTATTTGCGCTCAAAATCCGCTAAACACTTAACTATGCTTTGGTTTTGAACACCTTTCATATTGTTTGGTTGAATTATGTTTACTTACATGCTTGTTCAATATGATTGGTGGCTTGATCTTGGTCAGTCACGCCTCCAAGCGGTGATACTCCGCGTGTGGATTTTGGGGGTGTGACAGATTGGTATCAGAGCCATTGGTTATAGAGAACTTGGTTTTAATATGGGAAAATGTTTTTGTTAAAACCAGACTATAACCTGTACAGTGCTCTACGATCCACAACGACGCTTCACTCCACGTGCAAGGCTCGACATTCTAGGTGATATAGTTTATGCTTACATTGCCTACTTGCTAGACTACATAGAACTTTGCTTATGGTATGCTTAGATAAACGTAGTCACTGTTATTTGAAAACACGAATGTGCTTACTCTCTTCTGTCATCGCACTTTCGCGAACCATTTTCACTCATGTTTCCCTTGATATGAAGATCATGTCTGGACGCGTTAACATGACACAAGCCCAGTTGACGGCTCTGATTAACGAACAAGTTGATGTGGCACTTACAGCCGCACAAGCAGGAGGTCAACATGCTCAGCCACCTGTGTGCACCTTCAAAACTTTTATGGACTGCCGACCCACTACTTTTAGTGGCACTGAAGGAGCTGTAGGTCTCCTCCACTGGTTTGAAAAGCTCGAATCTGTGTTCGAGATGTGTGAATGCCCTGAGGCTCGCAGGGTGAAGTATGCTACCGGTACTCTAGAGGGTTTAGCGCTCACGTGGTGGAACGCTCAGGTTCAAATACTGGGGTTGGTTGCTGCTAACGCCACCCCATGGAACAATTTTAAGGAGATGATCAAGGAAGAATACTGCAATCGTGATGAAATTCACAAACTGGAAGTCGAGTTCTTCAACCTCAAGATGACGGGGTCAGAGATTGAAGCTTATACAAAAAGATCAAATGAGCTTGCTATTCTGTGTCCTACCATGGTGGACCCTCCAATTAAGCGTATCGAACTTTATCTCATGGGCTTAGTGCCAGAAATCCAAAGTCATGTGACTTCAGCAAACCTTGCCACCATCCAGCAGGTTGTTCAGTTGGCTCACCGTCTCACTGATCAGGCGTTGGGGCAGAACAGGTTACCAAAGCGTATTAGTGCTACAGCTACTTCTGAAACTCCCAGTGGCAACAAACGTAAGTGGGATGGAACTTCAAGCAAAGGTTCAACTTCTGTTCAGTCTTAGTCTCAGCAGAGAAGAACTGAAGACTACAAGAGCCCTGGTCAACAATCTTCTGGTAGCCAAGGGCAAGGTGGTTATCGAGGAAACCTTCCAAAGTGCAACAGATGTAACAGACACCACAGTGGTCAGTGAAACAAGGGTCGTTGCCAGAGGTGTCTCAAGATGGGACATGAAGCTAAGGATTGTAAGAGCTTACGACCTGCGAATCAGAACCAGCGACAACAACCACCAACTCCACAAGACCAGCAGCTGCAACAACGAGACAACAAGGGATGCTATCAGTATGGAGCTGAAGGCCACATCAAGAGAAATTGTCCCCAGCTGATTCAGAACCAGAACAATAACAATAATAATAATCAGGGGAATGGAAACAACAGGAGTAACAACGGCAATGGTGCAAGGGGTCGTGTATTCGTTATTGGTCAAGGTGAAGCGAGGAATGATCCCAACGTGGTGACGGGTAAGTTCCTTCTCGACGACTTTTATGTTACTGTCTTATTTGATTCGGGTGCTGATACTAGCTATGTGTCCCTAAAAGTTAGTCAAATGCTTAAGCGTACCCCAACACTATTGAACATCAAGCACACTGTAGAGTTAGCTAATGGTAAAAATTTAGAGGTCACGCACGTGGTCAAGGGTTGTAACCTTGTTCTTGCTGGTTATACTTTCTCAATCGACCTCCTTCCTATCACTCTGGGTAGTTTCGACGTTGTCATAGGGATGGACTGGTTATCCCAACACCAAGCAGAGATTCTTTGCAACGAGAATATTGTCCGTATACCTCGCCCAGGTGATGAACCTCTATTGATTCGTGGTGACAAGAGTGGTGCTGTTGTGAGCATCATCTCTTTCCTTAAGGCCCAGAAGTGTTTGCGTAAGGGCCACACTGCTATTTTGGCTCTCGTTACTGACACCTCGAAGAAAGAGAAGAAGATAGAAGATTTTCTGATTGTACGCGATTATCCTGAGGTATTCCCTGAGGAATTACCTGGTCTTCCGCCTCATCGCCAAGTCGAATTCCAAATCGAGCTAGCTCCTGGAGCAGCGCCCATAGCTCGTGCACCATATCGCTTAGCTCCATCAGAGTTGGAAGAACTCTCTACGCAACTACAAGAACTCTTGGATAAGGGTTTTATTCGCCCTGGGGAGCTCCAGTCTTGTTTGTGAAGAAGAAAGACGGTACTTTCAGAATGTGCATCGACTATCGTGAACTCAACAAGGTGACTGTGAAGAACCGTTATCCCCTTCCACGCATCGACGACCTATTCGACCAGTTGCAAGGGTCGAGCTACTATTCAAAGATTGATTTGAGATCAGGTTATCACCAGCTGAGATTCCGAGAAGAGGACGTCTCCAAAACAGCCTTTAGAACTCGATATGGACACTATGAGTTTTTGGTCATGCCTTTTGGGCTGACAAACGCACCTGCGGTATTCATGGATTTGATGAATAGAGTGTGCAAGCCTTACCTGGACAAGTTCGTCATAGTCTTCATCGACGACATCCTGATCTATTCTAAGAGTCAGGAGGAACACGAGCAGCATCTACGAATCATTTTGGAACTTCTTCGAACAGAACAGCTGTACGCCAAGTTTTCAAAATGCGACTTCTGGCTTCGTGAAGTCCATTTCTTAGGCCATGTGGTGAACAAGGACGGGATTCATGTGGATCCATCCAAGGTAGACTCGATTAAGAATTGGCCTGCACCTCGTACACCAACGGAAATTCGCCAATTCTTGGGCTTGGCAGGTTACTACAGAAGGTTCATTAAGGATTTTTCCAAGATTGCACAGCCCCTCACCTCAATAACGCAGAAAGGTGTTGTATATCAATGGGGAAACGCACAGGAATTAGCATTTCAGCACTTAAAGGATAGACTTTGCAGTGCACATATCCTTTCATTGCTAGAGGGCACAGACGACTTTGTGGTTTATTGCGACGCATCCATTCAGGGTCTTGGTTGTGTATTGATGCAGCGGGATAAAGTTATAGCCTACGCCTCACACCAACTTAAAGTTCATGAAAAGAACTACACTACCCACGATTTAGAGCTGGGAGCTGTTGTTTTTGCACTTAAGATATGGAGACATTACCTGTACGGTACCAAGTGCGCCATCTACACAGATCACAGGAGTCTCGAGCATATCTTCAAACAGAAGGAACTGAATATGTGACAATGACGGTGGGTCAAGCTACTGAATGACTACGAATGCTCGATTAGGTACCACCCGGGCAAAGCCAATGTTGTGGCTGACGCCCTCAGTCGAAAGGACACTGCGCCTAAGCGCGTACGAGCTTTACAACTCACGATTCAATCTAGTCTTCCTGCACAGATACGAGATGCTCATGTGGAAGCATTGAAACCAGAAAACATCAGGGCTGAAGCCCTACGAGGCTCAAGGCAATGATTGGAACAAAAGGAAGACGGTGCCTACTACGTAACAGGACGCATTTGGGTCCCACTCTATGGCAACCTACAAGAGCTTGTGATGGATGAGGCACACAAGTCTCGCTACTCAGTACATCCTGGTTCGGATAAGATGTACCACGATATCAAAACTACGTATTGGTCGCCTAGCATGAAAGCTCACATAGCAACTTACGTTAGCAAGTGCTTGACTTGTGCGAGAGTCAAGACGGAATATCAGAAACCCTCAGGCCTACTACAACAGCCAGAGATACCACAATGGAAATGGGAGCAAATTTCCATGGATTTTGTTACTGGCCTGCCTAGATCTCAACGTGGTAACGATACTATTTAGGTGATCGTAGATCGACTCACAAAGTCTGCTCACTTCTTGGCTATCAAGGAAACGGATAAGTTCTCCACTCTAGCATACGTATATCTTAAGGAAGTTGTATCGAGGCACGGAGTGCCCACCTCTATTATCTCGGATCGTGATGCATGTTTTACTTCAGAACTGTGGCAAACAATGCACAAGTCCTTTGGCTCACATTTAGATATGAGCACAGCTTATCACCCGCAAACGGATGGGTAGTCTGAACGCACCATCCAGACCCTCGAAGACATGCTTAGGGCATGTGTAATTGACTTTGGCAATGGCTGGGAAAAGCATCTGCCACTTGTGGAATTTTTGTACAATAACAGTTACCACACCAGCATTAAAGCTGCTCCGTTTGAGGCATTGTACGGGCGTAAATGCCGGTCACCTCTTTGTTGGGCAGAAGTGGGGGATAGTCAGATCACTGGCCCAGAACTTGTGGTAGACACAACAGAACGAATTGCTCAAATACGACAACGAATGGCGGCAGCTCGTGACCGTCAGAAAAGTTACGCCGATAAGGACAGGAAACCACTCGAACTCCAGGTTGGGGAGCGAGTGCTACTCAAAGTTTCACCCTGGAAGGGTGTGGTTCGTTTTGGTAAACGAGGCAAACTTAACCCACGATACGTCGGACCTTTCGAAGTCATCAAGAAAATAGGCAAGGTGGCCTACAAACTGAATCTACCAGCAGAACTCAGTGCAGTTCACAACGTCTTCCACGTGTCGAATCTAAAGAGGTGTCTGTCAGATGAGACCCACATAGTTCCTTTGAAGGAGCTCACTATCGACGAGCAGTTACAATTCGTCGAGGAACCAGTTGAAATCACGGACCGAGATGTTAAGGTCCTCAAGCGCACTAGAATACCTCTCGTTCAAGTTCGTTGGAACTCACGTTGCGGCCCAGAGTTCACCTGGGAACGCGAAGACCAAATGAAACAAAAGTATCCCCAACTATTCGCAAACAGTACAACCACTACTGAGGCCGAAGCTACGGAATTTCGGGACGGAATTCCAGATCAACGGGGGGAGGATGTGACACCCCAGGAAAACCAAGAAAACCATGCAACTTAACTAGCTTCCTCAGTGAGTACGTACCAAATTTCGGGACGAAATTTCTTTCAACTTGGGGATAATGTGACAACTCGTATTTCCGAACCTATCTTTGTACTTTGATGTAACGTATGTGAACGTGATGTGATTATATGAATTAGATGGATTAAATGAATGTTGTGTTTGTTATATGCTTTGTGTAATGTATGTATGTATGTAAACAGCCCAAACGCACAACACGAACCAATCGCACAAGCCCATTCGGGCTACACTCTTGTATTCGGACCAAGGGGCAGCCCAAGTGAGGGTTCGGCCCACCTCCCACACGCATAACTTCATGTTTAGGTTAACACTTCTCATTTGTTGCAAAACACTTTACAAACCAAACCCTAGCTCTCTCCCTTCTCTCTAGAACTCGACGGCAACAACATCCCTTTCTTTCGAAGCTTGTGGTGTTCGGATCAATCTCTACACTCTTCTGTAATCGGTTAGTGTTATATCTATTGATTGTGTGTTACATGATATGGTGATTATATGAATCTTATACAATGACTTACGAATGATATATGGTGGATTATGAATGTTGATGGTTAGTGTTTGGATTCGGCTCACATGTAACGTATTTTGATCGACATAGGATTGTTAATCATGTGATGTTGTTAATGATCTAGAGTCAATTGCAAATAATCGGTTGTGATATACGATTAGGATGATGGTTGTGTTGTTAGGATGTATGCTTCATCAAGAACATGAGCCGTGTAGATGATTGTGATTGATGTTCATGTTTTGATTATATTTAGGGTTCATGAGAATTGATTAGAATATGCCCAGTTTGATCGATTGTATGTTAAATGGATAGTTGGAAATTTGTTAATTGATAAAGTGAAAAGAAGGAAACTATTGAATGATTGTAACCGAATAGCTTAATATCCGGCTATTAAAACAGATCGCACAAGTCCCTATCGGTCGCACAAGATCAGGTCACACAAGACCTGATCTGATCGCACAAGTGCATCGCACAAGACAGGGTACAAACACATAAAGCACATGGTACTGATTGTTTATGCATGATCGCACAAGATCTTGGGCCTTACACACTATTGAACTTAATAGATGTTGTTGGGCCGAATGGCCCAACCCAGTCGCACAATCCAATCGGATGGCACAAGTCGTCCAGATCGCACAAGGACAACTCAGTCGCACAAGAAGTTTGAGTCGCACAAGATTGTTGTCTGTTTGTTATTTTGGGCCGTACGTATAGTTGTTGGGCTGGGTAACAAGGCTGGTCATACAAGATGTATGGATCGCACAAGATGTTTATATGTTGAGCCGTGTATATGTATATAGATGTATAGGGCTTTCTTGATATTGGGCCGGGTATTATTGGGGTCCAAAGGATGACTCGCACAAGGCCATTAAGCTTGTACAAGCCCAATCCTTTAATCACACAAGTTGAGTACGTTGTAACTGTTAAACGTGATGACGTGTGTTGCCATGATCTGTATGTGTTCCTTATCTGCTAGCTTATGTGATACTTATGTGCACTACTCGAAACCAAAACCTGACTTGTATGGTAACCATGTTAGGACGTGGTTGACCACTAGCAGCTAGACTTGACCTTTCTGTGTATCTGCCGAGCAAACCAAGGTGAGTTCACACTTGCCAAGGCATGGGATTCCCGGTGGGTTGGGAATGGGATTGATTAACTACTTGTACAACCATTACTATTAAACAACTTACTACTGTCCTCGGATTGAAGGGCACGTACGTAAAACCTACGTACACTTATACTGACTACTGTCCTCGGATTGAAGGGCACGTACGTAAAACCTACGTACACGACTATAAGACCATCAACTCTGTCAAATGAAGTCCCTCATTTATCAACTTAATCACCGAGACCTATGGCGAGCGGGTCATTAGTTAATAGCGCTATTAGGTTTAACAAACCTCACACCGTGCCAGTCGGACGGGCGTGTACTAATGGACTATGGGCAAAGGGTCAATGCTGATAGACATTGACTTAGGGCACCTCTTACATTTTCGTAGCAGTCGATACGCGTGGTCTAGTAACACATGGGAAGCCCCCACTAATCATCACAAACATGTCAGGATGACCGCAATACGAATTAATACGATACATGGTTTACAAAACGACATACGATTTACAAAACGAATATGATAACTAAACAACCAACTGTGAACTCGCTCAACTTTGTTGTTGATTCGTTGCTACATACCTTGCAGGTCATTAGGTACTCATGGAGTTTGCACAGGGAGGAACGGTCGTTGTGGGACATGGCAGTGTGTGCCATGCTATGAACATTACTTTATTTTGTATTTAATACTTTCAATGGGTTTTACAATTATGCTTCTGCTAAACACTTAACTATGCTTTGGTTTTGAATACCTTTCATATTGTTTGGTTGAATTATGTTTACTTACATGCTTGTTTAATATGATTGGTGGCTTGATCCTGGTCAGTCACGCCTCCAAGCGGTGATACTCTGCGTGTGGATTTTGGGGGTGTGACAAAAACTTTCCCGAAGTCCGATAAGACTAAAAATTACCCGAAAAGCACTAAAAGTGACAATTTCAACACTTCTCCGCAGAAATTCTGCAGAAATCAGCCATTTAATATTTTTACAACATGTAAAGGTGCAGTTTAACATAGAATTCATATGAGGATACCTTCGGGTACCATCCGAACCAATAACTACATCAATTCACACAAGTTACACAACTTAGCGTTCAAATAACGTCTAACCGAAACAATTCGAAACGAATATCCGAACAATATCAGATGTTGGTGCACGATGTCTAAAGCCTACGTCTTAAGTCTAGGTCATGATGTATAGGGTCTAAAGTGTCAAATATGTAAAGATTAGGGTGTTTATGTAATTTCGCATGAAAGTAGTCTTGACCTAATTCCGCACGGAATTACTTAAGGTAATTCTGCATGAACTAAAATGTTTAGTTCCGTGCGGAATTAGAGGGCCTATAAATATTTATGTTGTTTTCTCATTTGGCACGGAATTAGGTACCTTGTCACGAAGTGCTGCCAAAATTCCACTGTGTAATCACGTTGATATTTGAATGAGAAGACTGTTTTAAAGTGAACTATCTGTTTTCTACTCCATTCTTTCTGATTCAAAGCTGTTTGTTTGTTTCCGCCACTCAAACAGTCGTGTATTGACTTTCATCAACTCACTTGGTCGACAAATCGATCCTACATCAGATCTTTTTTTAGTGACCATCTAGTATTATTTGGATCATTATGGTCTAGTAATAGTCACTTAACACCTTCTTAACACTTAAACACTTACACATACAAGTTTCCTAACATTTCACCTAAAATTTCCAACACTTGAAACACTTATAAACTTTTCACTAAACAAGACCCCCCCCCCCCTATGTGGGCCGCCCCATGTGGGACCCATATGCTCAACTTGTTGCTAAAAATATCTAGATATTTCATGTTTAACCAAGTGGTGTTTCAAGTGGATGATTATATGTATTGTAATTTTATCCTAACTAGATACTTTTCATCATATTTTACACCTTCCAAAACACACATAAAACCTCTCAAACATCATCATCATTTTCGGCCAAGAACTAGCACAATCCATCTTCATTTTCAAGCCATTTCCTAGATGATCAAGGTGTACTTTCATGGAAGTTATGAAGATCCAAGACATCTCCAATTTGAAGCACCCTTTTTCACACACTTTGGAGCTTTCAACCATCAAATCTTCACCTTCCTTGCTTTTCATTTTCATCAAGATCATACCTAGCCACAAGAGCTAGAAGTGAGCATTCTAATCTTTTTTTAACTTATTTATGTATAGATTACTTATGAACAAGTTATATTTAAAAGATTCATGCAAGAATAAGATGAAAATACATAAAAGCAAACTAAAAATCATAATATATAAGATTGTTTATGTTGTGTTTTGAAGCTTGTTACTTGTTTATTTGATCTAGTTATGATAAACATCATATGAAAACTTGTTAGATGATGTTTAAAGACATAATCTAACAAGTGTACATGAAAGTATAAAAAGGGTTATGTTAAACTTGATGTTTAATGGATGAACATAATATTTGATGTTGTAAAAGTATATAAAGCTCTTCCCTAAAAATAATGCTTTTTGAAAGATTTATAAAAGTAACATACAAAATGGGTTTTCTATAAAACTTTAGAAAAACTAGAAGTAAAGTATGATTTTTAAACAAGTAAACATATGTAAAGATCATACTAAAACCCTACATGTTTATGAGTTCATATTGTTAAAAATATGTTACAAATCTCATGTGTTTTTGTGTAGAAATGATATGAGGTAATTGTTGTTGGTTTTAAAAGAAAATCATATGTTTTGATAACATGGCAAAGTTCATATTTCGAAGGAACTATGGCTAATTTTTTCTTAGAAATCATGTGTTAGAAAAATTGTCGTTTTTAACAAAGTCTTTATAAGATTAGAAAGTTGGTCTTTCTAAACATAAAAATTGACATAAATATATAATTTGGTAAAATATATATTTAGTGAACATATCAAGTATGTGCTATGTGTTTATTATTTGTATTAGTTATATATAAAAGTTAGGGACCTGATAACAATGACACAAATAAATACAAGACATACTTACAACTAAAGACTTACAAGAATACATATAGACACACTTGAAAACAACTTACAGACATTCCGAGCCTTCGGACACAACTTATGGTCAAAACGGACGACGGGCGAATCTCTAAACATATCGCCATTCCGAGGAGTTACTACGACGCTTAGACGATCTTTCGACGCGAATACATACAACTCACCGACAACAATATCCGGATGTTTCGAAACTTATAAAAACTATTATGTATTCTTTTAGTTAAAAAGCCTATATTTAGTAACTTTTATAAAAATAAAAGAATATATTTTAACACATGGGCTTATTTTACATATGGGCCTATTTTATATAAATGGGTTTATTTTACATATGGGCTTATTTTATATAAATGGGCTTATTTTTAACACATGGACTTATATTATACAAATGGGCTTATCATCCTAAATGGGCTTAACATAAATACATGGGCCAAGCCCAATATCAAAAACTCATGGGCTAAGCCCAATACCAAACATATGGGCCAAGGCCCAATAACATTAAGCCCACAAACCTTTAGGCCCAATACTATTTAGGCCCAATACTATTAAGCCCAATAACATGAATACATGGGCTAAGCCCAATGTCAAAACATATGGGCTAAGGCCCAATAACATTAAGACATGGGCCCAGCCCAATGACATATAATTGAAGAAAATACAATTATATAATTTATTCATACAAGACTCGATGATACAATTCACAAGATACAAGATTTCCTATACATATACATATTTGGTGAAATATATATAACAGTTTAACAAATCATACATCTAATACACAGTTCAACGAACAACAAAGACATACAAGTCTTACACATATTTAAAACACAAGACTTGTACTCAAGTCATTTACAAAGACCGAAGTGTCTAACAAATATAAGAACATTTGTAGTTCGCAACATTGTTCAAGATGACCACGCATAAGATCACGAACATGTACCATTCACGGACGCAATACTGTGAGTTCATGTCCCCTATTCATTTTAAATGCTTTACAACTTTACAACTATTGGGGAAAATACATGTTCAATTGTATGTTAAGTCATGGAATGAAACACCTTAGATCATGTGCGATTAGGGCCATACATCTAAGCACCATTAATCCAGTTTGGACCTAGGTACAGAGGGTTAGATCTAATGGGTTTTGGCGAGCCCCACTCTTGGTCGTGGACCCATACAGAAGAGTGCGTTTGTGTCCCAGTCGATGGTAGTCGACACGAAATCGTCTAGGTTTGGATTGCTTCCTAATTCGTCACACATATTAATGTCCTCGCGAAACATTAATGATCAACGATTTCATTGACGCTTTACATACTACACCATTACATACAGATACATTTTATACAACACACATTTTATGGATACAGTTTATACAACTCACATTTTATGGATACATTTTATACAACTCACATTTTACAGATACATTTTATACAACTCACATTTTTACAGATACATCTCATACAACTAAACTGCATGAACTCGCCAACTTTTGTTGATGTTTTCAAACTTAACATGTATTTCAGGAAATTTAGTAGGCCATGCAGACATTTCAGTTAAGGAAAGCAAGTATCAAGACTCCATGCCACCATTTGAAGGGTTTGCCCGTTATATACCGCTTCTTTGTGGTGATATAGTGGTCAAAGCCTTGACATTTTAAGACTTACATTTTGATATATAAAATAATGACAACTTATTTTCATTTGATGGTTTGTAACCAATACATTTAACTTATGTTGCATTCTTTTGAAAAGATTATGATAAATGGCATTAGAGCTTGTTTTTATTCATTTAGTATGTTCACTTATATTGTTATTCAATGAGAACCGATCGGATCACACCTCGCGCTTCCGCTACGAGCAGGTGTGACATATTGGTATCAGAGCATCGATTGTAGTGAACCAGGATTCTTTCTCGAGTCTAAGTCTACAATCACTAGGGACCTCTCACGAAAACCTCTTGTTCATGTTGAACAGATTATAAATAAAATTGGACAGGTCAAAAGGTTTTCATTGCATAAACATTTTTCAAGGTCCACTACATAACTAGTGATTTATATAGGGTAACACAAGGTCAAAATGAATCACTTAGAGATTATATCACTAAATTCAGTAGAGAATCCTTAGAGATTCCTAATTTGGATATTGCTACGGCTGTAGAAGCTTTCAAAATGGGTTTACTTAAGGATTCACAATTCTATGATGATCTTGTCATGACCCCTTGCAGGAATCTTGATGAAGTAAGAACCAGGGCTCTTAGATTCATCCGTTTAGAGGATGATAAAAGGATCCAGGAGAGACTATCAGGATCCTCTAAGCAGGAAAAGCAGGGATCCTATTTCAGGAACAACAAATCTAAATCATACAACAAGTCTGATAATCAAAATGTGCATGCAGTGGAGCAAGAAGAGGATGATGAAGATTATCCACCCATTTCTGAATATTGCTTTGTTGTTGATAACAATGCACTAATTCTTGCAATGCAGAATTTAGGTGAGAAAGCAAGATGGCCCAGAAAGAGTGATAAGCCTGCTGCTACTAAAGATAAATCCAAATGGTGTGCCTATCATGAAGATTTCGGTCATCTCACTGATGAATGCATAGCACTAAGGAAAGAGATTGGTTACTTGTTAAGCAAAGGGCATTTGAAGGAGCTATTTGGAAGGAAAAAGTCAAGGATCCAGGATCCTGAAAAGATTCCAGAAAGAGCTCCTGCTCCTCCAGCTGATGCACAAATTATCAACTTCATTTCTGGTGGATCAGACATATGTGGCACTTCCTTTTCAGCAGCTAAGAGGCGTGCTAAAGAGACAAAGATGGATAATGGGGATAGGCCCATTCGAACCTCAATACTTACACAGGAGAAAGTTATATCCTTTGTAGGATCGTTTGCACTACCAAAACGAGTCATTCAGAAGAGTTCTTGTCAATACGAGAGGCAGAAACTAACGTATCGACTTCGAATCGGCTTGATTTACACTCTAATTGTCTTGTTTAATGATATAACAACGTTTTACAGCAAGTAGACACTTCAGCAGCACTTCGGCTCTGGAATAGGAAAGTTCTAAATACGAAATGACAGGACAGATATATATAGGCTTGCCATTTCGTGCGAGATGGACAAGACTCATTTCGTGCGAAATGGTCACAGTCTATATACTTCTTGTTTTTTCTCGTATTTCGTTCCCTAATCTTTCTATCCTATTACAATACTTGATACAAGACGAAGTCGACAGACATATGCACCAATAGACTCCCCCTTGGATGTTGACGAAGTCTTTAGTGTCGAGTCTTCGGTATGTCACATCTTCAGTCTTGATCAGTCTTCGTGCTCTTCCAAAGTATCTGACAGTGTAAAACATCCTCAATCTTCTCTCTTCTAGAATCTCATCCTGACTCTATCTTCTCTTGATCAGATCTCTTGATTCCTTAAGTTCTTCAGCATCAGCAACTTGTGTAGACATCAGGATTCAAACCTCGATCTTTATTATTCAAACTCCCCTTTGAATGTTGATCCATAGTCTGTAACTAATTCAGACTCCCCCTTTCGATAAGCTAGGATTGCAGTCTGACTTAACTTTTGTTCTAGGATCATGACTTGGCTCTCATTCTGCTCAGGTTTAAACACGGGGACCTGCACAAATCTCTACCTAACAATAAGATTCTCAATAGATAAGATTTAACAAATTTAGAATTCGTGATTAACCACTTGTAAGAGTAACATTCAGATTTGAACCATTTAATCATTTCCAAATCTTTTCTCATTTCAAACAGACTCTCCTTCACCTATTGTTCATCATGTTTAGCACTTGGAATTTTGAAAATCAGCTTTTCAATATCAGTTGTCAAAAATCTTTTTGGATTTTTCAAAATTTTATGCTAAAACACTCCGAAAATCTTTTGGATTTTTGATTTAATGAAACTAGTAAGGATATAATTACAGACAATATTTTTGTGAGTTTGTGTAAGAGGATCATAGCAGTTTATGAGACAAATCACTAACACCGTTAAGCTTTAAACATTTTAAGTTCTAAACGATTCACTTAGATTGTCAGTATACCGATCCATTTAAATTTTTACACAAAGTTCAACTGTTTCGAGATACGAGATTAATGTTTTAAGCACTTAAACTTATTCGCGTGTCCCACCTTAGAATATACTCCTGTATCCAGACTTCTATATTCAGTCTTACATGTGAATGTACACTAATGATATCTGTAAACGGGTAATGCGAGACCGTGAGAGCTCAGGTTAGAACTTCCGTTCAGAAAAAGAGATGACGGCTCGTCTTTAGGTGTGTCCCATTTGGAGATCTTTTCTTCAACAACACATGATTAGCATTTTTCAATGTTTCATCATTTTTAATGCTGAGGGGTGGCTTTAAGATTTAAAGCATTGCAAAGTATTATACGAGGACTAGGCTATTGCTCCCGCAAAATCAGAAGTCCTGGTATAATACCCCAGATATCATCACGCACAAAGACCTAGTATGTCAGAAATAGAAAATCTTTCAAACAAGAATTCAGGGGTTACCCATATATCCGAGAGATATTCCCCACGAGATAAGTAAGCTATTTGAATTTAAGTTTATATCTCGAAAACAATCTACTGAATGAGTAAAAACCTACTGACATATCATCAGTGAGACCGTTTATCACATTTGACTTTCCAAATCTTTAGCATGTTGTGATCGTCCACTGATGTACTATCATTTCCTCTTTTTCACAGCAAAACTCATTTTTGAAATTTTTCAGCGTTTTTGGCTTTTTAGATTTTATCATGTTTTTGGATTTTTCAAATTTTTGAAATTTCTAAAATTTTTACTCCCCCTAAAATCAAAAATATGTTTCGGTTTTTGATATTCTTGGGAAAAAAATTTGAAAACAAACTGTACAAGAACGTGACAAACTGATATAAATTGCTTCAAATATCCATTCCCTTGGCATAAACAATCAGAACTTCCCCTGACAACAAACTATTTTCCCAAAACGATTTCAAAACACTTAAGTGTGTTTTAATAAAAATGGTTTTTCCGAAAATTAGTTTTGTTGATTTCTTTTAACCACTTGTAGGATAGGGGATTAATTCATCATTTTGTTTTCCAATCACTTGAATGAAAGTTAAATCAAGTTCAACTTAATGACCTTGATTAACCATTTGCAGGTGAAAACCTCTTTTTCAACCACATGTAGGTTTAACCATATCATTCAAAAATTGAAATATGACAAATTCAAGAACAACTACCACTTGTAGGTTGAAATACTACTAGTAGAAAGATGCCGATTCCTACTCCGCACTTACCAACCTGGGAGTTCCGGCAAGTCAACCACTTGTAGAATCTTAACAATTTTAGATTTTTCACAATAAAAATTTTTCAAGAAAGATCCCGATTCCTGCTCCACGATTACCAACTTGGGAGCTCCGGCAAGTCAGGATTTTTACATATGAAATACTGACATCCAAGCCTGACCAGTCTTGGATGTGATTTTTTCAGTTTCACTTGGGGTTTCAACATTTCTCTTTGATTCATAAAAATCTTTTACCCTTTTGGCCTTACCCTCGACCATTTTTCCAAAAAAAAATTTCACTTTTCCATTAAAAGCCTTTTCGACATCAAATTCTTTCTTTTCAGAATAAAATTTATTCGAAATTTCAACTTGGCCAACTTTTTGTTTAAAATTTTTAGTTTTCAATGGTGGAAAGTTGACATCATCCATTGGCGGTACTGAATTTTCACTCTTAACCTCAACTTGTGGCTCCTCTGATTTTGACGAATCAGATTCATCGCCAGATTTCACATCTGATTTCTTAACAACCCATGTTTGGTTGCTAAGATTCACCCTTCGTTTGTAAAACCTTTTCGAACATTCACCAACTTCATATGTTGAGTTTTTAAACACTTTGAATTTTTCAGTTGGTGGTTCGGTTTTATCAACAACTTTCTCTTTGAGTTTATAAGAGACTCCCTGTTTGGTGTTGGTTGCCTTTGGACAGTTCCAGGCAATATGACCAACTTCTTGACATCTATAATAAGTTCTTGTCTCCTACTTCAAATTAGCTCCATTCTTCATTCCTTCTTGCCTTTTTCGCAAGGAATTCTTTGTTCGATTGCTCCCAGAATGAACTTTTTGCTTCTTCTTCCGAACTTGCTTCTGAAACAAATACAGTTTTTATAAATTTTCTCATTTTTATGATTTTTCGGTGAAACAAAACCCAATCCCTTCTTTTTGAAATTACCGTTATGGTTTGGTTTCTTTTGATAACCTAAACCAGAACTGTAACCATTTTTTCTTGTTTAATCTTTGTTGAACTCTTGAGGTGTATCTTTTAGGTTTTTCAGTAAGATTTTCATCTTTTATTTCAGAAATATTAATTTCTGTTAATTTGAAAACCTTTTTGATCATTTTAGTTTTAACACCTCTTATTGGAAATTCTTCATCAAAATATAATTTGTCTGAATCATTCAAAGTATATGCCACTTTGATTGGTTCGTCATTCAAATTCGATTTTGATAACAAGAATTCTTTATTGTAAACCCTTTTGACCGACGATTTTGGACTTTCAACTGATGATGAACTCGAACTCTCGGATTTGGATTTTGACTCTGACTCTTCATCTTTATCCAACACCTGATCGATCACCTTTTTTATTAACTCAGACTCATGATCAGTGTCAGACGATGTGAACGTGACGTCAATATTTTCTGGTAATTCATCAGCTGTTTCAGACTTCAATTTTATATTGACTGCCTTTTTGACTTGCTCCTCATTTGGTTTTCTGGGAGAGTAACCTTCCCATATCGGAGGCGAACACTTGTTATAACTGACACTTTCCTTCTCTTCGGTTTTTTTGTCTTGAAATGCTTTGAAACCTACAACAGTTGGATAAATTCAATCAATCAAATAATCAGAACTTGAATAACTTCGCAACAATCATCTGATTCTTTCATTCTCTATCCTTTCTGTCTCCACTCCTGCTTCAACTTTACACATTCTTCAATATAGTGATTGATAGCCTTCTGCTTAGACATCATTACTGCATTCATCATGGTTAAAGCATCTTCTCTTTCAGAATTTGTCTTTTGCAGACTATTCACCGTTCTGTTTAACACATCATATGACTCTTTCATATATTTGACATCAAATAGCAATTTTTATTTCATCTTGTCCAACTCACTATACTTCTCATCCTTTTCTTCACACTTTTTGCATGGTTCCAAACATTTTAGACATGGTTTGGTGACTTCAACAATCTTTTCAACTTCAACCACTTTCTCAACTTCAACTACTTTCTCAGCTACAACCATTTTCTCAGCAACTTTAACTTCTTCGCTCTGTTCATGCTTCTCTTTCTGAGCAACATTCTCACATTTTATCTTTTTATGTTCTTTTGCTGCTCGCTTCTCCTTTAGCTTCTCCAATCTATCTGCAAAATAAAATTTAAAACTTTCAGGAGATAATTGAGTTTTTCCAATGTTTATTTGTATTTCTTCTTCATCATCACTACTCTCAGTTGATGACTGATCAAACACTTGTGTTTTTTCTGAACTTTCTTCTGAAGAAACAGACTCTTCATCTTGAATTTTCTCACTGTTGGCAACCACATCCATCCACTTTTTCATCAAATCTGGTTCTTGAACTATTTGTGCAATTAATTCTCCAAGATTTGTACCAGGTGGAATGTAATTATCACAGCTAAAACATTTCGATAATTTTTCATCATCTTGATTAACCAGATAAGCTTTCTTCTTTCCATCTTCAATGACATTGGATGATGATGGTTGTTGAGCAACCTGTTGATATATAACTTTCCGATAGTAGTCATTATTTCCAAATGGATTCTGAGCTCCACCTGCTTCTCGATTGGTACATTCCCTCTTGAAATGTCATTTTTCCCTGCATCGAAAACAAGTAACTTTAGATTTATCAAAACCTAAACTAGAAACATTAGCATCACGAAAATCATCTCTTCCTGTAATCATTTTAAATTTCTAGGCTCTCCTTAATACACTTGCTAAACACCACTTAAAATCTATAAGCTCCATTTCCTCAGCATCGATCTGATCGTAATCCTCTTTTGTCAACATAGGATTTCCGATCCTTCCTGCAACCAATCCCTCATATGATTCTAACACTGTAGCTAGTAATGCCATATGACCTTTAGCGACTTCTTCAGAGAAATTTTGACCATTCTGAAGATGCAATGCGATGTTGCAGTGTAACACATGGCCATTACTGTTGTTTGAGCTTTGGAACTGATGACTTGATGTTGAAACATTCGGATTAACACTTGAGTATGAAGAAAAATCACTGTTGCTCATTGGACTTTGATTAACTGATCCGGATGAATTTTCTACGCTGAAAGCAGTTTGAACCTTCGGACTATCTTCAACATTCTGAACACTCCCTTTGTAATACATCTTGATGTCTTGTTGAGCACTTAGATTGTTCATTCTAGCAATCTTTTGTTGTTCAAGATCTTGTCCTTCAATTTTTTCAATGAACTGAGAAATTGTCAATTTATTATATTCTTCAGTGTTCTTTAAGATCATCACATATGTACCCCATTCTTTCTGAGGTAAAGCATCAGCTAATTTGTCTACCCATTATTCTCGATCTTAGTTGATCTCTAACAGTGACATAGTTCATACCAAATGACAATACCTTTCAATGAGTTTCTTTGTAGATTCACCATGTAAGCTAGTAAACAAATCAAAGTATTTCTTTAATAATGATTTTTTACTCCTAATTATCTCTGTACTTCCCTCAAACTTAATTCGAAGTGCTTCCCAAATCGAACGTGAAGTATTATCATGTTGAAGTAATATGAAGATGTCTTCTTTCACAGCTTGCTGGAGTAGACTGATCATCATTTTTTCTGCTTTATACATGTCTCTCTCTTTGTCTGACAATTCATAAATAGTTTTGACAACTCCCAAATCTGTACGAGGTTTAACATACTTTTTCTCTATACATTCCCAAGACCTCAAATGATTTGCTTGAACCCAATTTTTGAAACGGTCTTTCCAACCATAGTATTCTTCAATGCCCATCAACTTTGGAGGTTTCTGTAACGTTCCTGTTTCATTTTCCATGTTCACGCTCTGAGCTATGGTAACAGGAGTACTCGGGGCAGTAGCAAACGCGTTGTAAAACTCTTCTTCCATGTTTCGGTAAACTTTCACAAAATTAGCCTTTCAAACGAAATGAATTTTCAAACGAATTGACTTTGGTGCGAAATGGACCCTCTTCAAGCAAAATGACATGCTGACCTACTTCGAACGAAATGACTCACACGAAATGGAATTATTCAAATGAAATTGATTCCTTTTCAAACAAAATGATGATTTCGTACGAAACAGTACACTTTCAAACGAAATGAAAATCTGTTACTCACTTCATGCGAAATGAACACTAAATCACCATTTCGTGCGAAAAGGATGAAATTCAAGAAAAATGGATATTTCATGCGAAATGAAGCTTATTTCAAGCGAAAAGGACAACAAAGCTTATTTCGTGCGAAATGGAAGTTTCATTCCGTGCGAAATGGTGCTGATGTCATGTTGGATCTGAGTTTCTTTTTGATTGTATTTTCGTTTGTAATTAAGATGGAAATGAAAGAGTTGTGCAGCGGAAATAAGATGAAAGCAAACTTTGCATACAATCAAACGAGAGTAATACTTTTATCAAACATCTTTACACAATGAATCGAAAGATTGAATTTATTTCAACAACGATTACAATGATTGATGTAAGAATGCAAACTCCCCCTCAGCCAGAGCTCAGTAGTTTGTTCGTGCAAAGAAGACGATGTGATGAAAGAGCTAATAGAACAGTACAAAGTACTGAACTATTTATAGGCACTTGCAAACCACTGAGCATCTTAGCTGACGTCACCATGAAAGTGACATCTAACCTCCTAACAAACTCTAACTACTGATCTATAAACACTGATGTACTAAACTACTGCTATTACATTATATTACATAAAAGACACTTAAACAGCTGCTGCATCCTTCCACTGCTGTGAACCCAGCAGTGCTTGTCCGGATCAGCAGTACTTGACCCAAGGCAGTAGATTGAGTCAACAGAGCTTTGATCTTCCATCAGTCTTTGACATTGGTCAGTAGATATAAAGCAGTAGTTGTAGGTCAGCACTTAGTATGATCAGCAGATAGGAGATCAGCAGATATGAAACCACTTTCAAGGGGAGAGATTTGCATAAACCAACTGTAAACGTCTGCTTATTCTGGATCCACTGCTTTGATCCAGTTTTGGCTTTACATTATCTGTTCCTCTGATAGGGTTCAATCCCAACAATCTCCCCCTGGAACAGATAATGCCAAAACTCTTCATTATTTGTGGAAATCTTTATTGCCTCAACAACAGCTCCCTTATCTGACCTTTAAATTGTAATTCAAAGTCTAGGGCATCTGTATCTTCATCATCCCTGCTGAGTGGAAGATCAAGGAGATCCTGCAAATCTTCAAGACTCAGGCCAAGAGCTTGTTCCCTTGATATTTTCTCCACTCCTCCACCAGACCTGAGCAAAGTCAATACGCAGGTCTGTTTGTCAGTTTCCCACTTTTGTATTTTTGAGCCTGGAGGGTTTCTTGGGAGATGTTTATTTGCAGAAGTATTTGGTGAGGCTGGCCTGTTCATAGCTGGCTGAGCAGCGGTTGCAGATTGTTCCAATTCAAGATCTTCCTTTATCATTACTTCTGTGCCAGCTTTTACAATGGCATCTCCGGCTAAAAGATCTTGAATTGTTTCCATGCTAAACTGGTTTTTGCTCCTTCTTTTGTAGATGGCAGCACCAGCTGGAGCAGTGGTTCTTTTGACTTGCAGCTTTGGTGGTCTTTTTGAAACCGCTGCTTTTGAATAGTCAGGCTTTTGAGGAACTGTGGGATCTTTCTTTCTTAATTGTTCCAACTTTTTGTAAGTAGCCCTGACCACATCTTCTTTCCATCTAGCAACTTGTCTTTTGTTACCATAATCAGCTGCTACCAGTTCCTCTTTCATTCTCTTCAGCTCTTCCTGTTTGTCAGGTACATTCTTTCTAAACTTTGCCCAGTTAGGAGGAGTGTGAGTGACCTTCCTTTTTATCATGTCTTGAATTCTTGCAGCTTCATTTTCAAGCTCAGGAACAGTCCACTCTTTGTACATATATCTTTCTCCTTTGTACTTTTTGTGAGCCATGATGCTTTCAATGTAGTCTTTCTTCAGAGATTCAGCTGCTCGTTCAGAAATTTGTTGACTAACATTTTTTGCAAATTGCTCTAGGGATCTGACTTGTGTGAGCAGATATTGATAATTTCTTGAAATTTCTTTGTCAGACTTCCCTTGTGTGTTTCTTTTTGAGATATCCTCTGCTTGCTTGGCTTTGATTTCCAAGTATTCATCAACATTGTTAGGCCAAGGATATCCCTTTATTGATGGTAAACTCCTTTTGGCAGGGTCATCCTCATAGTAGAAGGATTTTATTTCATCTCTAACAGCTACTAGTTCAAGAGGAAATTGAACACCTGCAGGAGGTAAGGGCTTGTACATTGGAACTGAAGAGAGAGGAACAGGTTTTGGTATTGTGATAAGAGCTAAAGATTTTGAAGATGTTTGTGGTGGTGATGTGTCATCATCTTTGAGAATTAATCTTCTCCTTTTTGTAGGAGGGACTGATGATGCTTTGGATGGAACAGTGGTGGTAGATGTAGTGGCAGTGGATTGTGATTGACTAACAGCTGTTGAAACAACTGGTGTTTCAACCACTGTTGTCATTACAACAGATGTTATAACATTTGCTGTCTTCTGCTGTATGTCAGCAGGTGTTGTTTTGGTGGTGATGATGGTAAAGCAGTGGATGTTGTGTGTGTTGAAGTGGTGTGTGTTGATGGAACAACTGTTTGGCAAGCAGTAGTTTTTGTAACTCCTGCTGCATCAGCTGTTTTGTATGGTGGTTTTTGAGCAGACTTTGAACGTCTGATAGGAATGGATTTGGGTTGCCTTACTTTTCTACCCTGCATCACCTCTTCTTTTCCTCAACAGGATTTTCATGATCCCTTGACCCAGAAGTACCCTGATCTGGATGATCCATTCTTTCCACCCTGGCTTTCCTTTTGGCCTCTCTATCTCTTTTTACACTTGCAACTGCTTCTGCTAGTGCATTTGTTGTCACATCAATTTTCTTGCTGCCATCTGGCAAAGGGATCTTTTTGGTCATGTTTGAATTCTCTGGTTCAAGATAAAGACCATCTTCTATACCCTTCTTTTTCCACTCCTGAATTTTCTCCCCCTTTTTGGCATTATCTTCTGGGAGGTCATAAATGAAGCGTACTTTTGGAGGAGCAAAGCCAGTGGTGTGCAAGATCTGAGTTTTGAGAGCCTTTAAATCAGCCTGAGTGTTCATGAACCTTGACTCCATTGCATTTCTCAGCTGTTGTACATGTTTTTCATGTTGCTGATCTGCTAATTGTGCTTGTTTTTGGAGAAAAGATTGAAATAGATTCCAGAGCTCATTTGTAGCAGGTGCCCTTTGTGAAGCAAGTGCTTGAGGTGGAACAGCAGTTGATTGTACCTTCTGAACTTGTAACACCTGTTGTAGCATATGTTTGAGTTCTGCAACAGAGTTATCAAGCTTTGCAATGCGATCCGTCAATTTCTGGTACTTTAAACCATCACCTAAGTTAATGGGATCATCTGATTTCCCACTAGCAGTGGTTTTATCAGTGGTAGATGTAGGGAATATACTCCAGACATTAACCACTGATGCCCCTTTTTCTTGGTACTGGGGTCTTCTTCCTTCAACACTTGACAACCTTTTGATGTTGCCAGTAGGATAAATAAATCCACTGGTGGTTGGCAGAGGTGCTATAAAAGGAATTGCCTCCAAGGAAGTCTTATGAATGTAACCACTGTCCAAATGTAACCCAGTGGGTGTAACAGTTGTAGTGGCTGCTTCGCTTGGAATACCACCAAGAGTTACTTGTAACTCAAGGGGTGTAACCTCCTCAGGTTGTGTTGGTGGGTTAGCAAAGATTGATACATCAGACCCAGTCAGTTGTTGAGGTATATTCTCATTAATAGGTGATTGAGAAGGACTGGATAATGCCTGGTTCAAATCAATTGCATCCAACAGTGGTTTTATTGGTGAGGGAATTGTGGATGTGATGGTTGGTGTAGAAATAGGATGTGTCCCGGGCATTGGACTGTGGATGATAGAAACGAGTGTTTCCAGAGCATCATGATGTGGAGACCCTTTTTGTACAACCTGTTCTTTTTGTGAAAAAGCAGGAGGAGTTTTGGTTATGGGTTGAGATATTTGTACCAACTGCTGTGAGGAAGTAGCAGCAGTGGTTTCTTGTGACTTTTGTGTTGTCACTGGCAGGAGCTCTGGTATCTCATCCTCCAGAGATGCCTTTTTGAGGGGTTTGGGGGGTTTTTGTGTTTTTCTTTTTGTTGGCTTTTTGGGGATTTTAGGTGTGGGTTTCAAAACAGTTGTGCTGCTGCTTTGATCACCTTGAGCCGTGGGCTCAGTAGCAGATACCTGAGGAGCAGTTGTAACTGCTAAAATCTGCTCAGGCACCTCTGCTTGTGTTTTGCAAGGTGCTAACATCCTTGAAAAAGTTTCAGTAGTTAAACTGTTTATTTGAATAGGATCACCTTGGTTTATTGCAACTAAATCATCCTTACTGAATTTCTTTGTAAAATAGTAACTTAAGAACCTTGGAAACAGTAAGAATGATTTTGTTTCAACATTATTAACCAAATCTTTAAAAATTTCCCGAGAATAGTTAAAATTTTCTCCTTGAAGAATTGCATATCCCAGATTTTGAATCTTTAAAGGGATTTCATTGAAAGAAGTGGTTTTGTTTGAAACACATAGTAGGAGGGTATGAAATAAAAATCTGGTTGCAGAAGGAAAATAACCTTTTTCTAAGGTAATTTTCTTCATCATTGTGGCTTCATACCCTCTCTCAATGAAGTCAATTCGTAACTCGTTTTTAGTGAAAGAAATTTTACCTTCCTGATCACCGAGTTGAAAGACCTCTGAAATGGATTGTGGCGTGATTTGGACAGCTTTACCCTTTATAGAAGAGTTTATGGTGGTTGCAGTGTCGCCTTGTTTTGCAAGGGTTGCATTTTTCCAGAACTCCCTTTGGGTCGCCAAATAGATTGGTGCATCGGCAGTGATCAAAGTTTTGTACTTTGATTTTGCCATGAGATCAATGATGGAATCGAAAACTTTGGTGGTTCCTGGTTTTGTGAGAAGACCCAGGAGATTGTGAGATGGTTTATGTGGAATTTCAGTGGAGATTGCCTTTTGAGAGGCTGTTTTCGATGATGATTTGGATGAGGGTTTTGAAGATTTCTTTGATTTTGTCATTTTGAAGATGATTAATCGAAGAAATTTGTGAAGAAATGAGATGAAAAACTGCTTTGAGAAGAGAATTTTTAAGAATTCAATTCGACAGTAAAACCCTGTTTTGATGGTGAGTAGGGGATTTTATAGGGAAGAAAGTGAATGCTGAGGTGGCAGCCGTTACAAAAGGTCTGACCAATATGTACTGCCCACGTGACAACCCCTGTTGAAAGTGAAGGACAATACTTGTGTGATAGGGACAAATGAAGGCAGTGGTATGAAAGCAGTGGATGATTTTCACTATCAGTGGATAGCATATCAGTGGATAAGACACTGCTTTTGAGCAACAGAGTTTATCAAAGGAATGAGAGAGCAGGGGTTGACTTTCAGCAGTGGACAGACTTTTCAATTAAAGCAGACTTTTGAACAATCAGTGGTTAATGGCAGACTTTTAAGGATTTAATGAAAAATTTCATTTTTAGCTATTTTTAAGGATGGAATTTTGATTTTCTGAAAACATTTTGTTGCTTTTATTCATGGAAAAACAAGATGTTGCTTGTTATTCCATGTTCAGCATCCCAATTCTAGAGACCAAGCTTTCAAAAGTGGCTGTATCAAGTGCTTTTGTGAGCACATCAGCTAGCTGATCTTTAGTTGGGACATGATGCAGAGAAATCAAACCTTTTTCATAGCAATCCCTCACAAAGTGATGTCTGATGTCGATGTGTTTGGTGGTTGAATGGGAAACTGGATTTTTGATGATATTTTCTGCTGCCTGACTGTCCAACATGAGTGGTGTCTTTAAGGCAGTGATACCAAAATCCAGCAACTGATTTTGAAGCCACAGGAGTTGGGCTGTACAGCTTGCAGCAGCAATGTATTCAGCTTCAGCAGTGGATGTTGAAACAGCTGCTTGCTTTTTGCTTTGCCATGAGACTAAGCAATCACCTAGAAACTGGCACCCTCCTGATGTGGACTTCCTTGTTGTGTTGCATCCAGCAAAGTCACTGTCTGAGAAACCTGAAAGCTTGATGTTCCCATTAGCTGGATACCAGATACCAAGTGTGGGAGCACCTTTTATGTATCTGAAGATCCTTTTTACAGCAATGAGATTTGATTTTCTGGGAGCTGATTGACTTCTTGCACAGACACATGTTGCAAACATGATGTCTGGTCTAGATGCAGTTAGGTACAATAAAGACCCAATCATGCTTCTATAAAGTGTTTGGTCAATCAACTCATCTTTTTCATCAGACATGACCAGCTTATTTGTTGCCATGGGTGTGCTGCATGGTTTACAATCATTCATATCAAATTTGGTTAAAAGTTCTTTAGCATATTTGCTTTGATGAATGAAAGTTCCATTTTGCAATTGCTGTACTTGGAGACCAAGAAAGCATTGCAGCTCACCCATAGCACTCATTTCAAACTCAGCTGTCATGAGTTCTCTAAACTCTTCACACATTGAGTTACATGTGCTTCCAAAAATAATGTCATCCACATAAATCTGGACAATCATTAAATCCTTCCCTCTCCATTTTACAAACAGTGTTTTATCAATGGTACCTCTTTTGAAACCATTTGAGAGTAGAAAGTTGGAAAGAGTTTCATACCAGGCCCTTGGTGCTTGTTTCAAGCCATACAAGGCTTTGTTTAGCCTGTAGACATGATCTGGATAAAATGGATCCTCAAAACCTGGAGGTTGACAAACATACACCTCTTCTTGAATTGTACCATAGAGGAAAGCACTTTTGATATCCATTTGAAACACCTTCATATTGTGGTTGACAGCAAAGGCCAGGAACAGTCTAATTGCTTCTAATCTTGCAACAGGGGCAAATGTTTCATCATAATCAATCCCTTCTTCCTGTCTGTAACCTTGAACCACAAGCCTGGCTTTATTCTTGACAACAATACCCCTTTCATCAGTTTTGTTCTTGAAGACCCACTTTGTGCCAATGGGGCTAACCTCTTCTGGCAGTGGTACAAGCTCCCATACTTGTTGTCTTTTAAACTGTTGGAGCTCCTCTTGCATGGCTTCTACCCAGCTGTTGTCTTTCAGTGCCTCTTGGTACTTGACTGGCTGATGGAGAGATAGAAAACCAGCAAAAAGACAAATGTTTTGGGTTTGGCTTCTTGTGAGCACCCCTTCATTTATGTTGCCAATGATTTGATCAGGTGGATGAGATCTCAAGAAGATTAAATCTCCTTGGTATGGTATGATGGCATTGGTTGGTGAAGGCTGCAAATGTGTATCATCTGAGCTAACCACTGCTGGGGACTTTGATGATCCAGCAGTGGTTTCAAAAGGTGGTGGTATAGGAGGTAATGATGTGGACAACTGCTGACTTTTATCCACTGTTTGAGGACTTTTGTCAGCAGTGTTTGAGGATGTGGAAGCAGTGGTTGATGGGCTACTTTGGTCAACAACTGTTGAGGTAGCAGTGGTTGAGCTTTGACAACTGTTTTGAACAGCTGGTGCTTTTCCCTTTGTGGCAGACCTTTGAGGGATGATGATTTCATACCCATAGTCTGGTGTTGTATCCTCTGATGGACCTGCACTGTTAGTCTTGACAGCAGTATTTTCAAAAGTGAATTTTTCAAGATCAAACAGATCAGCAGGGTTTGCTGGGATTTTCATTGATGAAAGTTCATTGAACTTGACATTCAAAGTCTCCTCCACTGCCTTGGTCCGTGTATTAAACACTTTGTAGGCCTTGGCAGTGGTTGAGTATCCCAGATGATAACCACAATCAATTTTGGCTGCAAATTTTGAAATGGAATCTTTTAAGTTCAAAATAAAGCATGGGCAGCCAAACACTTTGAAATATGAGATCAGTGGTTTAATTTTATACAGAATTTCATAGGCAGTCTTTTTGTGCCTGGGGTTTATTAAAACTCTGTTCTGAACATAGCAAGCAGTGTTTACTGCCTCTGCCCAGAAAGTTAAAGGCAAACCTGAATCTGCAAGCATGGTTCTGGCAGCCTCAATCAGAGTTCTGTTCTTCCATTCCACTACCCCATTCTGCTCTGGTGTTCTTGGGATGCTGTACTGCCTTACAATCCCTTTCTTCACACAGAAGGCATCCAACTCCCTATTTTTGAATTCTGTGCCATTGTCACTCCTGAAGCTTTTTACTGGAAGGTCAAATTGCTTTTCAACCTGTATTACAAAGTCTTGCAAAATGCCTGCAGTTTCATCTTTTGAGTGCAAAAAGAAAGTCCATGTGAACCTAGAAAAGTCATCAACAATAACCAAACAATATCTTTTCTTTTTAAGGCTCATGACTTGAACTGGGCCAAACAAATCCATGTGTAGCATTTGCAAACACTGGGTTGTTTTGGACTCTTCAATGGACTTATAAGAACTTTTATGCTGTTTTCCTTTTAAACAGGAAATGCAATGTTCAGGACATGAAAACAATTTTTGTGGTAGGCCTCTCACCAAACCATTTTTTGAAATTTCTGTGATTGTCTTAAGATTTGTGTGTCCCAGCCTTCTATGCCAAAGTTCTGTCTCTTTGTTAGAGGCAGCTGAGAACAGACAGGCATCAGCTCTGGGACACTCTTTTGACATGTCAACAACATAAACATTGCCACTTCTTTGAGCAACAAGTTTAGTTTGACCAGTTTTGATTATTGCTTCAATCTTTTTGACCATTTCTGGTCCAACAATCTTACAACAGTCTTTTGTGAAGAATGACCCAAATCCCTTGTCACTCATTTGGGACACACTCAGAAGGTTGAATTTTAGATTGTCTATTAGATTGACATTTTCAAATTTTACATTTCCAGATTGCACTGTACCAGACCCCAGAACCTTCCCTTTACTATTATTCCCAAAAGATATATCACCCCCACCATGGATTTTAAAGTCTTTGAGGAGGGCTTTACATCCTGTCATGTGCCTGGAGCCTCCACTATCTACATACCAAAGACTATCAAAGCATGCAGAAGCTCCCTGCACATGAAGTAAAAGGATTAGTTCATTAAGGTCTCCAAAGCCAACAAGGCTTTGGATGGGGTCTCAACAGTGTCTGGGATGGATGCAAGATGATGGACAGTGGTTAGGTCAGGGATTTGAACTGTTTTAGGACAGTGTTTCTCTAACCACTGTTGTGGGTCCTGACCAATCATCTGCTGGTAACCAAAAGGATGCTTGTTCACTTTGGGTTTAGAGGGCCTTTTGTAGGCCTCATAAACGTGAGGAATCCCTTGGTAAGACTGTTTTTCTCTGCCTTTTCTGAACTGATTGGCAGGGGGTGCATCAGTAACCTGAACATCTCTTTTGACAGATGTTTGGTTCAGCTGTTTTGTAACAGCTGTTTGAACTGGCACAAACAGTGGTTGTTTCTTGGTGAACTTGACAGATGATGAGGTGGATGATGATGATGAACTCAAGGATGTTTTCGCCATGTACTCATTCTTTTTCACATCAAAGTTTTTGAGATACACACATGCTTGAGTTTTGTGGTTTGTTTTACCACAAACAATGCAGCTTTCTGCTGAAACAATGACACTTGTTTTGTTTAAATCATAAGCTTTCAAATGGAAACAATCTTTTGTTAGATGATTCCTTTTTTCACAGAATTCACAAAACAAGTTATCAATTTTTTCTTTCTTCTTTCTCTTTTCAGACTCCTTTGCAGCAGAGGTTTTAACCACTGCTGGGATGTCCTTGAGAGGAATGACTTTAGCTTTTGGAGCCTTGACACCATCAATTGATGTAAAGTCCATTGGCTTGAAGTTTTCAAGAATGTCACACTCATCAGACCATTTTGGTTTAAACTGGTATTCCTCAAGCTCCACAAAAGTAGAGGATTCCATTGGTCTGTCAAGTGTGATTTTGTTACCAAGTTTGTCAGTGATTTTCACTTCTTGGCCATTCTTGTTTTTGGGGATGAACTCAGTGGTTACATCAGTGGTTTGAACAGAGTTTTCAAAAGCAGTGCTTTCATCATCATGTTTTCTATACCCAACCCCAAATTTCACATTGCTTTTTCTCTGTTTTTCAAGCATAACCTCATATCCTTTGCAGGATTCCACCCATCTTTCACAAGTAATCTGGGCAGACTCCAACTCCTTTTTGCAAACTTGGTATTTTTCTACCATAGTTTGAAGTTGGGTTTTGGTTATACTTTGCTCTTCTTTTAAACAGCTGATTTCTTTTTCCTTTTCAGTCAATTTGTTTTTAAGTTCTTTTAAAGAGCTTTCAAATTTGACCTCATCAGTTAAGATTTTATCCCGAAGGTTTTCATTCACCTCTTTGATGTTAGCAAAAGCAATTATGCAATTGTCTGAACACAGTTTTTCAAGAACTTGAGGAGATACCTTGGCAGCTGCCATCATTGCACAATCACATTGATGATCTTCATCATCATCATCAGCTTTTACCTTCTTTTCACCAGCCTTTTCTTCTTTCTCTTCTTCTTTGTCCTCTATGGACCATGGATCTGTCATTGGTTCAATCAGGGTACCTGAACTTTCTCCTAACAATATTTCACCAGCCACAGCAGTAACCACTGCTTCAGTCACCTCTTCCACTGTTTCAAAGCACTGCTGTTCCTCCTCAGTTTCAACCCCTTCCTGTATTGACTCTAATGCCATCAAACAAAACTCATCATGAGAAGAATCATTAGAAGCATAGAGTGCAAAATTTTCATCATTAAGGTCTTCAGGCATACTGCTCCAGTCAACAAACCCTTGAGTGAAAAAACTTTGTTGATCTAGTTGTGCTGCTGCTGGAGCAGGGGTTTGAACATATTGGATTTGTGGAACAGTAGTTTGGACATAATGTACTGGCACAGGGGCAACAGCATAGTGAGCCGTGTTCACTTGAGCTGCTGGGGTATATTGGGCATAGTGCACAGTGTTTTGGTTTTGAGGTCTAGGATTTGAGCTAGGATGAGTAATTATGGGACCAGTAGTTTGACTCCTACATTCCCTAGCGAAATGTCCCAACCTATTACACTTATAGCACTTGATTTTCGATTTATCCAACCCTTAGATTCCCATGCAGACCTGGGAATTTTCGCCCTGTTCTTTTGTAAAACTTGCTAGTTCTAACACTTAGCAAAGCCAGTTGGTGCAGAATGTCCATTTCCTCTAAATCAGTGGGATCAAAATGTTGCAAATCATTTAGTTCAAAGCTTAAATTGTCTGACATCTGGTTTTCATTTGCAGTGAATGCATAACTAGCAGAGTGAGGATCAGGGTTGTTAAAATTTGCACCAGCAGTTATGTCAATGAAGTGATCAAAACCCTGGTCCTTACCACTGCCCCCAGATTCTTCTTGACCCAGAAGAGCAGTATTACCGAAAGTGTAATCATCGGTAACTTTTCCTGACTCTTGTAACCTCCTTTTCTGGTTCAACTCCCTTTCATAGGTCAGGAGTCGACCGTGGAGTTGGGTCAAGGTCAGATCCTTGAATTCAGGTGAGTTTCGGGTGACAAAAGCTATGGTGTCCCATTTTTCTGGCAGTGACCTGAGGAACCTGCTATTTTGAGTTGAGTTTGTAAAAGTGGTGTTAACAAGCCTCAGTTCACTGATGAGACAGCTGAAACGCTCAAATTGTTGCGTTAGTGATTCACCTTTAACGTAGCAAAATGTTTCATACTGTTGGTTCAGGATTTCCCTATTGTTTTCTATTACTTCCTCAGTTCCCCCAAATTGTTCCTTAAGTGCGTCCCATAACTCTTTAGCACTGTTACAATGTAACAGTCCAGCATATATCTCATTGGGCAGCGCTGATGCTATGATGCTAAAAGCTTTAGCATCTAGTTCGATCTTTTGAAAGTCGGTTTCGGTATAATTTTCAACTGGTTTTGGAACGAACTTTTTAGCATCTTCAGCACTTGGCACTGAAGGAACATGGGGACCATAAATGACAGACCTCCAACAACCTGTGCTTTGTTGAGCAAGGATGTGACCCATCCTTCTCTGCCAGATGTTGTACTCATTTCTTTTTAGCATAGGTGGTTTAAAAAGTGAGCCGATGTTGTTTTTATCATCCTGAGATTGTGACGTCATTCTTGTTGTTTTACAGACACTGAGAAATCAACTTTAATGGTGATTAATCCTTGCTCTGTTTTTCAACGGACGAACAAACGATCAGTATCAACTGTTATGAGCTGAACTATTTACGTCAAAATGATTGTTAAATCAAATTTGACTGTCCAGGCTCTGATACCAATTGTTGGATCTGAGTTTCTTTTTGATTGTATTTTCGTTTGTAATTAAGATGGAAATGAAAGAGTTGTGCAGCGGAAATAAGATGAAAGCAAACTTTGCATACAATCAAACGAGAGTAATACTTTTATCAAACATCTTTACACAATGAATCGAAAGATTGAATTTATTTCAACAACGATTACAATGATTGATGTAAGAATGCAAACTCCCCCTCAGCCAGAGCTCAGTAGTTTGTTCGTGCAAAAAAGACGATGTGATGAAAGAGCTAATAGAACAGTACAAAGTACTGAACTATTTATAGGCACTTGCAAACCACTGAGCATCTTAGCTGACGTCACCATGAAAGTGACATCTAACCTCCTAACAAACTCTAACTACTGATCTATAAACACTGATGTACTAAACTACTGCTATAACATTATATTACATAAAAGACACTTAAACAGCTGCTGCATCCTTCCACTGCTGTGAACCCAGCAGTGCTTGTTCGGATCAGCAGTACTTGACCCAAGGCAGTAGATTGAGTCAACAGAGCTTTGATCTTCCATCAGTCTTTGACATTGGTCAGTAGATATAAAGCAGTAGTTGTAGGTCAGCACTTAGTATGATCAGCAGATAGGAGGTCAGCAGATATGAAACCACTTTCAAGGGGAGAGATTTGCATAAACCAACTGTAAACGTCTGCTTATTCTGGATCCACTGCTTTGATCCAGTTTTGGCTTTACATTATCTGTTCCTCTGATAGGGTTCAATCCCAACATGTCATACTTTCGGCTAGATTTTTGTCAAATTGAACAGATTTTAGGTTGATTTTAGATCTGATTCTTTCAAGGCTTTGTTAAAACAGTGTTTCGCTTATAATGTGAGAAAATCAAGCCATTTTAACTGTAAAATCTTGTTTAATTTTAAAAAGAAGGTGTAGAAGTCAGAATATTGATGAAATCAAGCTGAATTCGGTAAGGACTCTTCCTCCTGAGCTCTGATACCACTTGTAGGATCGTTTGGATGACCAAAACGAGTCGTTCAGAAGAGTTCTTGTCAATACGGGAAGCGGAAACTAATGTATCGACTTCGAATCGGCTTGATTTACACTCTAATTGTCTTGTTTAATGATATAACAACGTTTTACAGCAAGTAGACACTTCAGCAGCACTTCGGCCCTGGAATCGGAAAGTTCTAAATACGAAAGGACAGGACAGATATATATAGGCTTGCCATTTCGTGCGAGATGGACAAGACTCATTTCGTGCGAAATGGACATTGTCCATTTCGTGCGAAATAGCCTTGTTCCATTTCGTGCGAAATGGTCACAATCTATATACTTCTCGTTTTTTCTCGTATTTCGTTCCCTGATCTTTCTATCCTTTTACAAGACTCGATACAAGATGAAGTCGACAGGCATATGCACCAACATCCTTTGATGAGGATGATCGTGTGGATATTCAAGATCTTCATCATGATGGTCTTGTTATTACATTGTTTATTTCTAATCATTTTGTTTGCAGGATTCTGATAGATGGAGGAAGCTCAGTGAACATCATTCAACTTGATGTCCTTAAGAAGATGAACATCTCTGAATCAGAAATTATCCCAAGTACATCAGTTCGTGTGGGATTCAATGGGGAAACCAAGAACACATTGGGGGACATTAAACTTCCCATTTACATAGAGGGAGTTAATTCTTTTCAAAAATTTTGTGTTATAGATTGCTTATCCTATTGCAATGTTATCCTTGGCAGGTCATGGATACATGACATGAAAGTAGTTCCATCTACGTATCATCAATGTGTGAAACTCCCTACTCCATGGGGTGTGGTGAAGATAGAAAGTGACCAACAAGAAGCCAAGAATTGTAACACTTCATCAATGAAGCCAGCCTCAAGACCTAGGGAGCAATAGAAATTAAAGTATCCTCCAAGAGATGTCCTGGAGGCAAGAGAACAAGATGTGAAAGATATCCTGATGGATCCTCGGGATCCTGAATCCAAAGTTTTCATTGGATCTGGGATCGTCGACAATGTTGAATAGGATCTAGTATCCTTCTTAAATAGGAGAAAAGCTACCTTTGCCTGGAAGCATGAGGACATGACAGGTATTTCTAAAGATATTATCACTCATAAACTTGGCATTGACAGTTTCAAACCCATACATCAAAAGAGGAGAAAGTTTGCACCTGAGAGGAATGCCATTATCCAGGAGGAGGTAGATAAACTGCTCAGAGCAGGTATGCTTAGAAAGGTTAAGTATCCAAAATGGTTAGCCAATGTGGTTGTTGATCAAAAGAAAAATGGAAAGTGGAGGGTATGTCTCGATTTCACTGATTTAAACAAGGCATGTCCCAAGGATCCTTTCCCATTACCCCACATTGACTCCATGGTGGATTCTACCGCGGGTCTTGAGTTGATGATTTTCATGGATGCTTCATCTGGATTCCAACAAATTCAGATGGAACCATCTGATCAAGAGGATACAGCCTTTATGACCCCTACTGGTATCTATTGTTATATTGCTATGTCGTTTGGACTAAGAAATGCAGGTGCTACCTACCAAAGGCTAGTCAATATGATGTTTAAAGAACAAATTGGACACACGATGGAAGTCTATATAGATGACATGGTGGTTAAGTCCAGGAGAGCTGAGGATGACCTTAGAGATTTGGAAGAAGCATTTAATATCCTTGATAAATTCAATATTTAATTAAACCCTTCCAAGTGCCACTTTGGTGTAAAAGCTGGTAAGTTCCTAAGTTACATGGTGACAAAAAGAGGGATAGAGGCAAGTCTAGAGCAAATCAAGGCGATTGTGAACATCAAGTATCCTGCCAATGCCAAGGATGTGCAAAGGTTGACAGGAAGGATCGCAGCCTTGAACAGGTTCATCTCAAAGTCATTAGAGAAATGCAAAGAATTCTATGACATTTTGAGAAAGAACAAGAAATTTGAATGGACTGAAAAGCATGAGAATGCTCTCAAGGCCCTTAAGGATTACCTATCCTCAGCTCCAGCCTTAATTGTTAGAACTTTTGAGATCGTTGATACTTGTGCTGGATTAGTTTAGTCATAGTTTGTAGCTATTTTGAATGTACAAGGGCTTATTTTGTAATTCTTTAGAAGATAGTTTCCTGACTTAGTGTAGATAAGATTCCAGCAAATTTATTTGCTGGCTAATCAGGAACACTATATATAGCCCTCTCATTGTAACCTTAGCAAGCTTTTGGCTCTTGAATGAATATTGGTGTTGTTACATTCTTGTGTTGATCTTGTGCTCAAATCTGATATCCAAGGTGGTTTATTGTTATATCTTATTGTTTGGATTCAATACAACACTTGTTGTATTCATTAATCCATAAGCTTCACCTTCATCTTTGATCTTTCTTAACTTTTCATATCTCAAACACCTAATCAATAGGTGTTATGGGTTAAAACAACCAACCACTGTGATCCGGATTCGTTTTGGGATCTACAATTTGGTATCAGAGCCTTAGTGCTCTTGGTTGTTGTGTTCTTATTGAGATTTTTCATAGTTTTGAAGGTTTTCAAAAGTTTCAAGGTTTTCAAATTTTTTGAACTTAATATGGATTGATTTGGTGTGTTTAATCGATAGGTTATTGTTAATATATGATTAGGGAGTCATTTTGGACATTTTGATGTATCAAAAGGTGGTTTTTGAGCTGTTTTCGAGAGATTAGAGGGTTTTAGTTCGTGTTAAACCCTCTGTCTAGCGAAATTATTTTGAACACAGCGAACAATTTTTGAAGATAGCGAAATTAATTTTTGAATATAGCGAACTCAGCGTTGAAGATAGCGAACATAATCAAATCATTTAGAAACTCATCGCAGGATCATTAACTTCGACGATCGTCATTCGAGCGAAATTAGTGATCATTTGCGAAATAGTGTCCGGTGACCCTTGAGCGATATTATCGAAGGAGACTTTGAGATCCGTGATACTGAACCACAGCGTTCTTATCACGGTAATCGGCGATATTAGTCCAACTAACGTCTGTGTTGTGTTTGCCAGCGGAATTAGCTTGTTCGCTTGTACAGGATAGTCTTGAGTACCAGCGAAGGTTGAAGATCAGCAAGGTCTGTCAGCGGAATTGAATGGGCTTCTCTTGTTTCCGGCAATATTAGCTCTGTCTCTGGTCTTCTGTGACTTGTCAGCGAATTTAGGTACTGGTTAGCCCTAGTTTGTCAAAATCAAGCAAAGATGTCGTTGAATCAACTAAGTCCAATTGCTCAAGCGGAACTTGAAACCGGAACCACAACTCGGCCACCAAAGTTGAAAGGGGCTGAAGACTTTAGCACTTAGAAGACTCGCATTCAATCGTTCTTCGAGTACACGGACTACAATCTGTGGCTCTCTGTCACCGCTGGACCCCACATTCCAACGGTGGTCCGAGGAGATGCGGTGGTGGCCAACAATGATGCAACCACCTTCACTGATGAAGAAAAGGCTCTAATCCAACGTGATCGTAGTGCTCATGCTGCTTTAACCATGGCACTATCAACTAATGACTGCAACATGTTTGAAGAACACTGAACTGCAAATGCACTCTGGAATGCATTGATTGAGTACTATGAGGGAAATGAAGAGCTGATCGAAAGCAAGAGAGATATGGTGCCGAAACAATATGACATGTTTTGTGGAGTTCGTGGAGAAAGTCTTTCCGATCACATCAGTCGCTTTCTGAATATGATGACCAAAATGAAGAAAGCGGGAAATCCTGTCACAAACCGTGCTGCAATAAAGAAGCTGCTAGATTCACTTCCCAAGGAATGGAGCCTACAATGCATGATGATCAAGAAGGATTTCCTCAACAATCCAAATCCTGTCACTCTGTCCGACCTGATCAACACCTTAAGAGCCTTTGAAATGGATGTCAACAAAAGAGAGATGAACACTGCCGGTTACCAACCAAAGTCAACTCAAACCTCAGCTGGATTGAAAAATGTGGCATTTCTTGCTTCAGGGGGCATTACTCCACAAGCTTCTGACTTAATCTACGCGAACGCTTCCGCAAGCGCATCAAAAGCCCCACAACTTGTTGAGAAGACTATCACTGTTGACACTCAAGCATTGAAAGTGTCCACTGAAAACGTGGCACTCTTCAACACATTTCTGAGCAGCTATGAAGCCCTGATGTCGGGGGAGCTGAAAAAGGAGATGTTCACTGCTGAAGACATGTATCAGGTTGATCCAGATGATATGGAGGAAATGGATCTGAAATGGCAAATGGCCATGATCACCTTGAGGCTAAAGAAATTTCAAGACAAGACAGGAAAGCGTTTGGGTCTTGGAAAAGCTGGGTTTGACAAATCTAAACTTAGGTGCTACAACTGCAAGAATCTAGGACACTTCAAGCGTGACTGTCCTCTGTTGAAAGAAGGAAACGGTGAAACCACTCCTGCTGTAAAGCAAATCACAGTTGAAGAGAACAAGAACAACGCGTCTCCCAGCATGCCAAAAGCCTTAGTCGTCGAAGACTATGATTGGAGTGAAGAAATTACTGAAGCAAAGGAGCAAGTTAACAAAGCCCTGATGGCCAAGATATCAGGTGAATCCTCATCAAGGCAGTTTGAGAAGCAGACAGCTAGAATTCCAAAAGGAGACAATACTGCGGACAAAGGTTTGAAAAGCATCCTGACTTCAGTGGAGCCTGAAAAAGAAGAGAAGTGTGGTCAAGCAGAGGAGCATACTTCGAAAGAGGCATCTGAGAAGGGCAACGAAAAGGTCCCAGCAGCCGCGATGAAAGCATATTCATCAAAGGAGAAGGTAGACAAGGACTTGGTAAACAGTATTCCACTTAGTTTCAAGGAAAAGTTATGCACATCTGCATGCGTTGATGTCGTGGCACATTACAAATTCTTAAATCTAGAATTTGAAAGACAAAAAGACAAAGCTTTAAAATTTAACAACGAGCTTAAACAGAACGAGGCTGCATATCAGAGAAAGTTGAACTCAACTTTAGCTGAAATGCAAACTCTTAAAGAATTTGTGTTTAGAAAAGATTTTATCATTAACGATCTTACAGAGAGATTAGAAAAAGCTTTGAACGAAAAGAATAAATTACAAATTATAATAGATAAATGGAATGTCAGTCAAAAGGCCTTTACTGACATTAAAAACTGCCAACAACCAACGTTTGTGAAGGACGGGATTGGGTATAAGGATAGGCACGGAAATGAAAGAAAACTTTTCATTCCTCCACATAGCAAAAACTATGTGCCTATGCCGACTCCTCATCCCGAAAACGATCTTATCAATGAAAAGGCCTCTGTTGAACAGAATGATTTTTGTGAAAATGAGACAACGGCTAACTGTTCTAAAAGCACTGCAGATCCCATTGTGTGTAAAGAAGATGTGTGCGATGAGGATGGAGACTGCGGCGGGTCAAAAATAGGAATTGGATATTCAGGCGACAGTTATTCCACCGTTAACTGGTTCGCCTGGAACTGTTCTAGGAAAAACAATGTTAAGGATGAATGTAATAATTTAAGTAGGATGGATGACTGTAATGGTCGAGTGCCTAAATTTAAATCTTCGGATGACTGTAAGGGCCATGTGCCTACATTTGAGACCCGTGATCGTGAACATTGTGTGTCTGAATGTCATGATTTAAATTATGCGTGTTGTGATGATAAAGTTGCTTGTGAATCTCCTGTATTTGTGCCAGAATTAAAAAGGAATAGTTTTGGAAAATTCCTCACAGAGGAAATTCCCGAATTTATTCCTTCTAGAACAGGTATGACAGATTCAGAAAAGAGTGTCACTGAAGATCAATGCAATGAAGACTCAAGCACTGCTGACTCAGAAGATGAAAAGAAGACTTCAATCCCTGAGGATGAGCAAATGTCAGAAACAACAGACAGTGAGAGCACATAATTCTCAAGTGAAGAAACCTTGAAAACCTCGAGTGAAGATCAAACAACAAAGGTTGAAAGCTCAGAAAGCTCAAGTGTTGAAACAATTGAAGACCAAAATCCAGAGAGTTCAAGCGAAGATCAAAGCTGCAATGATTCAATTTACGAAGCAAGTGAAGAACAAGACTCAAGTGAATACCAAACGTCTGAAAGCTCATCTGATTACGACAATGATGAAGAATGTTCAGAAGATGAAAGCAGAGTTGACAAGAAAATGAAGAAAGCAGAAAGCTCAAGACACTCATCACATACATCATCTTCTAACACCAAAAGACCCAGACATAAAAGATGTTTTCGCTGTGGTCATTTAGGACATACAGCGAAACATTGTAAAACCAAGAAGTTTTCTAAACCAGAGCATGATTTTCTTACAAATGTCACATATCAATTAAATTATCTTAAGGAGTCTGTTAAAAATCTGGTTGAGTCAACTGCCTATTTTTGGAAACAAAAAGAGGCCAAAGTGGGTCAAAACCACGATAGATTCGAAATGAAGCAAATCTGGATTCCCAAAACAAACTAACTTGTATATTCGTTTTTTTTTTGTGTATATCAGAATAAACTCCAGAAATGGCTCCGCATGCTCATGGAATACATCTGGCACGTAGACAGCGGATGTTCGAGACACATGACAGGATTGAAGGAACTCCTGAAGAATTTCCGCTTCATCGATGGTGATTTTGTATCTTTCGCTGGAGACGAGAAGGGAGGAAAGATTGTTGGAGTAGGAGATGTGGTGTCTGAAGCCCTCACTCTGGAGAATGTCAACTATGTGCCGGAGCAGTGCTACAATCTCATGAGTGTCTCACAAGTCTGTGATAAACGAATATCGGTGCTTTTCAATGACATGGAATGCTTGTTCCTGAAGCCCGGATATGTTGTTCCTGCTGAAATGATCATGCTCACGGCTCCAAGACAAAACAACACATACGTGCTCAACATGAAAAACGCCAAGACAAATGACAACTTAACCTGCTTGATCTCTAAGGCTTCAGAATCGGAATCACTGCTTTGGCATAGGCGACTGGGGCATCTTAATTTCAAAAATATGAACAAAATCTCTAAGTTAAACTTAGTTAGAGGTCTTCCAATTAAAGAATATCCATTTTCTGAAAAATGCATTGCATGCACCCAGGGAAAACAACATAAGAAACCGCACAAGTCCAAAGCAGTGAACACGATTACGGCACCTCTTCAGTTGTTGCATATGGATCTTTTTGGTCCAATCAGTGTTAAAAGTCTTGCTAAAAGTTCTTATTGTTTGGTGATTACAGATGATTTCTCTCGTTTTTCATGGGTTTATTTTCTTGAGGCAAAAAGTGAGACAGCGGAAATTCTCAAGGAATTCATTCCCTTGATTGAGAACGTGACCAAATTAAAAGTGAAGTCAATCAGAAGTGATAATGGTTCCGAATTCAAAAATAAAACTTTCATATCCTTCTGTGCAGAAAAGGGAATTCATCTTCAATACAGTGCAGCCAGAACTCCTCAACAAAATGGGGTTGCTGAACGCAAGAACAGAACATTGATTGAAGCTGCAAGGACCATGCTGGTGGATTCAAAGCTTCCAATCATCTTCTGGGCAGAAGCAGTTAACACAGCATGCTACGTTCTGAACAGGGTTCTCATTGTAAAACCACACGGAAAAACGGCGTATGAACTTCTTTTCAAAAGAAATCCGCTCATTGATTTCTTCAGACCATTTGGATGCTCTTGCACTCTTCTAAACACTCAAGAGAATCTCATCAAGTTCGAAGCAGTGGGTGATGTCTGCTACTTCATGGGATATTCATCCACTCAGAAAGCTTACAGAGTCTACAACAAAAGAACAAAGATGGTGATTGAGTCGTACTACGTTGATTTTCAAGAAGGAACTTACACTAACACTGGAAGTACTCCCAACTGGTTTTATGATGTGGGCGTGATCTTCAACACCTTTGAAATTCCAGAAGATGTTCCAGAAGCAGGACCTGCAGAAGTCGCTCAAGTTGAACCTCTGTTTGATACCTCAGATATTGGCCTTACTCCATTCACTACCCATTTCACTCCATTCTCTGCTAATCCCCTTCTCTCTGTGGATGAAGCGACTGGTGACACTTCGCCTGAGAACACCCCTGAAAACGGTGCTTCTTCTTCACAGGAGAACGTGGATGAACCAACACAAGAAGATGGCCCTCCAGTCATTTACGTGGACGAACACTTCACCAACCTTCCGCAGCAGATTGAGTCTCAGACAAATGCAGGGTACAAGACAAATCGAAATCATCCTCTAGAAAATGTCATAGGTGCAGTCGAAGAAGGAGTGCGTACACGAGGTCAGTCGTCAAGCATCAACAAAGGTCTTTATGCAGCCTTTCTCTCACAATCGGTGCCACGGGACATTGAAGATGCAATTCTAGACTCCAGCTGGGTTCAAGCCATGCAGGAAGAATTATCTCAATTTCGCAAACTCAAGGTCTGGAGTTAGTTGATCTACCTGAAGGAAAGTTTCCGATTGGTACCAAATGGGTCTTTCGAAACAAGATGGATGATCGTGGAGTAGTAATCAAGAACAAGGCCAGATTAGTGGTGCAGGGTTTTCGTCAGGAGGAAGGAATCGATTACGAGGAGGTTTTCGCTCCAGTTGCAAGATTGGAAGCCATTAGAATATTCCTAGCTTACGCGTCATACAGAAATTTCAAAGTTTTTCAGATGGACGTAAAGAGCGCCTTTCTGTATGGGAAGGTAAAGGAAGAAGTCTACGTGTGCCAGCCTCCGGGTTTCGAAGATCCTCATTTTCCAGGACGCTACTACAAGTTGGACAAAGCCCTCTATGGTCTTCACCAAGCTCCACGTGCTTGGTACGAGACTTTGTCAACTTAGCTTTTGTAGTGTGGATACACCAGAGGAACGATCGACATGACTCTCTTCACCAAAAGAGTCGGGGAAGACGTAATGCTGGTTCAGATTTATGTGGACGATATCATCTTCGGGTCGACCAACGAAGAATTGTGTAGAGAATTCGAGTCCGTCATGAAGGCACAATTTGAAATGAGCATGATGGGAGAGCTAACGTTCTTCTTGGGGCTAGAAGTGAAGCAAAAGGAAGACGAGATTCTTATTCATCAGGCCAAGTACATTCGGGATATTCTCGCAAAATACAACTTGAATGACTGCAAAGTTGCAAGTACTCCATTTGCATCTTAGACAGAGCTTACTCTAGATCCTCAAGGAAAACCTGTAAATAAGTCATTCTATCGCTCGATGATCGGATCTCTGATGTACTTAACGGCTAGCAGGCCCGACATCATGTGGGTTGTCTGTCTCTGTGCTCGCTTTCAGACTAATCCCAAGGAATCTCATGAAACCGCTGTGAAGCGCATCTTCCGCTAACTTAAAGGAACTCCGAAACTAGGTCTTTGGTATCCTAAAGATAGTAATTTTGATATTATTGCCTATTCTGACAGTGATCATGCAGGTTGTAAAGTAGATCGCAGGTCTGTCTCAGGAGGATGTCAATTCTTGGGAAATCGTCTGATCTCATGGCAAAGCAAGAAACAGACAACTGTGTCCACCTCCACAGCTCAAGCAGAATACACCGCGGCCTACAGTTGCTGTTCACAAGTTCTCTGGATACAAAATCTGTTGTTGGATTATGGAATCAACATCATGAAGACTCCTATATTCATCGACAATGAGGCATGTCTGGGAATTGTGAAGAATCCCATCCACCACTCCAGAACGAAGCATATCGAAATTCGTATTCACGCAATTCGAGATGCATACGAGAAAGGATACATTCAAGTGGTACCAGTGGATACAACCCAGCAATGGGCAGACATTTTCACCAAAGCTTTCGATAAAACGCGATTCAACCAGCTGGTAACCTGGTTGGAAATGGTAAATTTCCTTGAATGGAAATGAATCTTGTGTCCAAAAGCTTCGTAAATACACTATCCTTGTTCATAGTTTCTCTTAAAAAAAAAAACCGTTTGTTGAAAGTAAAACAAGTATCGTACAGCGTTGCCCACCAAAAAGATTTTCTGATTCTTAAAATTTCATTTTCGGGCAAATGGACTTTCGAAAATAAAGATTTTAGGGGGGATATTCCAGAAAATCAAAATGAGATGCTTGTTTCTGACTCCTGTTAGAGGAAATGATAGAAAATTGCTAACACTTGGCCATTTCTTGCAAAACAGAAAACAAAACAAAAAGAAATCGGGGTACCAAGCAACGACGTGTCGGTAGATTCAGCAACACCGACGAGTAAACTGCTGTTAGGGAGCAAAACATAACATCTACACAAGGATTCTAGCTTCTCTCAGGCATTACGCATCTTGTGGGTAACACGTTGCGGCATATGGCTTAATGGTCTTAAATCTTGTGTTGATAGATTGCCAAAGTCTGAAATCTCGGGTCTTTATATTGGTTTTCATTCGGGGGGTATCATAGTTGGTCTTCTGCTGCATCCAGATACATGCTGACCTAGAACTTCTATGATATCCCTTCATAATAAGCGCCTTAAAAAAAAAAAAAGGCCAAACCCTTTCTTAATAAGTGCCATTTGTGGCCAAAACCTTTTGATGGATTAGTTTCGGTCTCTCTGTTGTACGAAAGTACTGACCTGTTTACCGAACTATCTGTCTCGCCCTCGATAGTTCTTGGAATCTCTGTTGTACGAAAGTACAGACCTGATCTCTGCTCTATCGTTGAAAATGAATGGATCCAATATACTCACCCGTTATGAAGAACCTTTGTGCATACCTTGATCGCGGGGGTATGTCCTGGTGTGGGACTCATGGGCGTAATGTTTCTATTCTCTATAGCTTGTGTGGGGGCCATAGAAGTCTTGTCAATATTACCGAAAACATGATAAAAGCGCTCTCCGAAGGCATGTTGAAAGAAGGATGCATGGATTTAAGCGGACAAACATACTGGCAGTTTTTCTTGTGCCCGGGTTAGTAAATTTTAATAATAATAATAAATAAGGATTTGGCAAGTGTTGGCGATATGATTCTCTATAGGTAAGTCAACGAGCGTCGAATGTTTCAAGAAGATCCGCATCAAATGAAACCTCCCAGAGCTGAAAATTCGAAGTTCGGAGTCTAAATGGTCCAAATTTTCTTCTTTGTGTAAATATTTGATAAACTTTAATGTTTTTAAACAAAACTGGGCATGTTTTTCGAGAAAGTTTGAAACTTACGAGCGAAATAAATTTGTTTTGAAAACTTCCCGGTGGGGGCGAAGATAAGATACCAGCGAAATTACTATTTCGCTGGTTATCAAGTTTTCGATATAAATATCTGATCAACCGTCATATTTCAAACTTTTCAAATCACTTCATCTTCTCTCTCGCTCTTCTTCGGACACATTCTCAAAACCGACTCAAGCTTTATTTTCGTTCAAAGATCATCAGGTAAATCTTCGATTAATCATCATCTACAACCATCGTCGTCATCGGTTCACATTTTCGGTGAACAGTACACTATTTGATTCTCTAGAATTGTTCTTTGTGTTCATAAACCCTAGAATCTAAATGCTTGATATCTGTGTTTGATATGGATGATTGTGTTAAGGACAGAACAAACCTAGTTACACATTTGTTCACTCATGTTTGATTTCAACTGTGATCGGTGTTTGAACTAAACAAGAAATCAGTTAGGGTTTTTAATGGATTTAAGAAGAAACTTTTGAAGACAGCGATTTTAATATGATGACAGCGATGATAGCGAATTTAACTCTGGTCACGGAAGTTCAAAAGTCTCGAACGCGAGTTCGAGCACCCAGCAAAATAGTCTAATTCGCTCGTGTAGCGATTTGGTCTATTGTGTTCGCTGGTAAATCGTTTCCGGAAAAGAAACGTTGTCATCGCTATGTTCGCTAGCGAAATTAACCTAGAAAATGTACACATGATCCGTTTTAGTTACCGACATACTTTAACCGGACCACTAGCGAACTTAGCGAAGATAATCAGAGTCTGATCAACCAGCGAAGTCAGCGATGATCTATCTTCGTTGATTGATCTAGTCTCTGATCTCGATATCCAGCATCAGTGAAGACAAAGCTTGACCTGGCAGCGATTTTAAGCTTATTTTTTTTAATTTTTTTTTTAAATTCTTTTAAATTCTTTTTATCAAATATTTAATATATTCTTGTTTAAACTTTGTAAATACGGTTTTTGTGCATAGCTTCTTGTGTAAATTTCCATTCTAACTTGGCTCGTTTTACGTGATATATGCAGTATGGTGAAGAATCTCGAGTGGGATAAAACGCTTAAACATAATCAAAGCATCAATCTAGATGAAGTGCCTCAAGATTTTGAAGATGTAACCAGATGGGTGCGTTCCAGCAGAATCGGTTATGCTGTGGAGACAGCTGTTAAAGTTTACAAGATTCACATACAACAATTCTGGGAAAACACAAAACCAGAAACCATCAACAACAAAAGAGGGATAGTGTCAACGGTTTGCAACAAAAGAGTAGAGGTGACTAAAGACCGGATACGCCAGGTTCTGAAGCTTCAAGACAATGATCAAGATCCGTTAAGCCTGGATCAAGATGATATCCTGGATGGTTTTCGAGGGATGGGTTATCCTGGAGATTTCCGTCAAAAGAAAGAGATCAAGAGAGGAGGACTCACCAGAGACTGGAGATTCATTGTTCATGTTATTTCTACGAGTCTGGCACACCGAAAGGGTGGCTTTGATGGATTGAATTTGGAATGGTCGGCAGCCATGCTAAATTTGTGTCTTAAACAGAAATTTAATCTCTCGGGCTTAATATTCAAATACATGCTTGAAAATGTAAGTGGAGCAACGTGGGCGATGTATCCAAGATTCATTCAGATGCTGATAAATAACCAACACAAAGATCTTCCAACTGATGGAGATCTTTACAAGTTCCACATCTCCACAAGCCGTCAGTACACTGAGATAAAGACTAAGGAATGGGTGATGTTGCATGATTGGATGTACCGAGCAGAGAGACTACCAATAGTAAAGGAAGCTTATAGAAAGTACAAGGAAGCTGTTCGAGAAAAACAACAACGAGATGCTCACGCTCAAGCCGAAGCAGCTGCAAAAGAAGAACGCGCTAAAGGAAAGAAAAACAGGTGGCTGAAGACGAACCACCCAAAAAGAAAAGGGCATCGGAAAGCACTTAACGATTTATGGATGCAGGCATAAGGGCGGCCGAGTCAGAAGAACACCGCCAGCACATTGAAGATTTGAAAGCGATTCACGCCTTGCAAGAAAAGGAGAAAAGAGAAAAGAAGTTGAAGCGAAAGGAGATATCATCCACAGAAAGACCAGAGATTGTGACTGAGGAAGTTCAATCGTTAAATGACTTCGTTGATACTTTGATAATAGATCCGGATGAAGCTTCAGCGAGCAAGGGCCCTTCCAAAGTATCTCCTGTAAAGCCGACGAGGTTTTCAAAGCCACCAGTCCCGCCACAAAGGATTTGTCCCTTTCAAGAGCTTTACGATAAACTTGTTGAGAACGCCAGTCCATCTGTGGCAAAGGAGATCTGTCTTCTCAAAAATCAAGTCAACTACACAAACATTCTAAGAGAGAAGATTAAAGATCAGCGTAAGAAGAATAAGGAGATGAATGCCTACATGGCCAAACAGTCCAAGTTCACCAGGTTCCAGCAAGCGGGGTTGGAGAAAATGTATAGAATGATGAGAAACATGTGTGAGCAAATGAAAGTGAAACCCACGTTTTCCTTTGAAGAAATCTTCGACTTTGAAGGTTTCGTGGAAGAAGAAAATGCTCGAAAGGAAAAGGAGGCTGAAGCCAAGAAAAAGCGTTTGGAATCGGTAGAAAAAGTAACTGAGGGAAACGAAAGTGATGAAGAGGAAGTGGATCGAGATGTTATGCCGGCCAAATTCCTCGAATGGGGTCTTGAAGAAGAAGTTCTGTACGAACAAGAAAATGGAAAAACCTTCTCTCCTGAACATCCTGAATGGTTCAAGAAAGAGAGAGAACGACTCCCAGACCTTTATCAAGTCATAACAGTAGAAAAGAGTGAAGCCACTGATAAGATCATTAGCTGGATGTAAGACAATCTTCGAGGAATGTTTGTGGTAAAGAGACGTGGTGGAGTAATCCAGTACTTCCAGACCGGATTTCATCTTTTCACACTTCCTAGGTGGGATCTTCGGGAACTTGGTCGCCTAGACATATTAAACCCAGAAAAAAGAGGAATCGGGAGGGATTTCGAGCGGATTATTGCCAAAGAAAGCATCAAAGGTTTCCCCAATCATGCTCCACAGCGTCCAAGACGCAGAGTTTCAAAAACAACTATCGATCCAGTAACCAGAAAGGGAAAAGTGATGTGGGTGATCAACCCTGCCAAAGTTGTCACGAGGATCAAGCTTCCGGAAGAAGTACCTGTCGCCCTCAATGATTTTAAGAAATGGTTTTACGACAGTAGGACTGGTGAAGCTGTTATAAGATCCAATGAAAATGTGGATATTCGTATTCTGGATCCGATGGATGTTTTTATGTTTGGGCTCTCAGATCTAACAATATTGAACGCTAGCCGTATAAATGTGGGAGCTGGTAATGCAAACATGGAAGAGGCAGCGTTATTTCAGAGAGCGGTGGAGCGAGCCTGGAAGTTGAAAAGAGATATGCTGGATCTGGTAGATAAAATTGAGAAGAGGAAAGAAAAAGAACAAAAGAAAAAGGAAGCAAGAAAGAAGAAGAAACATAAACGAAAGAAAGAAGGAACTTCTGCTTCCACAACTGAACCCACCACAACATCACCACCTCCGGCCTCATCCACATATGAGGCCACTAAGGAGGACCAACCAATTAGTGAAGCTGCAACAACTCAAGAAACTCAAACTCTGCCAATCGAGACCGAAGCACCAACAGAAACGACAACAAGCAAAGAAAAACCAACAGAGCCTGAGAAGCAAGCGACAGAGAATCCAGCGGCCACAACTGAAGAATGAAAAGACAAGTATGCAACGATCTAGGGGGGATATTGTTAGAACTTTTGAGATTGTTGATACTTGTGCTGGATTAGTTTAGTCATAGTTTGTAGCTATTTTGAATGTACAAGGGCTTATTTTGTAATTCTTTAGAAGATAGTTTCCTGACTTAGTGTAGATAAGATTCCAGCAAATTTATAAATTTGCTGGCTAATCAGGAACACTATATATAGCCCTCTCATTATAACCTTGGCAAGCTTTTGGCTCTTGAATGAATATTGGTGTTGTTACATTCTTGTGTTGATCTTGTGCTCAAATCGGATATCCAAGGTGGTTTATTGTTATATCTTATTGTTTGGATTCAATACAACACTTGTTGTATTCATTAATCCATAAGCTTCACCTTCATCTTTGATCTTTCTTAACTTTTCATATCTCAAACACCTAATCAATAGGTGTTATGGGTTAAAACAACCAACCACTGTGATCCGGATTCGTTTTGGGATCTACATTAATGAAACCGGAGAAGGGGGATATGTTATCCTTATACTTGACAGTTTCTTCTAAGGCGGTAAGTGCAGTCCTTGTAAAGGATCATGAAGATACCCAACATCCTGTGTATTATGTAAGTAAAAGTTTGCTTGATGCTGAATCCAGGTATTCTCATCTAGAAAAACTTATCCTTGCTTTAATCATGGCATCAACTAAGTTACGCCATTATTTTGAAACTCATGCTATTATTGTTAAGACCAACTTTCCAATTAAGAATGTTCTCAGGAAACCTGAAATGTCAGGAAGGATGGTAAAATGGGCAGTAAAACTTAGTGCTTATGATATCAGATATGAACCAAGAACTGCCATTAAATCTCAAGCCTTAGCTGACTTTGTGGCTGATTTTAGTAGTGATCTATCTACAAAGGGAAGCTGAATTGGAAGTTCAACAGCTTAAAGAGACTAAGGATCCTTGGATACTCTTCACAGATGGGGCTTCAAATATCAAAGGAACTCGACTAGGAATACTACTAAAATCACCATAGGGGGACATAATACCCCATTCAATCGCTTGTGAGTTTCAAACTACTAATAATGAGGCTGAGTATGAAGCCTTAATAGCTGGTTTGCAAATTTCCAAGCACATGAGGATCAGGTATCTTGAGGTACATGTAGATTCATTGTTAATTACTAACCACTTTAATGGTTCTTATGCTGTTAGAGGTGAAAGGCTAATCAAATATCTAGAGATAGTCAAGAATATGGTAGACTCTTTTGCTTTTGGTAATGATTTGATTTTAATTTATCTAATCCTTTAATTCATTTGATTATAAGGAGAAGGATCCAGGATCCTTTATCCTTCTTTGCTAAATTTTAAGTTTTGCAAAAGTCGGTTCATCTTTGACAAAGGATCAAGTATCCACTGAAATCTCCTAAGTTTTTGTGCTTGTCCCCAGTTTTTGGGCTTGTCCCCAGTTTAAGGTATCTACTACCTTCTACGAATCAGGATCTTACACCTTCGCCAGTTGCGCATGATTATCCTAGTGTAGTTAAAGGCAATGGGGGCAGTACCCGCTTTAGGGGCTGACAATTTCATTGTACTGGCTGTATTTAGGATCCTAAGTATAATGGTAGACGTACCATACATCCGTTCCTAAGGTTTCTAACGTTTTCACGTTAGCTAAGGTTTTGGCATTTTCATGTCACTAAGTTTGGATAGTTGCCAGTATGGGCCATACTCCAGTTTATACAAGTCCTTTGGGCTTGTCCCCAGTTTTTGGGCTTGTCCCCAGTTTTTGGGCTTGTCCCCAGATTGTTGGACTTGTCCCCAGATACTAACATCTTCTTTTACAATTGGCTTAGTCCCAAGTTATCTCATATTTCAGGTTTCCAGAGCTGAACAGTTAAGGATCCAGGATCCTAACCTTCTACAAAGTCTTATCTTTTGATTATTTCAGTTGTAAGTGTTAAGGATATAGGATCCTAACTTGGATTCTCTGGTATGATCCTTATTTACTTTAACATTATTCGTAGTTTATTGATCATGCCCTTATTTTTTGACAACAGTATATACGATCCTAAGATTGTCTTACTTTTCAAACTTTTTGACTAAAGGATATTTGATCCTTGATCATATCCTAAACTTTTTGACGTAAACTAATTTTTATACTTTCACTAATAACTGGTGAATCCAAAAAGCTATACAATAACAATTGTAAGTTAAACATATGGAAGATAAACAGCACAAAGATAGTCAAAAGGTTGAATTTTTATTTATTTATCGTACTTAACCCTTTTAAAGGTTGTCAAAATTTCCTACCCAAACATCTACCAGCAATACGTGGCCCGTCCATTTGGGTAGGCAAAGGGTGTCCATGTTTATAAGGTTCATTAAGTGCAGGAAATCAAAAGGCGAGGGGCATCAAAGGCTTCATCCTCCACAAACAGAAGGACCCATCTACCTTTGCTACCCCCTATTGTCCCAAGGATCCATGATCCTTAAACCTAAAAACTATTGTTTAGTTACAGACCATAATTGTTTGAAATAGAAACACCACTACCAAACCATAAAAAATGGGTTCAACATGGCGATAGTAGCGAAAAGCTTAGCCCCATCCATGACTTCTGCCTTCTCTTGCTGGGCTATGATCTGGGCTAGGACCAGTTCCTTCTGCAACAGGTTTATCTCTTTTTCAAGGGAAGAGATCTTCTTATCCTTGGCAAGGAACATTTGCTGGAAGTCCAAATTTTTCTGCCCAGCTTCTGCTAGATGTTGATCAAGGAGTATCTGAACCTCAGCAAATTTCTGCACAAAGAAAGTAAACAGTCAGGATCCTTTATCCTCAAAAAAGAGAGCTCAGGTTTAAGGATATAGGATCCTTACCTCGGAGACGTATTCTTGAAGATGACGTTCTATAAGAGGGAGGCCTTTAGTGGGCTCAGCAGTCTTTCTCTTCTTGGCACCCTTGCCCCTTGTGCTCATGCTCTTAGGATTCGGGATGCTTGGGCTTGCAGCCAGCTCCTTTTTTAGAGACCTTGAGGAGGCATACTCTTAAAGATCACTCACGCTAAACCTGGAAGCAGACTTTGAGGATTTTCCGGCGCCTACAAACATATAAGTATTCATATTTTTATCAAAAATTTATATATATATTGTTAGGGGTAGATTTTCTAAACTTAAGGATCACGGATCCTCAAATACTGCCAGGATCACGGATCCTCAATTCTGTTTGAATTAGGGATCCTCAGAAGATGTTGCAGGATAAGGATTCAGGATCCTCATTGTTATCCTTACGCTAACAGTTGCTCTCATTATGTTTAAGCTTGTTTTGCAGGAGTATACGCATTGGACCTAGTCTTGCCGATATTCTTGGGGAATATGCTCCCAATATTCTACACGTGCATAGCTTATTGACCGTTATGGAAGTCGTGGGTAGCTAGCACCATTTTCGGGTTGTTAGTTATTTAGATTATTTCTATTTTAAAAGGGGATAACAAGCTTGAGTTAGAACACATTAGCAAACACACACATTCGAAACAGCTCTCAACAGTTCATTGGCGATTTCATACACATTGCACACTAGTGATCCTTGTAACAAGCTTGTTATCATCCCGAGTTGTAAAGATCATTTGTTTAAATGTAGTTGGTGATCGGTAGTTTCCATCACCCATGGTTTTTTATGCCGGAGACCATCTCTTGATTAAGGGCTTTTTCCCCGTACAAATCCTTATGCCACTTGTTCATTTTATTTGCAAGTTGTTCATACATTTGTTCATTGATTCAAGCATCATTCCTCACAACAGAAGATTTGTTTGTATTATCCTAGCTTGATTTTTGACCAAAACAGTTTGGCGCCCACCGTGGGGCAATTGGTGGTTCATTCCTAAGAAATTTTTGTCATTGTGTTCATTATCTCCTAGCAGATGGCTTCTTCAGCAAAGAGCACTTCAAGTTCATTACCGGCAGTCACTTCTTCACAAGGCGTTCCACCTTTGCCTCCACCACCTTTTGGATCCCAGAAGAATGCTGAAAATGCTGCGAAGAGACAGAGCCCCATTTTCCCAAAACCACCATCCTCTACTGTTTCTTCTAATCCTACTAACAGTGATCTTTTTACTTTGATTTTGCAGATGAGGGATCACATACAAGAGCAGGATAAAACCAACGAAAGGATTCTCCAGGAGATTGGTGACATCAAGAAACAGAAGAAATCAGTGGAGGATCACTCTCCTCTGATACCGAGGTCACTGAATTTTGACACTCCGGTCATAACTTCCCAGGATTCTGCAGCTCCGGATGTCCAATACCAGGGTGGATCAACAGGAATGCGTTCTGGATCATCGGCAATGTCTCAGGCTCTAGGATCATACTTTCAACCTTCAGGGTCCTCTTTCCAGCTTCAAGGATCCTTCTTCCAGCATCAGGGATCCTTCGCCAGTTCAGAAGGGTATATAGGTACGCAGCCAGTTCAAGGATCCTCTTCTCAGGTTCAAGGATTCTCTCAGGTTCAAGGATCCTCTCAGGTTCAAGGATCCTCTCAGGTTCAAAGAACCTCCTTTCAGCCTCAAGGATCCTTGTCTCAGGTTTTTGGATCCAAGGATTATCCTCCAAGACCCTCATCTATAGCACATCAAGGATCCTACCTCTTTCAGGATCAAGGATTCTTAAGGAGTGTGCAACCTGAAGTTCAGATGTTCACCTCGGGGACTTCATACCAATGCAGACCATTGCTTCTTCTGGTCCCTCCATTATACCAGAATCCCGTCAATATGGATTCACATCTGGAATTCTGAACTTGAATCATTTGGGAGGTAACACTTTGAATAATTCTTATAACACTAACCATGGCTTTGTGCAGGATACATGTATCAACCAAGCTATGGCTAGGGAGTTACAGAAATTGAAGGATATGATATCCAGCGTTCCAGGAGTGGTTAAACCCATTCCTGAAATCCCAGACGGAAGCCATAAGATATCTCGTTTGCACGACCTCTTTGTGATGCAGAAATTCCAAAAAGGTTACAGATACCAACAATGAAGCTATATGATGGTTCAACAGATCCAGAAGAACATGTAGCTCAATACAGAGAAAGGATGGAGATCAACCCCATCCCGGATGTGACAACTGTCGAATTTGCATGCATCCATACATTTAATTAATATTTAATTTGTGCTTAATGATTGTGCTTGATTTCAACTGTGATTAAACTGCTTTCTGTTTTCTGTTACATACATACATATGCATCACATGTTATACTGTCACCCCATTTATTTCATACAAACTTTAGTGACAAACTTGATGCACAAAGCACAGTTAGCACACTAAACGGATAACCCAGAAACATGCTGATAATGCCAGCACCTAGACAGACAATGTTTTTTAGGCCAGTAAGAGCCAGAGATATAATACTACACTAGTAGGGAGTGTAGGGAGGTGAGGACCATAAAAATGCGTCACTGGGGGATAGTTATAGTGCCGGAAAGTGCCTAGAACACACTTTAAATGCAGAATTCTGCATTAAATAACAAAATTTCAGCATTTAATTATGCTAGTAGAGTGCGAAAACTTGGCAAAATAGTCCTAGATACTTTCCAAAGTGTCGGGAAATAAATGTGTCACTAAAAGTAATATAAAAGACACTTTATGGATTAATTTAGCACTTTAACGGTCAACACCCAACCGAATAACCGGACTTTACCCGGAACACAAAAATATTGTCCAACACATTGTTTTTACTTTTCTGAGCTAGTTAGGGTCCCCGAACACCCTAACACACTAAATATTATAAAAACACACATTCATGCACTAACTAAACATTTGAAACTTAACTAGTTAGTTACCATATCATTAGAACCCAACCCCATACCCCCCCCCCCCCACTCGAACCGGTTATGTGGAGTGGGACACCCCCACAATTCTTTTCATTATTTTATTTATTGATGTTGGTGGATAAAGAACATGTTATATGGTGGTTAAAGATGAAACTTGGATTATATAAGTGCACAAAGGTTCACCCATTTCATTCACAAACTTCAAACAACAAACTCCAAACTCTCTTCTCCTTTCTCTTGTTTGGCCGCCACCTTACCACCACCTTCAAACTTCCTTCATGCAATCTACACAGTAAGCTTGGTGTGTTCGGAACTCAAGGACCGCTCTCGTTTTCTTTTACCCATCACTTTTACGCTCTTGAACTCCCCTAGCCTTGTGCTAGTAGTAAGTGCCTTAGATCTTCATCTTGTTCATATTTTTGGTGGTTAATAGTAAAAAGAATGGTGAAAATGTAAGAACTCTAAAGAACATAATCAAAGTCTTGGAGTATAAACTAACTAGAGATGAAAAATGGTTAAAGTAATGATGAAATCATGTTGATCTTGTGTTGTTATGTTTGTTGAGTGTTGTTTGTTAGTAAAAATGTTATGGTTCATCACATGGACTTGCTAGATCATGTTTAAAGACATGAACTAGCAAGATGTGAAGGTTAAAAATGTTGTGGATGATGAAATCATCCACACATAAGCTATGAACTTGATTACATACATGTTTTCTTGAAAAATAAAGATCAAAAGGGGTTGTAAACTTGTAGATCTAAAGATCTATGAGTGGTTTTTCGAAAGAACCAAATGAAAAATAATAGTTTTGATAACACTTGGATCCTACATAATATTTATGCATTTTTAAGGGATAAACAAGTGTAGGAACACTTGTGTAAAAAGAGAATTTCACAAAGAAATATTTTTAGAAATCATGACTAGAAGTTGTAAATGTTCAAATACTTTAAAAATAAAGTTTTTAAGAAACTAACCACATTTTTAAGGGTAACAAGACTCACTAATTATGCTAGTAAGTTACTACTTACTTTTATAAATATTTAAAGTTCATAAGTTTATGATTTATGCTTATTTTTGTCAAGATTGGTGATTAGAAATTGTAGATTATTGGATGATGATTGATCGAATGATTTTACAAAAGAAAATGATATGCTAGTAAGCATGGACACCTCCATTTACAAAGGAAACTCTGGCGAAATTTTTCTAGAATTTCAACACTCAGAAATATTTTTCTAACAAGAGTTTACAAATATGTTTTTTTAACTTGGTTTTCAAAATAAACTTCGCCATGATTTTTGCTACAAAAAATACTAAGTGACGGAGGTTGATTTTCGTAAATAAAATTTGTTAATTATATATTTAGAATATATATTTTACACTAAAACACTTGTGTGATTGTTTGTTTATTATGTGAACCAGATATATTATTTTTAGGGTAAAAATAATATAACTCGAGAATACCATGAAAATACGACTCCAAAATAATACCAACGCTCTCAAAAAATAAATATTTAAGTTACGCAAGTACTGTTGTGTTACGACACGCTAAAACGTAACTTATGTAGTATTTCGGAAAATACTCTCATACGTATATTTTTGATAAAGTATTATTTTGGAAAACGTATGAGGTAAAATATAATATTTTTGGGAAAAATATATATATTTTGGAATTAAGATGTTTTAAACAAGAGATTAAAATATATTTTCCTAAGTGGGGCTTAAAATATATTTTTCGGAATTATAAAGTATATATGTATAAAAACCCCCATCCTTGGGAAGGAAATACACTTATAAAATAATTAAGAAGTGTGAATACGAAATAGTTGCCTAACTATTTTTTCAAAAACATTAAACCCTAAGCCAAGGCACGGCCCATCCGTCTAATAGGCATTAGTACGTGTAGGTCGTCACGCAGCAGATCGAGCTTGAGATTGACGTTACAGGATACGCACTTCAGTGAGTTCATGTTCCCCCTTTTCTCTTTACTGTTTTCAGTTTTATACTTCGGGGGTGAAATAAATGCGACTATTATTACAAACATTTATATACATGGTATGGTTAGCGTAGGGAGGGTTTTTACTACTTAGATCATGTGACTGGGTAGGTGGAACTTAAGGCCATTAATCCTCGTTGTAAGACCGAGAGACATGAGTGATAGATCTATTCGGGTGTAGCGAGCCCCACTCTTGAGTCCGCTGAGTGGACCATGAGGTGACTATGTGCCTGACGCCAAAATCTGCTAGGTTTGAGTCTTCCTGCATCACTTCACACATATCAATGGCCTTGCAAACCAATGGTGATCTCTTTTTCCTTATTGCTACATACTAGGGGCTTACATACATACTTACAACATTTTCAAAGGTTTATACATACTCACAAACGAACACATGAACTCGCTCAACTTTTGTTGATGTTTTTCAAACTACATGTATTTCAAGAAATTTTAATGGATCTGGCGGGCGTTGGAAGTTTTTATGCTGCGTTAAGAATAAAGATGTCATCCATGGTCTTTTGGTCTGGTTAGTGTGTCTTATCCCTGGACGAGACACGTTATCCAAACCTTGGTGTTATTCAGTATCTTTTTACGAGTCTTTAATGAACTTGTAAACCATTTGTATGAATTGTAAAACTTAAATTTTAAGTCTACATTTTAAAACAATGTTGTTACGTTTTTAAATTTATTAAATGGATGACAAACCTATGATTTTATCATATAGTTGATGTTATGATTGAATGCAATGATATTAAGAAAGTCACACCATAATCACGCTTCCGCAAAAGTCAGGGTGTAACACCGGAGAGGTTAAAAGAAGCATGTCTATGCAAGGGTTTCGGATCCACATTAACAGGATCAGCTCTTAAATGGCTGCTAAGTCTTCCCCCTTACTCTATTACTTCATTTGCTAATCTAGTTAACCTGTTTAATAGTCAATTCTCATGTAGTAGAAAATTTGAACGATTAACTAGTGATCTATATAGGGTAACACAAGGTCAAAATGAATCACTTAGAGATTATATCACTAAGTTTAGTAAACAATCCCTGGATATTCCTAATTTGGATATTGCTACGGCTGTAGAAGCCTTCAAAATGGGTTTACTTAGGGATTCATTGTTCTATGATGATCTTATCATGACTCCTTGTAGGAATCTTGATGATCCTGTTATTACCCTCTTTATATCTAACCATTTTGTTCGCAGGATCTTAATAGATGGTGGAAGCTCGGTAAACATCATTCAGCTTGATGTCCTCAAGAAGATGAACATTCCTGAGTAGGATATTGTGCCAACATCCTCAGTTCTTGTGGGATTTAGTGGAGAAACCAAGAACACATTGGGGGACATTAAACTTCCCATTTACATAGAGGGTCTTCATTCTTATCAAAAATTTTGTGTTGTAGATTGCTTATCCTGTTGCAATGCTATCCTTGGCAGGCCATGGATACATGACATGAAGGCAGTCCCATCGACCTATCATCAATGTGTAAAGCTTCCTAGTCCATGGGGGGTGGTGAAGATTGAGAGTGATCAACAAGAAGCCAAGAATTGCTACACATCATCAATGAAACCAGCCTCAAGACCAAGGGAGCAATAGCAATTAAAGCATCCTCCAAGAGATGTCTTGGAGGCAAGGGAACAGGATGTGAAAGATATCCTTATGGATCCTCAGGATCCTGAATCCAAGATCTTCATAGGATCAGGGATCCTCAACAACATTGAACTGGATCTAATATCCTTCCTAAGGAAAAGAAAAACTACTTTTGCCTGGAAGCATGAAGACATGACAGGTACCTCTAAAGATATAATTACTCATAAACTTGTCATTGACAGGTCATTCAAACCCATACATCAGAAGAGGAGGAAGTTTGCACCTGAGAGGAATGCTATTATCCAGGAGGAGGTAGATAAACTACTCCGGGTAGGTATGATAAGAGAGGTCAAGTATCCAAGGTGGTTAGCCAATGTGGTTGTTGTTCAAAAGAAAAATGGAAAGTGGAGGGTATGTGTCAATTTTACTGATTTAAACAAGGCATGTCCCAAGGATCCTTTCCCGTTACCCCACATTGACTCCATGGTGGATGCTACCGCGGTTCATGAGTTGTTGACTTTTATGGATGCTTCATCTGGATTTCAATAAATTCAAATGGAACCATCTGATCAAGAGGATACAGCCTTTATGACCCCAACTGGTATATATTGTTATATTGCTATGCCATTTGGACTAAGAAATGCAGGTGCTACTTATCAAAGGCTAGTCAATATGATGTTTAAGAAACAAATTGGACACACTATGGAAGTCTATATAGATGACATGGTGGTTAAGTCCAAGAAAGCTGAGGATCACCTTAGAGACTTGAAGGAAGCATTCGATATCCTTGATAAATTTAATATGAAACTAAATCCTTCCAAGTGTCACTTTGGTGTTAAAGCAGGTAAATTCCTAGGCTATATGGTAACAAAAAAGAGGCATTGAAGCAAGTCCAGAGCAAATCAAGGAAATTGTGAATATAAAATCTCCTGCCAATGCTAAGGATGTGCAAAGGTTAACAGGGAGGATCGCGGCCTTGAACAGGTTCATATCAAAGTCATCAGAAAAGTGCAAGGAATTCTATGACATTTTGAGAAAGAACAAGAAATTTGAGTGGACTGAAAAGCATGAAAATGCTCTCAAAGCCCTTAAGTACTACCTATCCTCAGCTCCCGCCTTGATGAAACCAAAAAAAAAAGGGGTGTATTATCCTTATATTTGGCAGTCTCATCAAAAGCAGTAAGTGCAGTCCTTGTTAAGGATCACGAAGGTACACAATATCCTATCTATTATGTAAGTAAGAGTTTGCTTGATGCTGAATCCAGGTATTCACATTTAGAAAAACTTATCCTTGCCTTGATTATGGCATCTACTAAATTAAGACATTATTTTGAAACTCATGCCATTATTGTTAAGACTAACTTTCCAATTAAGAATGTTCTCAGGAAACCTGAAATGTCAGGAAGGATGGCTAAATGGGCAGTGAAGCTCAGTGCTTATGATATAAGATATGAGCCTAGAACTGCCATTAAATCCTAAGCCTTAGCTGACTTTGTGGCAGATTTCAGTAGTGACTTGCAAAGGGAAGCTGAGTTAGAAGTCCAACAGCTTGAAGAAACTAAGGATCCTTGGATACTCTTCACTGATGGAGCCTCTAATGTCAAAGGAATTGGACTTGGAATACTACTAAAATCACCACAGGGGGACATAATACCCCATTCCATAGCTTGTGAGTTTCAAACTACTAATAATGAGGCTGAATATGAAACCTTGATAGTTGGTTTGCAAATTGCCAAGCATATGAGGATCAGGTATCTTGAGGTACATGTAGATTCATTGTTAATTACTAATCACTTTAATGGATCCTATGCTGTTAAATGTGAAAAACTAATCAAATACCTAGAGATAGTCAAGGATTTGGCACTCTCTTTTGTTTCTTTTAGTTTGACACAGGTACCCAGAGAAGAAAATGCAGAAGCTGATGCTTTGGCCAACTTAGGATCATCCTTGAAGATCCCAGAGGACATCAAAATCCCTATTATTCATATCCTAACTCCTGCTATTGAGGATCATGTAGCTTTGGAGATAGGAGAGGATTCTGCAATCATCCCTAGTAATGATACACAATCTCATTCAGGATCATGGATCCTTCCAATCATGAGATATATACAACATGGAGAGATCCCTACAGGAGAAAACCCCAGGGCTTTCAAAGTCATGGTATCTCAATTTACAATATTGAATAACATGTTATATAAACGATCTCTTGCAGGACCATATCTAAGATGCATAGAGGATCCTGAAATCCAAGAAGTCCTAAAGGATTTTCATGAAGAAGATTGTGGAAACCACATTGGGGGCAGGGCACTGTTTTCAAGGATCCTGAGGACAAGATACTATTAGCCCACAATGAAGAAGGATACTATGGATTATGCCAAGAAATGTGATGCTTGTCAGAGACATAGTAATATCCTTCATCAGCCAGCAGAGCTTTTGCATCCTATATCCTCTTCTTGGCCATTCATGAGATGGGGAATAGATATAGTTGGTAAACTTCCCAAGGCACCTGGTGGAAAAGTGTTCATGCTTGCTATGACTGATTACTTCTCCAAGTGGATAGAGGCTGAAGCCTTTGCTCAAGTTAGAGAAAAAGAAGTGATATCCTTTATTAAAAGAAATATTATTACCAGATTTGGTATCCCTTCTGAAATTGTTTGTGATAATGGATCCCAATTTATTGGGAGTAGAACTACTAACTTTTATGACAGCTGGGGGATTAAGATGATAACATCAACACCAGTCCACCCACAAGCTAATGGTCAGGCAGAATCATTCAACAAGATCATCATCAACAACGTGAAGAAGAAGCTTGGATCCAAGAAAGGAAAATGGGCAGAAGAGTTACCATATGTACTATGGGCTGATAGAACAACTCCCAAGAATGCTACTGGCCAGACCCCATTTTCTTTAGTGTTTGGAGCAGAATCAGTGATCCCTACATAGATGGTGGTTCCTACTGCTAGAGCAAGCATCCGTGATCCTGAAGGAAATGCTGAAAACTTGGTTCAAGACCTGGATACCATAGAAGAACTCAGGGATTTGGCAAGGATAAGAATGGCTAGTTATCAACAAAGGATGGCTGGAGCTTATAACAAGAATGTCAGGATTAGGAAGTTTCAAGTTGGTGATATGGTGTTGAGGAAGGCATTCCAAAATACCACCAATCTTGCTGATGGCAAGTTAGCACCAAAATAGGAAGGTCCCTATCTTATTGAAGCTGAGGCAGGAAAGGGGGCATATCGATTATTAACAATGGAAGGAGATATGCTACCAAGAGCTTGGAATGTTGTCCACTTAAAAAGATACTTCATGTAATAAGGATTCAGGATCCTCAATTGTTTCAGTGTCCGATGTCCATGAAGGATCCTCAGAGGATAGATGATCCTCACTTTGGTAATGATCTAACCTTAATTTTATCCACTTCTTTAATTAACGTATTTGCAAGGAGAAGGATCCTGGATCCTTTATTCTTCTTTCATTTAGTTATGAATTTTGCAGAAGATTGAGGTATCCTTAGCAAAGGATCAAGTATCCACAGAAGTCTCCTAAGTTATTTGGGCTTGTCCCCAGTTTTTTGGGCTTGTCCCCAGTTTTTTGGGATTGTCCCCAGTTTTTTGGGCTAGTCCCCAGTGTTTGGGCCTGTCCCCAGCATCGCACGATGATCCTGGTGCAGTTCAAGGCAATAGGACCAGTACCCGCTTTAGGGGCTGACAATTTCATTGTACTGGCTTTATTCAGGATCCTACGTATAATGGTAGACGTACCATAAATCCGTTCCTAAGGTTTCTAACGTTTTCACGTTAGCTAAGGTTTTGGCATTTTCATGTCACTAAGTTTGGATAGTCGCCAGTGAGGGCCATACTCCAGTTTACACAAGATCCTTTGGGCTTGTCCCCAGTTTTTTGGGCTTGTCCCCAGTATATTGGGCTTGTCCCCAGAATTGTTGGGCTTGTCCCCAGTTGCTAACTCTTCTCTTATATTGGCTTAGTCCCAAGTTATGTTCCATTTCAGGTTTTTGAAGCTAAATAACTATGGATCCTTGATCCTAACCTTTTATTAAGGTCTGTCTTATGGTTATTTTTATTGAGAGTTTAGGATCCTAACTTGGATTCTCAGGTATGATCCTTGATCACTTCAATTTTATTTATCTAAGTGACCCTTATTCCTTGACAACAAGCTACATGATCCTTAAGTTATATCACTTTTGGAATTTTTCGATTACAGGATATTTGATCCTTGATCATATCCTGAACTTTTTGACATAATTTACTAAACTTTTGTTCTCAACTTATGGATTCAAACAAAGTATATCATAACAATTGAAAGGTAAAGTATTCACAAATATAACAACAAACGAGATAGCCAAAAGATTAAGGTTTTATTTATTTATCAAAAGTTAAACCCTTTAAAGGTTGTCAAAATTGCCAAACCAAGTTTCTACCAACGAAACATGGCCCGTCCACTTGGGTTGGCAAAGGGTGTCCATATTAACGAGGTCTAAGTGTAGTAATAAAAAGACGGCATGATCACAATGGCTTCATCCCCCAAACAGAGGATCCCTCAACCATTTGTAATCCTACCTATTGTCTGAAGGATCAGTGATCCTTAAACCTAATTACTATTGTTTGAGTATAGACCAACCATTGTTCAAAACACTAACAAATAAAAACCATAAATCCTAAAATAATGGGCTCCGCCGCATCTAGATAAATCCATCATCGCCCATTGTTGTAGCCTAAACCTTCGCTGCATCGCCATCACCTCCAGCTTCTGCACCACCAGCCTGATCCTTAGCCCCGCTGCCACTTACCTCGATTGCCAGGACCTCCTCAGTCTCCTCTTCATCCTCCAGCGCAGCCAGCTTGGCCTTCCAACCTTCCTGGTCCCAGGTATCCTTATTAAAGCTAGGATCCTCAGCCTCCTTTGCTATCTACAGTTTGATCTTGAGCATAGCAATGGCGGCAGAAACCTTAGCATCCTCCATCACTTCGGCCTTCTCATGATCAGCATTGATCTGGGCCATGACCACCTGCTTCTTTGCCAAGTTTAGCTCCTTCTCGAGGGAAGAGATGGTCTCATCCTTTGCCAGGAAGAACTTCTGAAACTCCAAGTGCTTCTGCTCAGCCTCTTCAACATATGCATCAAAGAGCGTCTGGATCTCAGCAAATTTCTGCAAAAAAGGAAAGATATAGGTCAGGATCCGTTATCCTCAAATGGGCAGGATAGAATTAAGGATCAGGGATCCTTACATCAGAGAAGTATTCTTCAAACTGATGACGGATAAGGGGCAGGCCTTCAAGATTATCAGCCTCAGTGGACTTCCTCTTATTTCCTCCTTTGCCCTTGGAGGTGACAGGCTTAGGAATCGGGACGATAGGGCTGGTAGCAGATCGTTTCCTGTCGGACCAGGCAGTGACAGCATCAAGATCACTAACGCTGAAGCGGGAGGCAGACTTTGAAGATTTTCCGGCACCTACAAAGGACAAATAACAGATAAGTATCCTTAATCTATATTTATTTACTCATACATAAATCTAAACACTTACTTGACATGGTGACTGAACCAGAGGATACTTCTTGTGAATCCTTTGTGTTTGCCTGGAATGATCTAACTGCAGGATCAAGGTTCCAAAAGGCAGCGATCCTTTCTTGTGTTGCAGGTGACTTAATGAGGTGGGAGACTGAGATAGCTGCATAAAAAGACAGAAAAGGATCAGTTATCCTCAACAGAGACAGAGTTATCCTATGATCCTTCTATAAGGATCCTATATCCTACCATGGGTGGTCCACTTTATGGGAAGATCTCTCCCATCAGGGATAGAGTCCCTCCTAACAAAGAAAAAACGCTTCTTCCAGTTGGTATCATTTTTTGTGATCTTGAGGATTGGGTGAGAATCACCATGTTTGTGTTTGAACAAGAAGCAATGTGAACCATGGCTCACAAGGTTATACAGCTCAGCCAGTTCCGACATTCCTAACTCTATGCCTTCCTGCTCAATGATGTTTTCTAAAGTGTACAATACTCTCCACATCATCGGCATGGCTTGAATATAGCACATGCCGGTGAGTGAGAAGAAGGATTGGGTAAATGCAGGAAATGGGTAAGAAAAGCCTATCAGGAAAGGGGTGGCCGGAAAAGCAACCCAGGTGTTCAAGACAGAATCACTCTTTGCAGAAGAGTCGAAGGACTTGAAGACGGTATCCACCGGAAAACAATGGCGAATCCGGTCAATCTCCGGGTCGGTAAAGCAGCAGAGTTCCTTCGAAAGATTTTGGAGAATCCCTTGGCTTTTCAGGGGACTATCTTTCTAGTGATCCTTGGCAGGATAGGATCGGAGCTTCATTGTAATAATAAGAATTTGATGAAACGGAAAAGAAAATGAAGAGAGAAGGAGAAGGGAGATACCTGATCGATCTTCGAATGAGGATTTAAAGGGATGTAACGCACGAATTTAAATGCCTCTTGATCCTTATCACTAACTTTGAATTTATAATGATGATTTTGCAGGTGGTCATGTCACTGACGTCAGGGCTGCAACGGCTAGTTAGAAGATAACGGCTATATTTCCGTTGATTAGTTTGTTGCAGATAAGATCAAAAATATGACTCATATAGTTATATTTTATTCCTCATATTTTGGGGGCAATTGTTAGGGGTAGATTTTCTAAACCTAAGTGTTAGGGGAGGATTTTCTAACAATTAGTGATCCTTACTTGTTATCCTAATTAATGATCCTTATTTCTGTGACAGATAGTGATCCTCAGAAGAGCTTCAGGATCAGGATCATGGATCACCTTAAGGATCCTCATACTAACGGTTGTTTGTTTGTGTTTCGTATTATTTTGCAGGAGTAACAAGCTTGACTTGGTCTTGGCAACGTTACTATGGAATATTCCACGAGTATTTCGCACACGTTTGACTGGAAATGGACGTTGTGGAGAACGTGGGAGCTTGGCACAAAAGTCGGATAGTTTGTTATTATAGCTAACTTCTATTTTTAAAGGGGTGACGAGCTAGAATTAGAACACTTAGCCATTTTCAGCTACACACACTCTCATACAATCGCACTCTTGAAGCTTTCGACAAACACTTAACAGTTTTCACACACTTTTACACATTTCACCATAGTGATCTTTGTACCTAGCTCGTTACTGTTTTGGTCAAAAATCACACAAGGATAATGCAACCAAATCTGATTTTGTGAGGAATGATGCTTGGTTAATTGTATGAACGACAAGTATATGAAATCAACGATGAACACCGAGATTTATACGAGGAAAAAGCCCTTGATCTTTAGAAGATCTCTGGCATAAAAAACCTCGGGTGATGGAAACTACCGATCACCAACTATATTGCAAAAACAACAGTGATCCTTGTACAACTTCGGAAGAAAACAAGCTCAATACAATGAATTTCTAGTGTAAGTGTGTGTTTTTGCTAAGTGTTTGCAGAGAATTCGAGTGTTGTGTGTTGTTTGTCTGGTGTGTACGACTTATGTGTTCATTGAGCTCGTTTTCCCCTTAAAATGATAAGAAAAATCAACTAACTAACTTCCCGAAAAAGGTGGAAGTCACCCATGACCACCACTAACGGTTATTTCTTCATATAGCACGTGCCCATAAAGCATATTCCACGAGATTCCAGCAAAGAAGTGGTCCACTACGTCCATTACCTGCATTTGCACATTAAAAACGTGCAAAACATAAGTTCTGTTAAGGATCCTGATCCTCAGACTCGTGATCCTCAGACGCGTGATCCTCAGACTCTGGATCCTCAGACTCTGGATCCTCAGACTGTCTGCATCATCCATTAAGCATCTGTGATCCATGCCCAGACTCAGGATAGATGATCCTTAGCATAAAATTCATGCCCTAACAATTGCCCCCAATATGGCAGTTGTGATAAGGATTCACAGCTGTCATATTTCTGTCAGAAGCGGACTAGCCGTTGCTGCTGGTATCTAGTCGTTACACTGCCTGTCGTCACTGATAAGACCTGCTATAATGATCATTGCAAAATATAGAGTTAGAGATAACTCCTCAAGTGCCTTTACAAATCAGAAGATCCTTCCATTCGTGGAGAATGAATCCTTCTACACAGTTTGCTATTAACCTTCCTGCACTTTAATTTCTGCATAGACACTTTAACTGTTAGATAGCCTTATCCGGCCTGGGTGGATGGTCCACGGTTTTGCTGGTGAAATCCAGGCCAGATGATTTGATACATAATGAATGGGTAATGACATTAAACATTTTTAGCTACAACTGTTGTTGTTTCTTTCCTCTTTATTTTTCATGTATGCTGTCTATTTTCAAAAATATCATCACCAAATAACTGGAAAGTTATTGAAAATCTGATGATAATGTTAAACTTTTAACAGAAAACTTGAAGTGTTCGAACAAATGTGGATCAATGATCCTTAACCAAAAAGGATAAGAGACAACTTACAACTTAGAAAAAGTTAGAATATAACATACCAGAGAATCCAAGTTAGGATTCTATATCCTTGTAAATTATTACTGAATAAGCAAACTATGAAAAGTAAAGCTTCTAGGATCAAGGATCCTTATCGACAGAACTTGTATAACTTTAGACAGTAGTTTCTAGGGTGAAAGATCATGGATCCTTGAACAATAGGCAGGATAATGGGTGGTGGATGGATCCTCTATTTGGGGGATGAAGCCACTCGTTATCCTTTCGTCTTTTATTTTCTGCACTACAAAGACCCGTAAACAATGGACACCCTTTGCCAACCCATGTGGACGGGCCACGTTTTGCTGGTAGAAACGTGGGTTGGCAATTTTGACAACCTTAAGGGGTTTAATGTTTTGTGAATAAAATAACTTTAACTTTTTGGCTTATTTTGTGTTGATATCCTTATGTATCCTTTAGTTTTCAATTGTTGTGATATACATTTGTTTGAATAAGAAAAGTTAAACAAATTAAGTTTAAGAATTTTAGAATATGATCCAGGATCAAATATCCTATAGTCGAAAAGTTCCGAGAAGTAGTATATTTTAAGGATCATAAGTTCAGTTGTCAAAGTATAAGGGCTATTCAAATGAATAATGAATAAAATCAAAATAGTTAAGGATCATACCTGAGAATCCAAGTTAGGATCCTAACCTTTATCATTATAAACAGAATAACCATAAGACAAACCTTAATGGAAGGTAAGGATCAAGGATCCTTGGTCATTTGTCTCCAAAAACCTGAAATAGGATACAACTTGGGACTAAGCCAATATAAGATAAGAGTTAGTAACTGGGGACAAGCCCAACAAACTGGGGACAAGCCCAAATAAACTGGGGACAAGCCCAAATAAACGGATGTAAACTGGGGTCAAGCCCATATAAACGGATGTAAACTGGGGTCAAGCCCATATAAACGGATGTAAACTGGGGTCAAGCCCATATAAACGGATGTAAACTGGAGTATGGCCCTCACTGGCGACTATCCAAACTTGAGCGACATGAAAATGCCGAAACCTTAGCTAACGTGAAAACGTTAGAAACCTTAGGAACGGATGTATGGTACGTCTACCATTATACGTAGGATCCTAAGCATAGCCAGAACAATGGAATTATCAGCCCCTAAAACGAGTACTGGTCCCAATGCCTTGAACTATACCAGGATCATCGTGCGCTACTGGCGAAACTGGGGACAGGCCCAAACTGGGGACAAGCCCAAAACTTTGGAGGGTTGGCCAACCACTTTGATCTTCTGTAAAATGATAACAACTCTGCAAAAGCTTAAACTTTGTGAAAATAGATGTTAACTGATTAACATCTTTAACTTATGATAAGTAATAAGTATAAAATGAATGAAAATGAAAATGCAAATGAAAGTAATGTGTTACCAAATGTAGAATCATATATCCTTTGAGGATCCTGGATCCTTAATCAGAATACCGGTATCGCTGAGGATCCCTGATCCTTCTTACTTAAAGTATTTTTTGAGATGAACAGCATTCCAAGCTCTTGGTAGGAGATCATCATCCATTGTTAACAAATGATATGCCCCCTTTCCTGATTCAGCTTCAATTAGATAGGGGTCTTCCCACTTTGGTGCTAGCTTGTCATCAGAAGGATTTGTAGTGTTCTGGAATGCTTTTCTTAGCACAAAATCACCAACTTGAAATCTTCTAATCCTGACATTCTTGTTGTATGCTCCAGCCATTCTTTGTTGATAACTGGCCATTTTCTTTTTTCTGACTTTGAGCAAAAGCTTCTTCTTAGGATGCAGATGTTATGTTGGTTGGTGTAGAATAGTAATGTGTCTTTGACAAGCATCACACTTCTTTGCATAATCCACAACATCCTTCTTCGTGGTAGGCCTATAGTATGTTGTTCTAAGAATCCTTGAGAATAGTGCTCTGCCCCAGTGTGGTTTCCACAGTCTCCTTGACTTTGAAAGCTTTAGGATTTTGTCCTGTAGGGATCTCTCCATGTTGTATATATCTTAGGATTGGAAGGATCCAAGATCCTGAATTCGACTATGCAGGATCACCAAGTATGATTACAGAATCCTCCACTATCTCCATGGCTACGTGATCCTCAATTGCAGGAGTTAAAACATTGGTGATGAGTATTTTTCACATCTTCTGGCATATTTAGGAATGATCCAAGGTTAGTTAAAGCGTCAGCTTCTGCATTTTCTTCCCTAGGTACCTGTGGTAGACTGAAAAAAGCAAAAGAATCTGCCAGTTTCCTGACTCATGATTAGTGGTTTGGAATTCCATGCAGTGGATTGGGGTATAATGTCCCCCTGTGGCGATTTTGGTAGTGTGCCTTGTCAAGTTCCTTTAACATTTGAAGCTCCATCCGTGAAGAGTGTCTAAGGATCCTTGGTCTTCTCAAGTTGTTGAACTTTTAATTCAGCTTCCCTTTGTAGATCACTACTGAAATCAGCCACAAAGTCAAGTAAAGCTTGGGACTTGATTGCCCATTTTGCCATTCTACCTGACATTTGAAGTTTCCTGAGAACATTCTTGATAGCAAGGTTAGTTTTCACAATAATGGTATGAGTTTCTAAATAATGTCTATGTTTAGCAGAAGCCATAATTAAATCAAGAATTAATTTCTCTAAATGAGAGTACCTGGCCTCAGCATCAAGTAGAATATTACTTACATAGTATACCGGATGTTGAGAGCCTTCATGATCCTTAACTAGGATCACACTTACTGCTTTAGCTGAAATAGCTAAGTATAAGGATAACGATTCTCCATTTTCTGGTTTCATCAGGGCTGGTGCTCTTCTTGGATAATGGCATTCTTTCGAGTGCAAACTTTCTCCTGTCATATCTTCATGTTTCCAAGCGAAGGTAGACTTTCTTCTTTTCAAGAAGGATATTAAATCCTGCTCAATACTGTCTAGGATCCCGGATCCTATACAAATTTTGGATTCAGGATCCTCTGGGTTCAACAGAATATCCTTGACGTCTTGCTCCTTGGAGGTTGGCTTCAATGAAGAAGTGTAACAGTTCTTTGCCTCCTGCTGATCTCTTTCTATTTTCACCATATCTCATAGAGTTGGGACCTTGACACATTGATGATATGTTGAGAGGGATTGCCTTCATATCGTGTATCCATGGCCTGCCAAAGATAAGATTACAGCAAGATAAGCAATCAATAACATAGAATTTTTTAACAGAATTCACTCCCTCTATATAGATAGGAAGTTTGGTGTCCCCCAATGTAATCTTTGTCTCTCCACTGAATCCCACAAGGACAGATGATCTTTGGACAATATCGGATTCAAGGATGTCCATTCTATTGAGGACATCCAACTGGATTATGTTCACTGAGCTTTTCCCATCAATGAGAATCCTGCGAACAAAATGGTTAGATATAAATAATGTAATAACTACACCGTCGTGATGAGGATCCTGAATGTCCGCACAGTTATCCTCATCATATGATATCACTTTCTGCTGGGTAAGGATGGAGGTCCGAACAGGTTTGCCCCTATTCTCCATCTTTGTTTCCTTTTCACGTCTCTTAGCTGCTGAGAACCTCCGGAGATGAAATGGATGATTTGAGCATCGGATGGTGGAGGAGGAGCTTTTTCAGGAACTTTCTCTGGATACTTGATCCTTGACTTTTTCCTTCCAAGCAATTCCTTCAAGTATCCTTTGCTCAAAAGATAACCTATCTCCTTCCTTAATGCTAGGCACTTATCTGTGAGATGAACAGAATCCCCATGGTAAGCACACCATTTCGATTCGTCTTTGGTGGTAGGCGGTTTGTCATTCTTCCTTGGCCACCTAATCTTGTCACCTAAACTCTGCATAGAAAGGATTAGTTCATTATTATCAGCAGAAAAACAATATTCAGAAATAGGAGGATAATCCTGATCATCTTCCTCTTGTTCCACAGCATGCACACTTTGGTTGTCACGCTTGGAGTATTGCTTAGATCAGTTATCCTTAAGATAGGATCCTTATTTGTCTTGCTTTGAGGATCCTGACAATCTCTCGTGGATCCTTTTGTCATCCTCTAAACGGATGAACCTAAGGGCCCTGTTTCTTTCCTCATCTAAGTTCCTGCAAGGGGTCATGACAAGATCATCATAGAACATTGAATCCCTAAGTAAACCCATTTTAAAGGCTTCTACAGCCGTAGCTATATCCAAATTAGGGATATCTAAGGATTCTTTACTAAACTTAGTGATGTAATCTCTAAGTGATTCATTTTGACCTTGTGTTACCCTATATAGATCACTAGTTAATCGTTCAAATTTTCTACTACATGAAAATTGGCTATTAAACAAATTAACTAGATTAGCAAATGAAGTAATAGAGTAAGGAGGAAGACTTAGCAGCCATTTTAATGTTGATCCGGTAAGTGTGGATCCAAAGCCCTTGCACAAGCAACCAGATTTGGTGTCTGAAACCTCTTCGGTATCTCTCCTGAATGATTCAAGTTTGGAATTCCAGATGTGAATCCATGTTGGCGGGATTCTGGCATAACCGAGGGACCAGAGGAAGCAATGGTCTGCATTGGTATGAAGTCTCCTAGATAAACATCTGAACTTCTGGGTTGCACACTCCTTAAGTATCCTTGATCCTGGAAGATGTTGGATCCTTGAAGTGCTGTGAATGTAGATCTTGGAGGATAATCCATGGATCCGGAAACCTGAGATGAAGATCCTTGAACCTGGAAGGAGGAACCTTGAACCTGAGAGGATCCTTGAACCTGGGAGGAGGATCCCTGAACCTGAGAGGATCCTTGAACCTGAGAGGATCCTTGAACCTGAGAGGATCCTTGAACCTGAGAGGATCCTTGAACTTGAGAGGATCCTTGAACCTGCGAGGATCCTTGAACCTGAGAGGAGCCTTGAACCTGCGAGGATCCTTGAACCTGAGAGGATCCTTGAACCCGAGAGGATCCTTGAACCCGAGAGGATCCTTGAACCTGAGAGAATCCTTGAACCTGAGAGGAGCCTTGAACCTGCGAGGATCCTTGAACCTGAGAGGATCCTTGAATCTGCGAGGATCCTTGAACCTGCGAGGATCCTTGAACCTGAGAGGATCCTTGAACCTAAGAGGATCCTTGAACCTGTGAGGATCCTTGAACCTGAGAGGATCCTTGAATTGGCTGTGTCCCCATGCATTCTCCTAAACTGGTGAAGAATCCCTGATGCTGAAATGAGGATCCTGAAGGCTGGAAAGAGGATCCTCGAGCCTGAGACATTACCGATGATCCAGAACGCATTCCTATTGATGCACCCTGGTATTGGACATCTGGAGCTGCAAAGTGCTGGGAAGTTATGACCGGAGTGTCGAAATTCAGCGACCTCGACATCAAAGGGTTGTGATCCTCTGCTGATTTTATCAATTTCGCGAAGGATCCTGCCATTAGTTTTAACCTGCTGCATGTGATCCTTCATCTGCATAATCAAAGCATAAAAATCACTGTTAGTAAGTGTAGAGGAAGACGCAATAGTTGGTTTTGTGAAAACGGGGGTTGTCTTTTCGGAGAATTCTCGGCATTCTTCTGGAATGCAAGGGGAAGATGATGCAAAGGCGGAATGCCCTATGAAAAAGTGACCGCCGACATAGAACTTGGAGAAGTTCTCCCTGAGAAGCCATGTGGTTGAAGGTAATGAACCGAAACGAATGGGATGAACAAAATTTCTCAGAATTGAAGCACCAATTGCCCCACGGTGGGCGCCAAACTGTTTTGGTCAAAAATCACACAAGGATAATGCAACCAAATCTGATTTTGTGAGGAATGATGCTTGGTTAATTGTATGAACGACAAGTATATGAAATCAACGATGAACACCGAGATTTATACGAGGAAAAAGCCCTTGATCTTTAGAAGATCTCCGGCATAAAAAACCTCGGGTGATGGAAACTACCGATCACCAACTATATTGCAAAAACAGCAGTGATCCTTGTACAACTTCGGAAGAAAACAAGCTCAATACAATGAATTTCTAGTGTAAGTGTGTGTTTTTGCTAAGTGTTTGCAGAGAATTCGAGTGTTGTGTGTTGTTTGTCTGGTGTGTACGACTTATGTGTTCATTGAGCTCGTTTTCCCCTTAAAATGATAAGAAAAATCAACTAACTAACTTCCCGAAAAAGGTGGAAGTCACCCATGACCACCACTAACGGTTATTTCTTCATATAGCACGTGCCCATAAAGCATATTCCACGAGATTCCAGCAAAGAAGTGGTCCACTACGTCCATTACCTGCATTTGCACATTAAAAACGTGCAAAACATAAGTTCTGTTAAGGATCCTGATCCTCAGACTCGTGATCCTCAGACGCGTGATCCTCAGACTCTGGATCCTCAGACTCTGGATCCTCAGACTCTGGATCCTCAGACTGTCTGCATCATCCATTAAGCATCCGTGATCCATGCCCAGACTCAGGATAGATGATCCTTAGCATAAAATTCATGCCCTAACAGTTACTATCCGAAGTTGTAAACATTTATTGATTTATTTGAGCTTGGTGATCGGTAGTTTCCATCACCCGGGGTTTTTTGTGCCGGAGATCAACTCTTGATCAAGGGCTTTTTCCCCGTATAAATCCTTGTGTCATTTGTTCAATTTACATTGAAGTGATCCTTGTCATTGTTCTTCATTTCAAGCATCATTCCCCGTAACAGAGAGTTTGGTTGCAATATCCTCATCAGATTTTTTGACCAAAACAGTTTGGCACCCACCGTGGGGCAATTGGTGCTTCATTTCTAAGAAATTCTCATCTTTGTGATCATTCCGGTTCATTGCATACGAGCAGATGGCTTCATCATCAAAGAATACCTCCAGTGCAATGTCTGCGGTCAATTCATCTCAGGGCATTCCACCTTTGCCTCCACCACCTTCTTGACCTCAGAAAAATGCCGAGAAGAAACCAACTCCCATTTTCTCCAAACCTCCAACTTCTTCTGCTTCTTACACTCCCACTACTAGTGACATGTTTACTTTGATTTTGCAGATGAAGGATCATATACAGCAACATGACAAGACCAATGAAAAGATTCTCAAAGAAATTGGAGATCTTAAGAAACAAAAGAAAACGGCAGAGGATCATTCCCCACTGATGCCCAGATCTTTGAATTTTGATACTCCGGTTATTACTTCTCAGCCATCAGTGGTTCCAGATGTTCAATATGTGGGTGGACCAAAAGGAGTGCACTACGAAACAACAACAGTGACCCAGGCGTTAGGTTCATATTTCCAGCCAGTAGGATCCTATCCTCAGCATATGGGATCCTTCATGAATTCAGGAGGATACTCAGGAGCGCAGCAGATTCAAGGATCTTCCTTTGTTCCAGGATCATCCCAGGTTCAAGGATCCTCCTTTGTTCCAGGATCATCCCAGGTTCAAGGATCCTCCTTGGTTCCAGGATCATCCCAGGTTCAAGGATCCTTCTTTGTTCCAGGATCATCCCAGGTTCAAGATCCTCCTTTGTTCCAGGATCATCCCAGGTTCAAGGATCCTCCTTTGTTCTAGGATCATCCCAGGTTCAAGGATCCTCCTTTGTTCCAGGATCATCCCAGGTTCAAGGATTCTCCTTTGTTCCAGGATCATCCCAGTTTCGGGGATCCTTCCAGATGCCAGGATCCTTGAGGAGTTTGCAAACAGGAAGTTCAGATGTCCATCAGGGAGATTTTATTCCGATGCAGACCATTGCTTCTACTGGTCCTTCAATCATTCCAGAGCCCCAGCAATATGGATTAACATCCATTCTTCCTAATTTGAATCCAACGGGAGGTAACACTTTTAATAATTCTTATACTACTAATCATGGCCTTATGCAGGATCCAGGTATCAACCATGCCATGGCCAGAGAATTGCAAAAGTTAAAGGATATGATATCAAGTGTCCCAGGAGTGGTCAAGCCTATCCCAGAAATTGCGGATGGGAGCCACAAGATATCTCGTTTTGCACCACCAATCTGTGATGCTGAGATACCCAAGAGGTTCCATGTGCCAACCATGAAGTTGTATGATGGTTCGACGGATCCTGAAGAACACATAGCACAATACAGGGAGAGGATGGAGATCAATCCAATCCCAGAAAGATTAAAGGAAGCATGCCTGTGCAAAGGATTCGGATCCACTCTTACTGGATCAGCTCTCAAATGGCTGCTAAGTCTTCCTCCCTATTATATTACCTCATTTGCTAACCTAGTTAATCTATTTAATAATCAGTTTTCTTGTAGTAGAAAATTTGAACGATTAACTAGTGACTTATATAGGATAACTCAGGGTCATAATGAATCATTAAGGGAATACATTACCAAATTCAGTAAAGAATCCTTAGACATTCCCAACTTGGATATAGCTACGGCTGTTGAAGCCTTTAAAATGGGATTGCTCAGGGATTCGTTATTCTATGATGATCTTGTTATGACACCATGCAGGAACTTAGATGAGGTAAGAACCCGGGCCGTTCATCCGCCTAGAGGATGACAAAAGGATCCAGGAGAGGTTAGCAGGATCCTTAAAGCAAGAGAAGCAAGGATCCTCGTTCAAGAACAACAAGTTCAGATCCTATAACAGATCTGATAACCAGAACGTGCATGCTGTTGATCAAGAAGAGGATGATGAGGATTATCCTCCAATCTCTGAATATTGTTTTTCTGTTGATAACAATGAACTAATCCTTGCGATGCAGAATCTAGGTGATAAAGCCAGATGGCCTAGAAAAAATGACAGACCAGCTGTAGCCAAAGATAAATCAAAGTGGTGTGCATACCACGAAGATTTTGGGCATCTCACAGAAGAGTGCATTGCGCTAAGAAAGGAAATTGGATACTTGTTGAGCAAGGGGCATCTAAAAGAACTGTTGGGTAGAAAAAAGTCAAGGACTCAGGATCCTGAAAGGATCCCTGAGAAAGCTCCGGCCCCTCCAGCAGATGCACAACTAATAAACTTTATTTCTGGAGGATCAGACATTTGCGGCACATCCTTCTCAGCGGCTAAAAGGCATGCAAGGGAAACTAAAATAGACAATGGAGAAAGACCCGTTCGAACATCAAGTGTCTCCGAAGGAAAAGTCATAACCTTTGATGAGGATGATCGTGTTGATATCCAGGATCCTCATCACGACAGTTTAGTTATTACTCTTTTCATTTCTAACCATTTTGTCCGCAGGATCCTTATAGACGGAGGAAGCTCAGTGAACATTATCCAGCTTGATGTTTTAAAGAAGATGGGTATCCCTGAATCAGATATCATACCAAGATCCTCCGTGCTCGTGGGATTTAGTGGCGAAACTAAGAATACCCTGGGGGACATTAAGCTCCCAATATACATCGAAGGCCTACATTCTTATCAAAAATTTTGTGTTATTGACTGTTTATCTTGTTGTAATGTTATCCTTGGCAGGCCCTGGATACACGATATGAAGGCAGTCCCATCTACTTACCATCAATGTGTGAAGCTCCCTAGTCCTTGGGGAATAGTGAAGATTGATAGTGATCAGCAGGAGGCTAAGAATTGCTATACTTCATCGATGAAACCAGCCTCGAAGTCAAGGGAGCAATAGCAATCAAAGTATCCTCCAAGGGATGTCTTGGAGGCAAGAGAGCAGGATGTGGTAGAAATCCTCATGGATCCTCATGATCCTGAATCCAAAATCTATATCGGATCAGGGATCCTTGGCGATATGAAGGAAGACCTCATATCCTTCCTCAAAAGGAGAAAGACTACCTTTGCATGTAAACACGAAGACATGACTGGTATATCTAAAGATGTAATCACTCACAAACTTGGCATTGATAGGTCCTTCAAACCAATCCATCAAAGGAGAAGAAAGTTTGCACCGGAAAGAAATGCCATTATCCAGGAAGAGGTAGAGAAATTGCTCCGGGCAGGTATTGTTAGGGCATGAATTTTATGCTAAGGATCATCTATCCTGAGTCTGGGCATGGATCACGGATCCTTAATGGATGATGCAGACAGTCTGAGGATCCAGAGTCTGAGGATCACGCGTCTGAGGATCACGAGTCTGAGGATCAGGATCCTTAACAAAACTTATGTTTTGCACGTTTTTAATGTGTAAATGCAGGTAATGGACGTAGTGGACCACTTCTCTGCTGGAATCTCGTGGAATATGCTTTTAGGCACGTGCATATTGAGGAGATAACCGTTAGTGGTGGTCATGGGTGACTTCCACCTTTTTCGGGAAGTTAGTTAGTTGATTTTTCTTATCATTTTAAGGGAAAAACGAGCTCAATGGAGACACAATTCGTACACACCAGAGAAACAACACTTAACACACGAATTCTCTGCAAACACTTAGCAAAAAACACACACTTACACTAGAGATTCATTGTATTGAGCTTGTTTTCTTCCGAAGTTGTACAAGGATCACTGCTGTTTTTGCAATATAGTTGGTGATCGGTAGTTTCCATCACCCGAGGTTTTTTATGCCGGAGATCTTCTAAAGATCAAGGGCTTTTTCCTCGTATAAATCTCGGTGTTCATCGTTGATTTCATATACTTGTCGTTCATACAATTAACCAAGCATCATACCTCATAAAATCAGATTTGGTTGCATTATCCTTGTGTGATTTTTGACCAAAACTGTTTGGCGCCCACCGTGGGGCAATTGGTGCTTCAATTCTGAGAAATTTTGTTCATTTCATTCATTTCGGTTCATTACCTTCAACCACATGGCTTCTCAGGGAAAACTACTCCAAGTTCTATGTCGGCGGTCACTTTTTCACAGGGCATTCCGCTTTTGCATCATCTCCCCCTTGCATTCCAGAAGAATGCTGAGAATTCTCCGAAGAAGACAACCCCCGTTTTCACAAAACCAACTGTTGTTTCTTCCTCTACACTTACTAACAGTAATTTTTATGCTTTGATTGTGCAGATGGAGGATCACATGCAGCAGCAGGTCAAAACTAATGGCAGGATCCTTCGCGAAATTGATAAATCAGCAGAGGATCACTCCCCTTTGATGTCGAGGTCGCTGAATTTCGACACTCCGGTCATAACTTCCCAGCACTTTGCAGCTCCATATGTCCAATACCAGGGTGCATCAATAGGAATGCGTTCTGGATCATCGGTAATGTCTCAGACTCGAGGATCCTCTTTCCAGCCTTCAGGATCCTCATTTCAGCATCAGGGATTCTTCACCACTATTTAGGAGAATGCATGGGGACGCAGCCAATTCAAGGATCCTCTCAGGTTCAAGGATCCTCGCAGGTTCAAGGATCCTCTTAGGTTCGAGGATCCTCTCAGGTTCAAGGATCCTTGCAGGTTCAAGGATCCTCGCAGGTTTAAGGATCCTCTCAGGTTCAAGGATCCTCGCAGATTCAAGGATCCTCTCAGGTTCAAGGATCCTCGCAGGTTCAAGGATCCTCTTAGGTTCAAGGATCCTCTCAGGTTCAAGGATCCTCGCAGGTTCAAGGATCCTCTCAGGTTCAAGGCTCCTCTCAGGTTCAAGGATCCTCGCAGGTTCAAGGATCCTCGCAGGTTTAAGGATCCTCTCAGGTTCAAGGATCCTCCTTCCAGGTTCAAGGATCCTCATCTCAGGTTTCCGGATCCATGGATTATCCTCCAAGACCCCCATTCACAGCACATCAAGGATCCAACATCTTTCAGAATCAAGGATCCTTAGGGAGTTAACAACCCGGAAGTTCAAATGTTCATCAAGGAGACTTCATTCCAATGCAGACCATTGCTTCCTCTGATCCCTCGGTTATGCCAGAATCCCGCCAACATGGATTCACATCTGGAATTCCAAACTTGAATCATTCAAGAGGTAACACTTTGAATAATTTTTGCAATGCTAACCATGGCTTTGTGCAGGATACAGGTATCAACCAAGCCATGGCTAAGGAGTTGCAGAAACTCAAAGATATGATATCCAACGTTCCGAGAGTGGTTAAGCCCATTCCTGAAATTTCAGATGGAAGTCACAAGGGAAAGAATGGAGATCAATCCCATTCCTGTGAGGTTAAAAGAAGCATGTCTATGCAAGGGCTTTGGATCCACACTTACCGGATCAACGTTAAATGGCTGCTAAGTCTTCCTCCTTACTCTATAACTTCATTTGCTAATCTAGTTAATTTGTTTAATAGCCAATTCTCATGCAGTAGGAGATTTGAACGATTAACTAGTAATTTATATAGGGTAACTCAAGGTCATAATGAATCACTTAGAGATTACATAATTAAATTCAGTAAAGAATCCTTAGAAATCCCTAACTTAGATATTGCTACAGCTCTAGAAGCCTTTAAAATGGGTTTGCTTAGGGATTCAATGTTCTATGATGATCTTGTCATGACCCCTTGCAGGAACTTAGATGAGGAAAGAAACAGGGCCCTTAGGTTCATCCGTTTAGAGGATGACAAAAGGATCCACGAGAGATTGTCTGGATCCTCAAAGCAAGACAAATAAGGATCCTATCTCAAGGATAACTGATCCAAGCAATACTCCAAGCATGACAACCAGAGTGTGCATATTGTGGAACAAGAGGAAGATGATCAGGATTATCCTCCTATTTCTGAATATTGTTTTTCTGCTGATAATAATGAACTAATCCTTTCTATGCAGAGTTTAGGTGACAAGGTTAGGTGGCCAAGGAAGAATGACAAACCGCCTACCACCAAAGACGAATCAAAATGGTGTGCTTACTATGGGGATTCTGGTCATCTCACAGATGAGTGCATAGCATTAAGGAAGGAGATAGGTTATCTTTTGAGCAAAGGATACTTGAAGGAATTGCTTGGAAGGAAAAAGTCAAGGATCAAGTATCCTGAGAAAGTTCCTGAAAAAGCTCCTCTTCCACCATCCGATGCTCAAATCATCCATTTCATCTCCGGAGGTTCTCAGCAGCTAAGAGACGTGCAAAGGAAACAAAGATGGAGAATGGGGGCAGACCTGTTCGGACCTCCATCCTTACCCAACAGAAAGTGATATCATATGATGAGGATAACTGTGCGGACATTCAGGATCCTCATCACGACGGTGTAGTTATTACATTATTTATATCTAACCATTTTGTTCGTAGGATTCTCATTGATGGGAAAAGCTCAGTGAACATAATCCAGTTGGATGTCCTCAATAGAATGGACATCCTTGAATCCGATATTGTCCAAAGATCATCTGTCCTTGTGGGATTCAGTGGAGAGACAAAGATTACATTGGGGGACACCAAACTTCCTATCTACATAGAGGGAGTGAATTATGTTAAAAAAATTCTATGTTATTGTTTGCTTATCTTGCTGTAATGTTATCTTTGGTAGGCCATGGATACACGATATGAAGGCAGTCCCCCTCAACATATCATCAATGTGTCAAGGTCCCAACTCTATGAGATATGGTGAAGATAGAAAGTGATCAGCAGGAGGTAAAGAACTGTTACACTTCTTCAATGAAGCCAGCCTCCAAGGAGCAAGACGTCATGGAGGCAAGAGAGCAAGACGTCAAGGATATTCTGTTGAACCCGGAGGATCCTGAATCCAAAATTTTTATAGGATCCGGGATCCTAGACAGTATTGAGCAGGATTTAATATCCTTCTTGAAAAGAAGAAAGTCTACCTTCGCTTGGAAACATGAAGATATGACAGGAGAAAGTTTGCACTCGAAAGAATGCCATTATCCAAGAAGAGCACCAGCCCTAATGAAACCAGAAAATGGAGAATCGTTATCCTTATACTTAGCTATTTCAGCTAAAGCAGTAAGTGTGATCCTAGTTAAGGATCATGAAGGCTCTCAACATCCGGTATACTATGTAAGTAATATTCTACTTGATGCTGAGGCCAGGTACTCTCATTTAGAGAAATTAATTATTGATTTAATTATGGCTTCTGCGAAACATAGACATTATTTAGAAACTCATACCATTATTGTGAAAACTAACCTTGCTATCAAGAATGTTCTCAGGAAACTTCAAATGTCAGGTAGAATGGCAGAATGGGCAATCAAGTCCCAAGCTTTACTTGACTTTGTGGCTGATTTCAGTAGTGATCTACAAAGGGAAGCTGAATTAAAAGTTCAACAACTTGAGAAGACCAAGGATCCTTAGACACTCTTCACAGATGGAGATTCAAATGTTAAAGGAACTTGACAAGGCACACTACCAAAATCGCCACAGGGGGACATTATACCCCAATCCACTGCATGGAATTCCAAACCACTAATCATGAGTCAGGAAACTGGCAGATTCTTTTGCTTTTTTCAGTCTACCACAGGTACCCAGGGAAGAAAATGCAGAAGCTGACGCTTTAACTAACCTTGGATCATTCCTAAAGATGCCAGAAGATGTGAAAAATACTCATCACCCATGTTTTAACTCCTGCAATTGAGGATCACGTAGCCATGGAGATAGTGGAGGATTCTGCAATCATACCTGGTGATCCTGCACAGTCGAATTCAGGATCTTGGATCCTTCCAATCCTAAGATATATACAACATGGAGAGATCCCTACAGGACAAAATCCTAAAACTTTCAAAGTCAAGGAGACTGTGGAAACTACACTGGGGGCAGAGCACTATTCTCAAGGATCCTTAGAACAACATACTATAGGCCTACCACGAAGAAGGATGTTGTGGATTATGCAAAGAAGTGTGATGCTTGTCAAAGACACAGTAATATTCTACACCAACCAACATAACATCTGCATCCTAAGAAGAAGCTTTTGCTCAAAGTCAGAAAAAAGGAAATGGCCAGTTATCAACAAAGAATGGCTGGAGCATACAACAAGAATGTCAGGATTAGAAGATTTCAAGTTGGTGATTTTGTGCTAAGAAAAGCATTCCAGAACACTACAAATCCTTCTGATGGTAAGCTAGCACCAAAGTGGGAAGACCCCTATCTAATTGAAGCTGAATCAGGAAAGGGGGCATATCATTTGTTAACAATGGATGGTGATCTCCTACCAAGAGCTTGGAATGCTGTTCATCTCAAAAAATACTAAGTAAGAAGGATCAAGGATCCTCAACGATACCGGTATTCTGATTAAGGATCCAGCATCCTCAAAGGATATATGATTCTACATTTGGTAACACATTACTTTCATTTTCATTTTCATTCATTTTATACTTATTACTTATCATAAGTTAAAGATGTTAATCAGTTAACATCTATTTTCACAAAGTTTAAGCTTTTGCAGAGTTGTTATCATTTTACAGAAGATCAAAGTGGTTGGCCAACCCTCCAAAGTTTTGGGCTTGTCCCCAGTTTGGGCCTGTCCCCAGTTCCGCCTGTAGCGCACGATGATCCTGGTATAGTTCAAGGCATTGGGACCAGTACTCGTTTTAGGGGCTGATAATTCCATTGTACTGGCTATACCCAGGATCCTACGTATAATGGTAGACGTACCATACATCCGTTCCTAAGGTTTCTAACGTTTTCACGTTAGCTAAGGTTTCTAACGTTTTCACGTTAGCTAAGGTTTCGGCATTTTCATGTCGCTCAAGTTTGGATAGTCGCCAGTGAGGGCCATACTCCAGTTTACATCCGTTTATATGGGCTTGACCCCAGTTTACATCCGTTTATATGGGCTTGACCCCAGTTTACATTCGTTTATATGGGCTTGACCCCAGTTTACATCCGTTTATATGGGCTTGACCCCAATTTACATCCGTTTATTTGGGCTTGTCCCCAGTTTATTTGGGCTTATCCCCAGTTTGTTGGGCTTGTCCCCGGTTACTAACTCTTATCTTATATTGGCTTAGTCCCAAGTTGTATCCTATTTCAGGTTTTTGGAGACAAACGACCAAGGATCCTTGATCCTTACCTTCCATTAAGGTTTGTCTTATGGTTATCCTGTTTATAATGATAAAGGTTAGGATCCTAACTTGGATTCTCAGGTATGATCCTTAACTATTTTGATTTTATTCATTATTCATTTGAATAGCCCTTATACTTTGACAACTGAACTTATGATCCTTAAAATATACTACTTCTCGGAACTTTTCGACTATAGGATATTTGATCCTGGATCATATTCTAAAATTCTTAAACTTAATTTGTTTAACTTTTCTTATTCAAACAAATGTATATCACAACAATTGAAAACTAAAGGATATATAAGGATATCAACACAAAATAAGCCAAAAAGTTCAAGTTATTTTATTCACAAAACATTAAACCTTTTAAGGTTGTCAAAATTGCCAACCCACGTTTCTACCAGCAAAACGTGGCCCGTCCACATGGGTTGGCAAAGGGTGTCCATTGTTTACGGGTCTTTGTAGTGCAGAAAATAAAAGACGGAAGGATAACGAGTGGCTTCATCCCCCAAACAGAGGATCCATCCACCACCCATTATCCTGCCTATTGTTCAAGGATCCATGATTCTTCACCCTAGAAACTACTATCTAAAGTTATACAAGTTCTGACGATAAGGATCCTTGATCCTAGAAGCTTTACTTTTCATAGTTTGCTTATTCAGCAATAATTTACAAGGATATAGAATCCTAACTTGGATTCTCTGGTATGTTATATTCTAACTTTTTCGAAGCTGTAAGTTGTCTCTTATCCTTTTTGGTTAAGGATCATTGATCCACATTTATATGAACACTTCAAGTTTTCTGTTAAAAGTGTAACATTATCATCAGATTTTCAATAACTTTCCAGTTGTTTGGTGATGATATTTTTGAAAATAGAAAGCATACATGAAAAATAAAAAGGGAAGAAACAACTATAGATGTAGCTGAAAAAGTTTAATGTTATTACGTATTCATTATGTATCAAAATCATCTGGCCTGGATTTCACCAGCAAAACCGTGGACCATCCACCCAGGCCGGATAAGGCTATCTAACAGTTAAAGTGTCTATGCAGAAATTAAAGTGCAGGAAGGTTAATAGTGAACTGTGTAGAAGGATTCATTCTCCACAAACAGAAGGATCTTCTTGTCTGTAAAGGCACTTGAGGAGTTATCTCTAACTCTATATTTTGCAATGATCATTATAGCAGGTCTTATCACTGACGACAGGCAGTGTAACAACTAGTTACCAGCAGCAACGGCTAGTCCGCTTCTGACGGAAATATGACAGCTGTGAATCCTTATCACAACTGCCATATTGGGGGCAATTGTTAGGGCATGAATTTTATGCTAAGGATCATCTATCCTGAGTCTGGGCATGGATCACGGATCCTTAATGGATGATGCAGACAGTCTGAGGATCCAGAGTCTGAGGATCACGCGTCTGAGGATCACGAGTCTGAGGATCAGGATCCTTAACAGAACTTATGTTTTGCACGTTTTTAATGTGTAAATGCAGGTAATGGACGTAGTGGACCACTTCTCTGCTGGAATCTCGTGGAATATGCTTTTAGGCACGTGCATATTGAGGAGATAACCGTTAGTGGTGGTCATGGGTGACTTCCACCTTTTTCGGGAAGTTAGTTAGTTGATTTTTCTTATCATTTTAAGGGAAAAACGAGCTCAATGGAGACACAATTCGTACACACCAGAGAAACAACACTTAACACACGAATTCTCTGCAAACACTTAGCAAAAAACACACACTTACACTAGAGATTCATTGTATTGAGCTTGTTTTCTTCCGAAGTTGTACAAGGATCACTGCTGTTTTTGCAATATAGTTGGTGATCGGTAGTTTCCATCACCCGAGGTTTTTTATGCCGGAGATCTTCTAAAGATCAAGGGCTTTTTCCTCGTATAAATCTCGGTGTTCATCGTTGATTTCATATACTTGTCGTTCATACAATTAACCAAGCATCATACCTCATAAAATCAGATTTGGTTGCATTATCCTTCTGTGATTTTTGACCAAAACAGGTATGATTAGAGAGGTCAAGTATCCAATATGGTTGGCCAATGTGGTTGTTGTTCAAAAGAAAAACGGAAAGTGGAGGGTATGTGTCGATTTTACCGATTTAAATAAGGCATGTCCCAAGGATCCTTTCCCATTACCCCCACATTGACTCCATGGTGGATGCAACTGCGGGTCATGACTGTTAACTTTTATGGATGCTTCATCCGGATTTCGACAAATCCAAATGGAACCATCCGATCAAGAGGATACAGCCTTCATGACTCCAACTGGTATATATTGCTATATTGCTATGCCGTTCGGACTAAGAAATGCAGGTGCAACTTATCAAAGGTTGGTGAATATGATGTTCAAGGATCAGATTGGAAAAACTATGGAGGTTTACATAGACGATATGGTGGTAAAATCAATAAAGGCTGAGGATCACCTAAGAGACTTGGAGGAAGCATTCAATATCCTTGACAAATATAATATGAAGCTTAATCCTTCAAAATGTCACTTTGGTGTTAAAGCAGGTAAATTCTTAGGATACATGGTGACCAAGAGAGGCATTGAAGCTAGCCCAGAACAAATCAAAGCCTTAGTGAATATCAAATCTCCGGCCAATGCTAAGGATGTCCAAAGGCTAACAGGCAGGATAGCAGCTTTGAACAGATTCATATCCAAATCCTCAAAGAAGTGCAAAGAATTCTATGATATCCTAAGGAAGAACAAGAAATTTGAGTGGACTGAGAAGCATGAAAATGCCTTAAGAGCTCTCAAAGATTACCTATCCTCAGCCCCGGCCTTGATGAAACCAGAAAAAGGCGATGTGCTATCCTTGTATCTTGCAGTATCCTCAAAAGCAGTAAGTGTGGTCCTTGTTAAGGATCATGAAGGTACACAACATCCTGTCTATTATGTAAGTAAAAGTTTACTTGATGCCGAATCCAGGTATTCACACCTTGAAAAGCTTATTCTTGCATTTATTATGGCATCTACTAAGTTGAGACATTATTTTGAAACTCATGTTATTGTTGTTAAAACTAATTTCCCAATTAAGAATGTCCTCAGGAAACCAGAGATGTCAGGAAGGATGGCTAAGTGGGCAGTGAAGCTTAGTGCCTATGACATAAGATATGAGCCTAGAACAGCCATCAAATCCCAAGCATTAGCTGACTTTGTGGCTGATTTCAGTAGTGATTTACAAAAAGAAGCTGAGTTAGAAGTCCAGCAGCTAGAGGAGACCAAGGATCATTGGATACTCTATACTGATGGATCCTCAAATGTCAAAGGCACAGGGCTTGGAATACTACTAAAATCGCCACAGGGGGACATAATACCCCACTCCATAGCTTGTGAGTTCTAAACCACTAACAATGAGGCTGAATATGAAGCCTTAATTGCTGGTTTGCAAATTGCTAAGCATATGGGGATCAGGTATCTTGAGGTACATGTAGATTCATTGTTAATTACAAACCACTTTAATGGATCCTATGCTGTTAAAGGTGACAAACTAACCAAATATTTAGAGATAGTCAAAGAATTGGCACTCTCCTTTGTTTCCTTCAGTTTGACACAGGTACCAAGGGAAGAAAATACAGAAGCTGATGCATTGGCTAACTTAGAATCATCTTTGAAGATCCCGGAGGATATCAAGATCCCTATTATCCATATCCTGACCCCGGCTATCGAGGATCACGTGGCTATGGAGATAGGAAAAAATCCTGCAATTATCCCTAGTGAGGATACTCAATCCCATTCAGAATCAGGATCATGGATCTCACCAATCATGAGATACTTACAACATGGAGAGATTCCTACAGGAGAAAACCCTAGGGCTTTCAAAATTAAGGTATCTCAATTCACAATTTTAAATAATATGTTGTATAGACGATCTCTTGCAGGACCATACTTGAGATGCATTGAGGATCCTGAAATCCAAGAAGTTTTAAAAGACTTCCATGAAGGAGATTGTGGAAACCACACTGGGGGCAGGGCATTATTCTCAAGGATCCTGAGGACAGGATATTACTGGCCAACCATGAAAAGAGATGCTGTGGAGTATGCTAAGAGATGTGATCCTTGTCAGAGACACAGCAATATCCTTCATCAACCAGCTGAATTATTACATCATATATCCTCCTCTTGGCCATTTATGAGATGGGGTATGGATATAGTTGGTAAGCTCCCTAAGGCACCTGGTGGAAAAGTGTTCATGCTAGCTCTGACTGATTACTTCTCCAAGTGGATAGAGGCTAAAGCTTTTGACCAAGTCAGAGAAAAGGAAGTTATATCCTTCATAAAAAGAAATATTATAACCAGATTTGGAATTCCTTCTGAAATTATATGTGATAATGGTTCCCAATTTATTAGGGGCAGAACCACTAACTTTTGTGACAGTTGGGGGATTAAGATGATATCATCAACACCAGTCCACCCACAAGCTAATGGTCAAGCAGAATCATCCAACAAGATCATTATCAACAATTTGAAGAAGAAGCTTGGATCCAATAAAGGGAAATGGGCAGAAGAACTACCTTATGTGCTTTGGGCTGATAGGACAACCCCTAAGAATGCTACTGGTCAAACACCATTCTCTTTGGTATTTGGGGCAGAATCAGTGATCCCAACAGAAATGGTGGTTCCAACTGCTAGAACAAGTACCCGTGATCCTGAGGAAAATGATGAGAACTTGGCTCAAGACCTGGATACTATTGAAGAAATCAGGGATCTGGCTAGGATAAGGATGGCCAGTTATCAACAAAGAATGGCTGGTGCTTACAACAAAAATGTCAGGATCAGGAAATTTCAAGTTGGAGATATGGTATTAAGGAAAGCATTTCAGAATACCACCAATCCTGCTGATGGAAAATTGGCTCCAAAATGGGAAGGCCCTTATTTGATTGAAGCTGAAGCAGGAAAGGGGGCATATAGATTGCTGACCATGGAAGGTGACTTGCTACCAAGAGCTTGGAATGCTGTCCACTTGAAGAAATATTTCATGTGAGCAGGATCCTCATGGCACAGATGATCCTTACGTTAGGGGTATCCTTGAAGGATCCTTAAGGTATCGGTGATCCTTACTTTGGTAATATCCTAATCTTCAACTATTTCATTTCTTTATTTTCTCATATAAGGATAAGGATCATGTGTCCTTTATCCATCTCTCACGTGATTTTAAGTTTCAAAGTTCAGGTATCCTTAGCAAAATATTGGTTATCTGCAGAAGCAATCCGTTTCTTGGGTTTGACCCCAGTTTCGCCTGTAGCGCATGATGATCCTAGTATGGTTCAAGGCAGTGGGACCAGTACTCGCTTTAGGGGCTGATAATTCCATTGTACTGGCTATACCTAGGATCCTACGTATAATGGTAGACGTACCATACATCCGTTCCTAAGGTTTCTAACGTTTTCACGTTAGCTAAGGTTTTGACATTTTCATGTCACTAAGTTTGGATAGTCGCCAGTTAGGGCCATACTCCAGTTTACATACGATCCTTGGGCTTGTCCCCAGTTATCCTTGGGCTTGTCCCCAGTTATCCTTGGGCTTGTCCCCAGTTGCTAACTCTTATCTTATGTTGGCTTAGTCCCAAGTTATGCTCTATTTCAGGTCCTTGAAGATAAGCAACTAGGGATCCTTGATCCTTACTTTTCTCTAAGGTTTATCTTATAGTTATCCTTATTATGGTTAGGATCCTAACTTGGATCCTCAGGTATGATCCTTAACTATTTTTTAATTCTGTTCATTGTTTATTTGAATAACCCTTAAAATTTGACAACTAAACTTGTGATCCTTAAAATATATTACTTTTTGGGATTCTTTAACTATAGGATATTTGATCATGGATTGTGTCCTAAATATTTTCATTCTGACTTGTTCAAAATTGTATATTCAATAAGTGTACATTAAAACAATTGAGAATTAAAGAGACAAAAAGGATAACAATGCAAGATAAGCGACAAAAGATTAAGATTTTATTTATTAACAAAAGACTAGCCCTTAAAAGGTTGTCAAAATTACCTACCCCGAGCATCTACCAGCAATACGTGGCCCGTCCGCTGGGGTAGGTAAAGGGTGTCCATGATAATAGGTTCAAAAGTAATGCAGGAATATAAAGGCGGCAGGATCACAATGGCTTCATCCCCCAAACAGAGGATCCCTCCACCATTTGCAATCCTGCCTATTGTCTAAAGGATCATACATGATCCTTAATCCTAAAAACTATTGTTCAGTATAAACCATCAAATTGTTCAACAAAACAACCATCAAACTAAAAAAAATTGGGCTCCGGCTATGTCTAGAAGTTTCCATCATCGCCCAATCATGCAGCCTAAACCTTCCCTGCATCACCACCTCCGGCTCCACTCGCTTCACCACCTTCAACCTTGCCTCCAGCCTCGATTGCCAAAACTTCCTCAGCCTCTTCATCATCATCTTCAAGATCAGCCAACCTTGCTTTCCAGTCTTCAACATCCCAGCCGCTTCTGTCGAAGTTAGGATCTTGAGCTTCCTGGGCCATCTTTAGTTTTGTCTTATACATTGTGATGGCAGCAGAGACCTTGGCACCTTCTATGAGATCATGCTTTTCATAGTCAACATTAACCAGCACCTTGGCCGTCTCTTGTTTGGCAGCCTGGAGTTCCTTTTGAAGATCAGCAATTTTGAGGTCCTTTAGCAATGCAACCTGCTGGAGGTCAGCAATTTTCCTGTCCTGATCCTCAACGTGGCCAACATAGTCCTCAATCTCAGCAAATTTCTGCAAAGGGGATAAAAGATAAGATCAGGACCAAGTGATCCTCAAATTAGCAGGATATATCAGCAGGATATGTCAGCAGGATATATGAGCAGAGACAGTGATCCTTACATCATTGAAGTACTCAAAGAATTGGTGGCGGATCAGAGGCAGACCCTGCAGATCCTCAGCTTCAGAGGCTTTTCTCTTCTTGATTCCCTTTCCTTTGAGGGGTGCCTTGGGGACTGAAGCTGTCGGGCTAGTGGGAGCCTTTCTTTTGGAGGATCTGACGGTGGTGAGATCGGTGACATTGAACTTGGAAGCAGACTTGGTGGATTTTCCAGCACCTGCACAACCAAAACAAGATAAGTATCTTTACTTCACTTATATTTTACTATCTATTTAAATTTTTAAACAAAGATACTTACTTGACATCGTGACTGAGCCTGAGGATACCTCCTGAGAATCCTGGGTGGTGGTCTTGAAAGTTCTTGTTTCAGGATCAAGTTTCTTGAAAGCGATGAGTCTCTCTTTGGCAGCAGGAGACAGTCTGAGGTGTGAGACGGTGATAGCTGCATAACAAGAAAGCAAAAATATATAAGTGATCCTTATATCAAAAGAAAGTTCTCTGGTGACCCTTCTCAGGATCCTTCACCCTACCATGGGTAGCCCATGTTTTGGGTAGATTCTTTCCATCAGCAATGGAATCTCTTTTGACGAAAAAGAAACGCCGCTTCCAATTAGCATCATTCTTGGTAGCTTTGAAGATCGGGTGTTCCTCACCAGGTTTACGTTTAAACAAGTAACGATGAGAACCAAAGGTAGTAAGATCATACAGCTCTCCCAGCTCTGACATTCCTAGGTCTATCCCCTCCTGATCAATGATCCTTTCAAGGGTATACAAAACCCTCCATATCATCGGCATGGCTTGAATATAAGAGATGCCGGTTAGGGAAAAGAAAGATTGGGTGAAGGATGGAAAAGGATATGTATAGCCTATGGTGAACGGAGTGACAGGAAAAGCAACCCAGTTGTCGGAAATATGATCACTCAGGGCATTGGGATCAAAGGATTTAAACTCGGTGTTCGCCGGGAAGCAGTGGCGGATCCTATCAATCTGTGCATCGTTGAAACAACAGCGTTCTTTTATGGAATCTTCGATGATCCCCTGGCTTTTCAGTGGGCTGTTTTTCGGGTGATCCTTAGCTGGGGAGTTCCGGAGCAACATCTTTGATAGAATGAAGGAAAGAAACGGAAAGCAGAGCAAAAGAAGGAAGAAGATGAAGAGAGAATACATGTTTATCTTCGGAATGCAGTTATAAAGGGAGTATCTCTGAAATTTTAAATGCAATCGATCATATCTCTATCTCCTATTTATAATCATGATTCGCAGGGTTGTCACTTCTGTGACGTCATCGTTGCAACGGATAGTTCAACAATAACGGCTATATTTACGATAGTTAGTTGCGGATAAGATCAAGAAAATATAATTCGCTTATTTTACATATCACTCCTTATATTTTGGGGGCAATTGTTAGGGGAGGATTTTCTAATAATTAGTGATCCTTACTTGTTATCCTAATTAATGATCCTTATTTCTGTGACAGATAGTGATCCTCAGAAGAGCTTCAGGATCAGGATCATGGATCACCTTAAGGATCCTCATACTAACGGTTGTTTGTTTGTGTTTCGTATTATTTTGCAGGAGTAACAAGCTTGACTTGGTCTTGGCAACGTTACTATGGAATATTCCACGAGTATTTCGCACACGTTTGACTGGAAATGGACGTTGTGGAGAACGTGGGAGCTTGGCACAAAAGTCGGATAGTTTGTTATTATAGCTAACTTCTATTTTTAAAGGGGTGACGAGCTAGAATTAGAACACTTAGCCATTTTCAGCTACACACACTCTCATACAATCGCACTCTTGAAGCTTTCGACAAACACTTAACAGTTTTCACACACTTTTACACATTTCACCATAGTGATCTTTGTACCTAGCTCGTTACTATCCGAAGTTGTAAACATTTATTGATTTATTTGAGCTTGGTGATCGGTAGTTTCCATCACCCGGGGTTTTTTGTGCCGGAGATCAACTCTTGATCAAGGGCTTTTTCCCCGTATAAATCCTTGTGTCATTTGTGCAATTTACATTGAAGTGATCCTTGTCATTGTTCTTCATTTCAAGCATCATTCCCCGTAACAGAGAGTTTGGTTGCAATATCCTCATCAGATTTTTTGACCAAAACACTAAGGATCACGGATTCTCAAATACTGCCAGGATCACGGATCCTCAATTCTGTTTGAATTAGGGATCCTAAGAAGATGTTGCAGGATAAGGATTCAGGATTCTCATTGTTATCCTTACACTAATGGTTGCTCTCATTATGTTTAAGCTTGTTTTACAGCAGTATACGCATTGGACCTAGTCTTGCCGGTATTCTTGGGGAATATACCCTCAATATTCTGCACGTGCATAGCTTATTGACCGTTATGGAAGTCGTGGGTAGCAAGCAACATTTGCGGGTTGTTAGTTATTTAGATTATTTCTATTTTTAAAGGGGATAACAAGCTTGAGTTAGAACGCATTAGCAAACACACACATTCGAAACAGCTCTCAACAGTTTATTGGGGATTTCATACACATTGCACACTAGTGATCCTTGTAACAAGCTTGTTATCATCCCGAGTTGTAAAGATCATTTGTTTAATTGTGATTGGTGATCGGTAGTTTCCATCACCTGAGGTTTTTTATGCCGAAGATTATCTCTTGATAAAGGGCTTTTTCCTCGCACAAATCCTTGTGCCACTTGTTCATTTTAATTGCAAGTTGTTCATACATTTGTTTATTGATTCAAGCATCATTCCTCACAACAGAAGATTTGGTTGTATTATCCTAGCTTGATTTTTGACCAAGACGTGTGTGTGTGTATATATATATATATATATATATATATATATATATATATATATATAGGGGAAGGTTTAAATGAGAACGCTAAATATTGTGAGAACCGTGAGAACAAATGAAAAAATCGCGAGAACTTAGTCAAAAACAATTCAAATTCAAATTTTTTTCTACACTTATCATTATTATTCGAATACAATGTTAGAAATTTAATTTACACATTTAAATTTACATGAATTCGTAAATCAAGAAAATTTACACGTGTGTAAGTTTGCCATTTACACATGTGTAAATCTGTTATATTTACACATGTGTAAAAAAATCTAAAAAGAGTGATTTTGAAAGAAGAAATGAATTATTTGATGTTGTAAATTATTTTTTTGATGTTGTATTTTAATTACAATCAATTTTGTATTAAAAAAAATTGGTTTTGATTGGTTTTTTCATTCGTTCTCACGGTTTTCACAATATTTAGCGTTCTCAAGATAACCCTACCCTATATATATATAGTAGGGATCCTGCGGAAAGTATGTTTTTCCTAGAAAGTCTAGGAAGCGATCTGGGCCATCCAATGGGTGTGTTTAATGGTTAAGATGAAGTCAATGGCAATCTTGTAATTTTTTTAGTTTATTTAATTCATTGTTTTAAAAGACTAGGGGCAATTTTGTCAATATATCGTGTTTTAAATCAATTAGATAACCGTCAGTCAAACCCAGTCCCTAATTTCACGCGATTTTCCCTCTCTCTCTCCAAACCCGTCTTCGAAACCCCAATCCCTACCAAAAATAACTACAAGCATGGAAGAAGATAACTTTAGAAAGGATGGAGAGCATCGGATCAAATTAAAACACTTCTCCATCTCCACCATCTCCGAGTTCATCATCATCATTCAAATACTGTTCTTATCATCTCCGTTTTCTTGACGATGTTTTAACAGCAAGCAAATTAATACAGTTGTGTTTAAGCAGCAAGCAGATTCATACAGTTGTGTTTTAGCATTCAGATTCATACAGTTGTGTTTTAACAGCAAACAGATTCTTACTGTTTTGTTTTAGCATTCAGATTCCTACAGTCGTGTTTTAACAGCAAGCAGATTCATACAGTTGTGTTTTAACAGCAAGCAGATTCATACAGTTGTGTTTTAACAGTAAGCAGATTCATACAGTTATGTTTTAGCATTCAGATTCATACAGTTGTGTTTTAACAGCAAGCAGATTCATTACAGTTATGTTTTAGCATTCAGATTCATACAGTTGTGTTTTAACAGCAAGCAGATTCATACAGTTGTGTTTTAGCATTCAGATTCATACAGTTGTATTTTAACAGCAAGCAGATTCATACAATTGTGTTTTAACAGCAAGCAGATTCATACAGTTGTGTTTTAACAGCAAGCAGATTTATACAGTTGTGTTTTAGCATTCAGATTCATACAGTTGTGTTTTAACAGCAAGCAGATTCATAACCTGTGTTTTACCATCTTTATATTGTGGGATCTATAAAAAAATTGACTTTAGCCCTGTAAACTGTTAAAACACATCACCAAGAACATGCTGATAATTTCCAGTAATCTTCTGAACAATGGAATATGCGATTGGTTTAGATTTCGAAAAAATATTATTCAGAAAATCATGGAGAAAAATGGTTACAAAATATGGACATGGATAGCTAGTTAATGAAGATAAATTCCAAAAATAAAAATAGAATGTGAAAGTACACAATTGCCCTTCTAGTTAAAAATCTTCAATGCCACATGTCGCATTCTGATTGCTTCCTAGACTTTCTAGGAAAAAAACCCACTTTCTACCCAACTCCTGCTCTATATATATATATATATATATGTATATATGTGTGTGTGTGTGTGTGTGTGTGAATACTTACTTGACATGGTGTAGGAAGTTGATGAAACCTGTACTGGATCCTTTGATTTCGGTGGGTAGGTTCTAAATGCAGGGTCAAGCTTCCAAAAAGCTTCAATTCTCTCTTGAGTGGCAGGTGATTCTTAAATATGTGACAAAGTTATAGCTGCAAAGACAAAGACAAAGATAAAGGATCAGTTATCCTTAAAAGAAAAGAAAAGTTCTTACCGTTTATTCTAGTCTAAGGATCCTATATCCTACCATCAGTGTTCCACTTTTTAGGAAGTTGATTCTCGTCTAGAACAGAATCCCTTCTTACAAAAAAGAATTGATTCCTCCTGTTGGTGTCGCTTTTGGTGGTTTTCAAGATTGGGTGAGATTTCTGGGGTTTGGACTTGAAGAGATATCGATAGGATCCATGGCTCACAAGATTGTAAAGTTTGCTCAGTTCAGACATTCCTATGTCTATGCCTTCCTGCTCTATTATGTGCTCGAGTGTGAATAAAACCCTCTACACCATCGGCATGGCTTGGATGTAGCACAGGCCGGTAAGTGTGAAGAAGTTTTGTGTAAAAGCAGGGAAGGGATATGTGAACCCTATCTGGAACGGAGCAGCAGGAAAAGTGATCCATGTATCCGATACACAGTCACTCTTGGTTGAAGAATCAAAGGGCCGGAAGATGGTGCCATCAGGGAAGCATGATCGGAACTGATCAACTTCAGGATCAATGAATCGACAAAGCTCCATTGAAGGGTTTTTGGTGAGACCCTGACTCTTCAGTGGGCTATTGTGATCAGGATTTTTGGCAAGTGAGGATCGAAGGGTCATCTTCGCCATCGATTTTGAAGAATAGAGGATCAAGAAGAGAAGATCAAAGAAAAGGGAGGAGAGAATTCCTGCTTAGATCTTCGGATGAGGATTTAAAGGAGAGAAGTCTCGAATTTAAATGCAATTTCCATCCTTATCTCCAATCCTATTTAAAATGAATGTTTGTTGCAGGGATGACTGTCAATGACATCAGCCTTTAACGGCTATATCTTTTAACAACGGCTAGTCCGGAAATCGTTCAAACATGACTATCTAATTGGATATCAACTAGTCATGTTTGGGGGCAATTGTTAGGGATAGAATTTTATAGCTTATGGATCACGGATCCTCAAGTATAGCTTGGATCACGGATCCTCAGTTCAGTTTGAATTAAGGACCCTCAGGGGACGCTGCGATAATAAGGATCCAGGATCCTCATTGTTATTCTGAACTAACAATTGTTTCCAACACCTTTTGGCTTGTTTTGCAAGTATGTTTCGAAGAGGACTTATTCCATCCGGGATTCCAGGGGAATATGCTCTTTATTTTCAACATGTGCACAGGCTGATGACCGTTAGTGGTGATCGTGAATGAATGGCTGTTTTCTCGGATAGTTAGTTAGGATATTCTTAGCTAGGATAAGAGGGGTATTGAACTTATTTTGTAGAAACCACTTGCACTCCGATGAACACACACCATTCTGCTACCAACTCTCGAATACACACACACTAGAAATCATTGTATCAAGCTCAATACTTCCGAAGTTGTAAACTTGTTTGTTTAATATACCTGATAATGATAGTTTTCACTATCCGAGGTTTTTTATGTCGGAGATCATTCGTTGATCAAGGGCTTTTTCCTCGTAGTTCATCATTCACTTCATTCATTCATTGTTCATACATTTGATCATTTAACCAAGCATCATACCTTACAAAATCAGATTTGGTTGCATTATCCTTATGTGATTTTTGACCAAAACAGTGGTATTCGTCATCTTCGGGTGAGAGCGAACTATTTTTTTCAAACGTCATTATGTACGCAACACAGATGATCATGGCGGAGGAAGAAGAGGCCGAAACGTCGTTACAACGGCAAACTAGGAGAGTCGCCTTAAACCGAGACCGAGAAGGTATTTTATTTTTTAGTGTATCTTTATTTAAATTTAATAATGAATTTAATTTATTTTTCGTTGTTAATATATAGCCGACCATGATAATTTAGTGGCCGATTATTTCCTGACGAACCTGTGTACACAGACGCGATGTTTCGACGTCAGTTCCGAATGAGTCGTTGACTATTCTTACATATTGCAGACGACTTGGCCCAGTCTGATCCGTTTTTCACACTGCGATACGATGCTAGGGGCCAAAGGGGATTCACTACTTTACAGATATGTACGTCGGTCATTCGCCAACTGGAATACAGGTATGCACCCGATTCATTGGATGAGTATATAAGGATGTCTGGAAGAACTGCACGTGAATGTTTGCACAGGTTTTGCGAATGGATCGTGAAATTTTATAGCAAGAAATATCTGCGGAAACCAAACGCAAACGACATCCAAAAATTATATCAAGCACACGAACAAAGACATGGTTTGCCAGGAATGCTCGGAAGCATTGATTGCATGAACTAGCCGTGGCAGAACTACCCTACTGCCTGGCAAGGTCAATATACTCGGGGCGATCATGGTCATCCAACTATAGTTCAAGAGGCTGTTGCGTCACAAGATCTCTGGATTTGGCATGCTTTTTTTGGTCTGCCTGGTTCACTTAACGACCTTAACATCATCTACCAGTCATAGATATTTGACGATGTAGTAGCAGGAACAGGTCAAGACACCAGTTTTACGGTTTCGAGGGTGGAATACAGGCGGTGTTACTACCTTGCGGATGGAATATACCCAACGTACTCTGCAATCGTTAAAACTATTCCACACCCGACAGACGATAAAAGAAAGAAATTTGCGAAGTTTCAAGAGGGGTGAGAAAAGATATTGACCGGTGTTTTAGGGTTCTACAAAAAAAATGGAATATCATTGAACATCCAGCACGTTCTTCTACACCACAGAGGTTGTGATACATTATGTATGCTTGTATCTTGCTGCATAACATAATAATCGAATATGAAAGTAGAGCGATTTGTGACTACGACGAAAACGCGTCTAACAGGAATTCTGTTCCAGTAAGTTTGGAACAACAAGATTCAAACGGATTCTCTCTACGTAACGAGTACACACATCAAAACTTAAAAGCGGACTCAGTGGAGTACATTTGGAACAACGCACAAAACGAACCTAACGACTACATGTGGGATGAAGACTAGTAGTTTTTATTATTATTTTTTTAAGAATATGTTGGTTTTTTTAATGTAATGTTGGAATTAATATTTATTTTAGAGTTTATATTAATTTTAGTTTTATGTAATATTTGGTTTATAATATTACTAGGTTATCACCCGCGAACTTCGCGGGTGGGAAATTTAATATACATTATCATAAAGTGTACAAATAATATATATACAAACAAAGTGACGTATTACATAAATTACTTATTGACAAAATAAAAATACAGTTAAAATACATAGAAGTGTAAAACATCATATTTTTTTATTAAGGTTTAAGGCGTCCCCGACAAACAACATTTACTGTTTCTCTAAGCCATCTAGAACTTCTGGCTACGGCCATCACTATAGATCTGCAAAAACAAAAAGACAAACATTAAATAACATCACAAAGTAATTAACCTCCGGATGAAAGATATGTTCGTAATCCAATCTAAACCTTAAACCTAAACAATACAAAAGTTTAAATAGACTAACAACATTTAGTTAGTGGACTACACAACTCCCTACACCACGGAAGTCATCATTACGCCTTATAATTAAAAAAAATAAGATTTCTACATTTAATCAGCAAATAACAGGTAGGTCCACGAATTGCGGGGAGACTTTCAACAACCCTTAGGCTATTCATATCCTTCGGAACCCTGTTTTCAAACAACTAAGAAGGATATAACATAAAATTATTTTCAAAACACAAGAAATGTAGACAGAGTCCCAAGGCGATGTATTGGTATCAAAGGAATTCACAAAACTTACAGATAGCCAATAACTTCAGTAACTTATAAACCGGCATAAATACATTCATTTAGATTAAACCAACTCCAATGGGAGACTTTCCATACCAACCTGGAATTTTGATACAAACCTACTCTTTAGATTACAAAAAAATAAATAAATAATATAAAATATAAGAGTGGATGGAGAACACCTACATACCCTAAATACTCGTTTTGACCCATTTCCCAACCAGTGGCATGTCTACCTTATTAGGAGGGGGAGTGCACAAGCACATCCTAAGGAGCTGGAAAAGGTTAAAAAAAAGACTGAAAAGTCACATTTGTTTTAAGTGTTAGGTGTGAATTTGTGATTTGAGGGCACTATAGTCATTCAGTGTGGACCTAAAGTATATCAGACAACAAATAAAGGAAACTTTTCTTATCTTTTAAAAAAATGGTAATTTTCATTTGTATACTTTAAAAATTAGTTTCAGTTTTCATTATATCCCTTCAAATATGAAGATTTTAATACTTGATCTACATTATATATCTACCCAAATCACAATACAAACCAATTCAGATCACTGAAATTAATCACAAATCATCTTGAATAACCGACCGTAAATTGTTTTAACCCACAAAAAAATACCCATTACATGAACCGACCCATGATATTGCTTAATGCTCAAAGTAAAACTCAGCCTACGCAACACATTGTGGGGTCAAATAATGGTGCATGTCCAAGAAAGCATATAATTGTCATCCCCATCATCCATTCCATATCTCACAATACCATCTCCAGTGCCCTTTTTCTCCACACACAAGTTCTTCCTACAATAATCTGAAGTTCCTTGTTACTATAACAAAACTTAACAATTTGAGAAACTAACATCTTTAATTCTATTATTACTTCAAAGGTTGGGAATAAGCTACACATTCAAATCTATTATTACCTCAAAACTTCACCATTTAACATTGAAATACTCAAAACTATTTATACTCCGAAACTGTGGATCTTAATAACAAACCTTTTGAGCTGCTATAAATAATCAAAACTGTTTATTCAGATTCTTGTTCTTATCCAACTCAAGAATGACGACATTACCACACCTGAACCGCTGATATAAAACTTAATTAGTATAGGTAGCTATTAAGGAAGTACTGTTGATAATGTTGCAGAATCACCCTAGCTTTCTCTTGATGAATACAACCCTATAGAAAAGGATTACAGGTTAGAGCCGGCAATGGTGATTCACTTACGTAATAATGGGTCAAATCAGATTATGTTTTGTTCTAATAGATCAAATAAGTCAAACAAAGATATATGGTTGAAAATAAACGGGTCAACCTCGAGGCAGGAAAAATTACATGTATATCTAGTTCAATAACATACAAGAAAATGAAAACGTACGTGAAATTAAAGAGAGTAACCGATTAGACTACCTCGAGGCCTTATATGGCGTTCCACTGTCAAAACGGCTCAACAGAGGGACTTTTCCAACACTTTGGCTAATACTATGTGTAGTAAAAAAACTTGCCTTCCTATATTCCGTGATTTTTTTTTCCAACCCAAATGTTCTTCATCAAAAATCATTCAAAGCATTCGCATCAGTTCAAGTAATGAACTTGATGGATGAGTATCATTTAATTACAAAAACAGCTGCATAGAATTCCCACAGTTAGCACAATATATGCATCAGTGGCCATATTAATTCAATATAACTACAAAGAAATAAAAAAAATTGTATCAAACATAAAAATCAACCCATTTACAAATTACACATAACCCAGGTTGAGAGTATCACCTCTAATTCACACTTTCGCCTTAATCATTTGAAATAAAGAGGATACCATTCCTACCCAAAACATTATATAAAATTGTTAAGAGTGAAATTTCTAGTAAAAGTAATATAAAAACACAATGTATTAATGCTAAAACCTTACATGGGAAAACTTGGGGTTTTGGATCTCTATGGTCGTCGATTGGGTGGCCAGAGGTACTTATTAAAAACTCTTTGACAATCTCTACTGGAAGATCATAAACCGCTCCATGAACCTGATAAAACAAATAAATGTGATAAAATATTGCTACAGTAAAAAAATCATTACATAGCTCACATGGATGAATAGTGAATAAACACCCTTTCATCTAAAATAACATGTAATTTTCTCAGTTCATCAACAGCGATTGCATAAACATCTGCTAAGAGTCCCATAATGGTTCTTCTTAAAACATTAATCCACTTGATATAATGGGATCCCTACCCTACTCAACTGTAATTGTGGTCCATCCCTACAATACAATCATGAGGAAAGAAAATCAACATAGAGATAAAAAAAAATACAAATATTAATAAGTGCGTGCAAAATTGTTAAGATATACTACCTGCTCGTGTGTGATAAGAGAACACATTAAAGGAAAACAATAAGAGACTTTACACGTGAAACACAAAATATAGAGAGTAACCCAAACCTCTTCTTCTATGAACATAGGGCTCAGATCAAGACTTGGTCATCATCACAGCCCTAAATACAGAAACAACAATACAGCCTCCTTAAAAAACTAAGCAAAAAAGAAACAAATAAAGCAACATAAAATAAACACCTAACCTTAAATGTAGTTAACAACATCAGCACAAAACAAATATCAAAACAATAATATTTTTATCATAGATTCGAGGAATGTGCTTTCTATGGTTCAAAACTTTCAGAAACAATGGCTGCAAGGCGGGTTGCAGGTTTAAACTTGCCTTCCACCGTCCTTGCCACGCCACGGTCATCAATTGTGGGTAAACATTTATAAGTCATCAAAACCAAGCCACAGACCACTACCAACTGAAACCAGAGCCGCCATCGTTAACCTTCGTCTAGAAACCCTAAGGGGTTAGAAGACGAACACGGAACAACAAATTGGTGGCGGCGGCGAGCCTGTGCTCAACAAAAGGCTTCCACCATCACCACCGTCCAACGTCAAAAACCGAATCAGAGATGATTATTCTGAAACAAACTTAACATAATTAATAACAAAACTCAAAACCCTAAAACGATTTAGGGTAAAAATTAAGATGAATTGTATCACTCTTCGATGAATAGATATATGTTAAGTCAACATTAGGGTTTCAACGTATAAAAAGATTATAGATTAAAAAGCAAATATAAATAGTAGAATCTAACCTTCTTGCTTGCGAATTGCAAAGGAACAGGAAGAGTTTTAGGGTTTGTGTATTAGGGGAGAAGAGTGTAGAGTGAGTGGCAGTAGATGTAGAGAAACGTAAGAAGCATGTTTGAGATTTTGATGAAGGATTACTGAACAAAATAACATGATGAACAGCTTTGGTTTTTAGGGTTTGTCGAATGTGGAAGCGTCACAGAGAAGAATGAGTAAAAGAACGATATATAAAGGATCCATTTGGATTATTGGGTCAAACCGAATCCTATTCGGATCCCGCGTGGATATTAGCTAACATTGTGTAGAATTGCTTCCCACCTAAATCCTCCACCATAACTGTTAGATACTTTAGTGTAATCGGGGATTGACTTAGTGATCAAAGCGAATAATAATACACATCAAGCAAGTTAGGAGGTGCTGGAGTGCACGCTTGTTTGAGTTATTATTATTCAGAGTGTACGGGCGGAGCCCGTACCCTTCGGGGGTTCCAAGGGGGCAGCGCCCCCTTGGCGGGGGTCCGGGGGCAGCGCCCCTGGGAGTAGGGTCCAAGAGGCGGCAGCCCCTGGCGGGGTCCAAGGGGCAGAGCCCCTGGCTGGGGTCGAGCTAATTTTTATTTTAATTAAATTGCTTTATGAAAAATGCCTTAGAAAATAAAATTTTATTAAAATTCGCCCTAATTTTTCAGACAAAAATTAAGGCAGTTGTAAGGCAGTTTGGTTAAAAAATTCGAATTACAACTGCCAGAGGCAGTTACCTGCAAAAAAACACCCCAAAATCTCATACGAATTTGGTCACAATTCTGGTTCAGACAATTCGCACAAACAACATACACTGGTTCAATTTCTCGAAATCAGAGTTGTATCCGATTGAATTATTCGGGTGAACCACCGAAATAATTTGATCTGAGAGTGATTACACGCCTCTCTGATCATCCGGTAATCTGGAAATTCCCCAATAATAACATGCCACGTCAGCAAATGGTTCCACCATCACATGCCACATGGCCCAAATCATTTTCATTTATTAATAGATATAGATATAGATATAATGTTTGGTTTTTAATATTAATGATTTTATTTTTATATCTTATTTAATAAATGTTAAGAAATTAGATAAAATTAAAAAAAAATTAAGTAGATGGTGTAGACTCATGCTTTATTTCTATAGTTTTCATTTATTTCTATAGGGGTGCCTTATTCCCATATACCCTATATCTTATTTTCACATCCCCTATTGTATACAGGCCGTATACAATTATACGGCTCGTATAGAATGTTTTTGAATAGGAAAATGCGCAGGGAATGTTTTTTTTGTTTTTATTATATACGGCTCGTATACAGTTATACGGGTCGTATACATGTGTATACGATTTGTAAAACGTATACGGCTCAATTGATTTATTTTTGTGGGTTTTTGATGTTACCACATGTATACGGGCCGTATAACTATATACGGGCCGTATATATTGGCGTTTTTTCAAGTATCACGTTTTATTCCCGTAAAAACACAATCATTCTAGGGTTTCTAAACTCTTCATCACCTTTAACAATGTCGATAAACGTTGATCGGAACATGCCGCTTAAATCGGAGCACAGGTAGAGTAACGTTACCGATCAGTCCGTTGATGAAAACCTTAGCGATCGCAGAGATCTTCGTGTTGGTTATTTATCGATTCCGAGTAACTAGCAGAAGAACCTGACACAAACAAGTTCTCCATAGTTTGTTATTCAGATCTCTGATCGGTCATCTTTCCAAACTACAACACACGATACTTTTAATAAGCTGTCATAGTTGTCAAATTCGATTTCAACAAATCTTTTCATTTTCCTTCAATTTCTAAAACATTTTCTGTTACATGAAGACGTGTCGGGTTCTTCTACTAGTGGTATTTTAATGAAGTATTGAAGATTGAATGTGCAAACCCAACCATTTTTTACTACGGAAACGATGGCTATGCGAAATACAAACCGCAACCGTTTTTTACTACGGAAACGGTGGCTATGCGAAATACAAACCGCAATCTTCTGTGACTATGGGAAACACGAGTTTTCTTTTTGAGCTTGATGGATGTCCGTTATCTCAGTTGAGGCGGGCATTGTTTAAATCTGAATATAACTAGATGTTACGTGTATCAGCGTTGTTTATCACCCTGTGTGAGCATTGGAAACCCGACAAACAATCTTGACAACTGTGACAGCTTATCTATCTATGTGTGTCACATCCATCCTGTTATAGCAATCGATATGATTAATTTTACAGATTTTTTTTCTAATTAGCGTTGTTAACTACCAAAAGAATGCATACACAAATAGTTCTAGTGGACGAAGCAAAGAGACCGTTGTGTATCTGAACCAGGTTCTCAAACAAACACTACTAAAGATGAGTTGGTGATAAATATCGGAGCTGTTATCTCGGTTGTTCAGTACTTTCGTGATAATAAAACAAGCAGGCATTGATTTTGCCAAGATTGAAGGAAAGAATCTGGCCATAAGCGTTGTGGATTCTTAGCGTTATTCGAATGTAAGTGGATCGAGTGATACGCTTATCTATTCTGGTCAAGGTGGGCAAGGTTTGTTCGGGAGTAAATCACCACCCAAAGATCAACAACTTGTGATTGTCGGGTTATGCTAGTTATTCGGAATGTTTCGAATCATCACAGAAGACGTGTCGTCATCTGCTAGTTTATTCGGAATGTTTCGAATCATAACAGAAGACGGATGCGGTTTGCATATTCAATCTTCATTGCTTCATTAAAATTACAACACACGATAAAATGCTTGGAAAATTGCATCAACTCTCCAGATCTCTGTTCGATCATCTTTCCAATATTAACAACATTGGATCTTCATTCTGTCACTTTGTGTGTTGACAAAGCTGACAAACACATTGGTATTTTCTCAAAATGTGCAAACTTGAAGAATCTCAAATTAAAGGAGTTTGCAACAACGAGATCAACGTATACAGGTGCAAGAGAATGGCGAGTTATTTTCAGTTATTTCTGTTGATCCACAAATTCCATTGTTTAAATCAGAATCAGGTTCTCAAGACAAGGATCGTTCTAATAGATTAAAGAGAATAAACCATTTTTTTTACCATTTTTTACCCATAGTATACGAGCCGTATAATATTATACGACTCGTATACAATCATCGTATACATTGTATACGATCGGTAAATTTGTTTTTAACCGTGAGTATACGGCCGTATAAACGGTATACGTCCCGTATACATATGGTAAAAAAATGGTAAAAACTTCTAGCATTACCTTGTTAGTTTCTCAAACACTACTAAACATCTGCTTCCTGGATCTGAATCAGAGTGTTAACTTTGAGTCAAATCCAAACCCTCACCCTCAAAATCAACTAGAAACCAAAGGAAAAATGGCTGATAATGGCTGATGGTTCTTCGTTGAGGAAACCAAATGTAGACGGAGAGAAAAAACCAAATGTATAGGCCTGGTAACTGGAAGAGAAAAAACCCCAGTGACGTCGTCGACGATTATGAACGGATTATTGGCCATTATTCGACCGAGTAAATCAATTGTATTTTTTTAGTTGCTTCTCTTGTTAAGTTTCTGAACCAACCGAAATCCACAAATTCCAACAGTTTCTTCGTAGATTCCGTCCGGTTTCCAAACTCTTTCACTCAAAGTTAATATTAACTGTGGTGGATGCAAGCATAAAGTTAGAAAAATACTCAAGAAGATTGAAGGGTACACAACTGAACGGACGATATGTATCAACAACTTTAAGGTTCAGCCAAAATGACATCTAGCATTACTAAGGGTTCAAGTAAGTGTCTAAAATGACATCTAGAATTACTAACGGTTCAACTTGAAGAATCTCACATTAAAGGAGTTTGAACCAGTTGTCCATCACTTAAGACCTTGAAAGATTTGTTGAAATCGAAGCATTCACGAACCACAATTGACTCAGACTCATGTTCAAGTAAGTGTCTAAAAATCTGAAAATTCAGGTTTACCTTGTTAATTTCTCAAAACAAACTCTCGTTTCTTCATCTTCATCTTCAAGAACAATGATGAACACATGGTGTCAGATAATACTTCATTTGTTGAGAAACCATACTGTCAAGAAACCATACTGTGTATCTAAATCAGGTTCTCAGCCTTAGATCGGTCATTCCTTGTGATACATGAACGTTGTATTCTTGTCTTTCAGAAGAGTTTGTATTGAATGGCGAGTTATGTTCAGTTATTTCTGTTGATCCACAAATTCCATTGTTTAAATCAGAATCAGGTTCTCAAGAAAAGGATCGTTCTAATAGATTAAAGAGAATAAACCATTTTTTACCCATAGTATACGAGCCGTATATTGTTATACGGCCCGTATACAATCATCGTATACATTGTATACGATCGGTAAATTTGTTTTTTACCGAGTGTATACGGCCGTATAAACTGTATACGGCCCGTATACATATGGTAAAAAATGGTAAAAACCTCTTTAATCTATTAGAACGATCCAATAAACGTAGACGGAGATGATAGGCCTGGTAACCGGAAGAGAAATCAATTGTATTTTTTTAGTTGCTTCTCTTGTTAAGTTTCTGAACCAACCGAAATCCACAAATTCCAACAGTTTCTTCGTAGATTTCGTCCGGTTTCCAAACTCTTTCACTCAAACTTAATATTCACTGTAGTGGATGCAAGCATAAAGTTAGAAAAATACTCAAGAAGATTGAAGGGTACACAACTTAAGCTCAACTTGAACGGACGATATGAGTCAGGCGTTCGGGAGTAAATGACCACCCAAAGATCAACAACTTGTGATTGTTGGGTTATGCTAGTTATTCGGAATGTTTCGAATCATCACAGAAGACGTGTCGGGTTCTTCTGCTAGTTATTCTGAATGTTTCGAATCATCACAGAAGACGTGTCGGGTTCTTCTGCTAGTAGTATGAGTCTGAGTCCATTGTGGTTCGTGCAAGAGAATGGCGAGTTATTTTCAGTTATTTCTGTTGATCCACATCATTCTGTCACTTTGTGTGTTGACGAAGCTGACAAACACATTGGTATTTTCTCAAAATGTGCAAACTTGAAGAATCTCACATTAAAGGAGTTTGCAACAACGGGATCAGATGGTTTGAGTATCTTTCATCCTCGTTTGGCTAATCTCACACTTGAAAATGACAACTTTGTGAGGGTGAGGGTCGTATATTGTTATTTCTGTTGTTCAGTACTTCCGAGATCTGACCCAACCGAAATCCACAATTCTTTTACTCGTAAACCCTTGAATCCCAACGCTTCATTTGTAACCGTAAGGATGATGCAAATTTGTATGTAAAGATCTCTACACAAACTCTCCATCTTCATCTTCAAGAACAATGATGAACATATGATGTCAGATAATACTTCATTTGTCGAAACATTCACGAACCACAATGGACTCAGGCGTTGGAAGGATTGTAGTAGCAGGACATTGGTACCACTGTGAACATTGCATCAGGAAGGGAGAGAGTCTGATACAATAAGGATGTTGGGAATTAAACGCATGTACGTGACAAAATAAGGATGTTCGCATAAACATATATTCGTTTCATAACCTCCTCCTATAAATCAACCACAACTGACAAAGAGCCTGTATTAGAAGCCATCCTATGTCTTTTACCAACCGAAGAGGCAGCAGAAGACGTGTCGGGTTCTTCCAACATTCACAAACCACAATGGACTCAGACTCATACTACTCACCCTCCCCTGAGGAAAAGTTTTCCCGACGACTCAAGAAAATCCACAATCAATGTATACAGGGCAAGAGAATGGCGGGTGATATAGTAATTTTCAATAATGTAGGAAGGATTGAAGTAGTAGGACATTGGAATCTGGTTCTCAAACAAACCAACAAAATCCTGATAGTGAAAAACATCAGCAACCATTTTTTTCTTTTCCTTCAATTTCGAGAACATTCTCCCTGTGTATGTGCTTGTGCTGTAGAAATCGGTGATGAATTTGTGTACACAACTGAACGTTAATTGATATTGTTTTAGACAACAACAGATAATGAACAAATTGTTGGTGGATAACGCAAACAAGTTCTCCACAGTTTGTTATTCAGATCTCTATTCGGTCATCTTTCCAAACTGCAACACACGATAAGTTTAAACTTTATAGTGTGTGATTTGACCATGAAATGATTGGAGGTGAAGGTTCAGTGCACGAAAAGTTTCTTACGAAATGTACGTGACAAAACAAGTATGTTGGGAATTAAACGCATGTCCGTAATCCCGCATTAATAGCTTCCGTTTTATTCAGACTCCTTACAACTCTCATCAAATGCCTCACCCTTCCTTTTATTCTATAAATATTAAATAAAGAATAACACCATGCCCGTAATTCCGCGTTGATAACTTCCGTTTTATTACAGTCATACGACACGTTTTCTTGTTCTTCAATCTTTGTTACTTGTTAATGTTTTTTTTTTCTACTTTTAGAAAGGGTTGAGCATCTCACGACTGTAAAATATCTAGTGTGATTTACACCTTAAATCCCTTAAATACTTGAAAAATCAAATTTTTCGTTCCATACGGGCCGTATAAGAGTATACGGCCCGTATACACGTTCGTATACATTGTATACGACCAGGCAAACTTATTTACACATGGTGTATACGGGCCGTATAACAATATACACCATGTGTAAATATTAGGACACTAGTTTTATCATTAAGGGACATCCTCCAAGTAATATCACGTGATCCTCCACCCATACGGCATAGCCTTGCGAACGACACCAGTTTTCTTGGATGCTGCTACTTTTATCGGAAAATGGAATCATATTTTACTACTATTCATGGATAGTAACGATGGAATAATTAATGTCAAATTCCTGAGGATATAAAGGGTTAGGTATCGTTACAGATAAATAATGAACAGATAGAAAATAATAATTTAAGAAGGCCATGAGAAGAATAGCGTGTAGAATTGTGGAAGCCACCACATTGGACCACACCGTGTGTACAATATCCCAAACTTTAAGGGCCCCACACGGCACATCCCTCTTTCGAGGAAGAATGCTTTTGTTTTAAATCATCCTCTTATAAATAAATTTAAACTATCATTCATTGTCGGTCATATCTTTAACCACTCGTTACACTTCCACTTCATCAATAATTATGTTTGTTGCTACTAAACCCTCCACCACCACCTGCTCCGTCATACAATGGTCACCATTATGCCGTCATTTCGAATTTGATGAAATTCTTTCAGCAACAAATAACTTTGACGAATCAAAAGTGATTGGGCGTGGGGGTTTCGGAAAAGTTTACAAGGGTATAATTGACAACGGATCAACTCCTGTCGTTGCAGCCATTAAACGATTGGATTCCATGTCAAATCAAGGGCAATCCGAGTTTTGGGCTGAAATCGAAATGCTTTCCAGGCTGCGTCACTGTCATCTAGTGTCTTTAATTGGTTACTGTAACCATCAAAGAGAGATGATTCTCGTATACGATTGTATGCCCCTGGGAACACTTGAAGATCATCTCCACAAACTTGGTACCCCTCTTTCTTGGTGTCAGCGACTCAGGATGTGCATAGGTGCAGCTCGTGGGTTAGACTACTTACACACTGGTACGGGAATTGAGTTGGGTATTATACACCGAGATGTCAAGAGCTCCAATATTTTGTTAGATGAAAGTTGGGCTGCTAAAGTTTCAGATTTCGGTTTGTCTAAAATAAGCCCAAACAATCCCCTATCGACTCATGTCAGCACACTTGTTAAAGGCACTTTTGGTTATATTGATCCAAATTATTTCGCCACCGGAAAGCTAACGCCTAAGTCTGATGTGTATGCTTTTGGGGTAATATTGTTGGAAGTGTTATGTCGAAAGAGGGCAGTGGATGATAGTCTTGAGTGGGGATTAGCAACATGGGCTCAAGATGCTGTGAAAGAGGGTCGTTTGAAGGACATAATTGATTCTGATATAAGGGGTGAAATAGCCCCAAAATGTTTGAAGCAGTTTGTTCAATTAGCAGAAAGATGTTTGGATGACCATCCAAAGCAACGTCCTAACATGGCTGAGGTTGTCCTTAGTCTTAAACATATACTGATCTTACAAGAGAAAACTGATAATACATCGCGAACCGCAATCATGACGATAGTTGGTCGAATGTTTGACAAGTTCTCTTTCACTGGTCATGGACAGAGCTCAGGTATTCCAGTCTCCTCATTCATGTGTGCAAATTCTTTGAATTTGTGTGTCCTATGTTTTCCTATATTAATTAAAATAACATTAAAAAAACAATCAAACAAAAGAATACTTATGCTGACAAGCATACTGAACGTAATATCTGACATCCTCAAACTTCTAGTCGTCTAGTTTAACATTCTAAGGCTGGAAGGTGTGGTATAAAGCCCCTAGGGGCTTTATCACGCCGCATCAGTGTCATGCAACATAGGGGGCTTTAAAACCTCTCCCTTTGACTTACATGCAATGGTTTAAATCCCCTTTAAAGGCCCCTGTTAAACAAAATACAAAAATAATAAATAAAGAGAAGAGATTTGATTGGTTGAAAAGAATGGGCCCCACCTTCTTTCCTCTTTAACAAGCGTTATTGCAGTGGAGCCCTCCCCATAGCGGCCCCCCTTTGGCGCCCACGGGGTGGCTATGGGGCGTTAACGATGGTGATGTGGCGAGGGGCTATCCCCTGGCCTAAAAGAATTGTTGTGTTACCTTTAATCTTTGGAAAATTCTATGTCAAAAAAAGTAATTGTATATGCTCATACCCCATATAGGTAAGTATTTTGGAATCCTCATGCCCAAGAATATAAATGATCAACCGCCACCTTCTTTATATGAAAATTCACACCCTTCTGGCTCTACTTTTTTTTTTAACAGCTTCTGGCTCTCCAGCTAGTACATATGGAACTTATCCTTCTGGCTCTCCTGCTGGTCACCGGTTTACTTTTGCTGAGATTCTGGCTGCCACAAATAACTTTGATGACGCTCGAGTTATTGGTATTCGCAGATTTGGTAAGGTTTATGTAGGTGTAATCGGTGATGGTATGACTAAGCTCGCTTTTAAAAGAAACATCCTGGAGTCTAGCCAAGGTCTGTCTGAATTTATGGCAGAACTTGAAATACTTTCAAAGGTTCGACATCGCAACCTTATATCTGTAATTGGTTACTGTGAAAACGACACTGAGATGATCGTTGTATATGATTACATGGCTCATGGATCACTAAGAGATCATCTATACAAAACACAAAATCCACCATTAACGTGGAATCAAAGGCTTCAAATTTGCATAGGTGCAGCACGTGGCCTACACTATCTTCACACTGGTGCCAAAGACAACATGATCATCCATAGGGATGTGAAATCATCGAACATCCTCTTGGATGAAAATTGGGTTGCTAAAGTGTCTGATTTTGGGCAATCAAAGACAGGTCCTGCCACGGACCACAATCAGATAAGCACACTCGTTAAGGGAAGTTTTGGGTATTTAGATCCTGAATACTATCGGAGACAACAATTGACTGAGAAGTCAGACGTGTACTCTTTTGGGGTTGTGCTTTTTGAGGTCTTATGTGCCCGTCCAGTCATCAACCAACGACTTCCAAGAGAGCAAGTGAACTTAGCCGAGTGGGCGTTACACTGTCACAAAAAGGGCATTCTTGATCAGATTGTGGACCCTTACTTGAGAGGAAATATTTCACCGGAGTGCTTTAAGAGACTGGTGGAAACAGCTGTCAAGTGTGTTGCTGATTATTGGGTAGATAGGCCATCAATGAGGGATGTTCTTTGGAATCTAGAGTGTGCTTTGGTGCTTCAAGAGGGCCATTCAGAAGACTATGATGAAAATCTGACGTTGTCAGACAATCTTAGTTTAGCGAGTGACTTTGATGAAAATCTGACGGTGTCAGACAATCTCAGTCTAGCGAGTGACTTTGATGAAGTTTTTTCCCAACTACGAAAAAATGTTTACCAAAGTAGGTGATTTGAAAAATATTGACTAAAATGGGTGTTTTTCTTTATTTTCTTTCTTTTACTAATTATATTATAAATCTTTTTTTTTAGTTCAATCTAGTGGCGGATCCAGAAATTTTTTCCTGTGTGTGCGGAATATTTTCAAAGATTTTAGACCCCTAGCTGTATAAAAATATTGGTTCATAGCGGGTCGGGTCGGATCATGTAAGACAAAAGAACATCAAACTAAAATTTATAAATCATCAAAAACACGTCAAACGTCATTACAAATTACAAACGTATTTAAAATTGTGCCATACATGTTTTCTTTTTCTTTTTTTAAATATATCCAAAATATCATCTAAAGATACTAAACACGCCATAAGTTCATTACATTCTTACTCATTGTTCCTAACACATATAATTTGCTCCATAAGTTCATAAAACAACACTAAACACTTAAACAAAATAAACAATCATGTTCAACCATAGCCCATAACTTTCAATTATATTTTTAAACATTCAAGCCCTAATATTAAATGTTAATTACTTGTAACTAATCATTTAAACAAACAAAGTTATAAATAAACTACAAAATCATTTAACTACAAGTCTAGAACAACAAAAAAACAAAAAAAAATATAAAAAGATTAAACCCTTACACATCTATATTTTCTCATAATCATCACATAAAAGAAAATACATAAATAAATAAACCATACTATTTCTATATTGGAATTCTGATGTAATATGGGTCGTTCCAACCGGAATTTTGGTTTTTCCTGTAAAAAAGCCAATAGGTTGTGAGCAGTGGCGACAAGTCGCTGGGAGTTTTTTTGGGGGCGGGATTTGGAAATGGAATGGGTGGATGGGTTTGGGTTATTTTATTTAGTTCAAATTTCTTTAGGTTGGGTTTGGGCTTGTGTTAATAAAAATTGATTGTAGATTGGGCTTTGATTGGATTAAATAATTATGTGAATAAGTGTTAATAATTATTTTTTTCTAAGTGGGGCGGTTGAAAATTTTCAAGGAGTGCGGGTGGAAAATTCCAAGGGGTGCGGTCGGAATTTCCGACAAAAAATAACACTAAAAAATATATTTTCATGGGGTGCGCCCGCCTACCCTTGGCTTAGGGTGGGTACGCCCCTGGTTCAATCAACCTACTATCACTTTTATACTTTTTTTCTTCAATCAACTCATTATATATATATATATATATATATATGTATATGGTAGGGATAGTGTAAATTAATTCAGAAGTGTGAGAAGTGTATTATAACACTATATATAACACTATATAACATCATATAAACACCGTATATCACTATGTAACACCATATAACACTATGTAACACTATATAACACTATATAACAATATATAACACTATACATCTATCATAGACATGCTATCAGAAAAAATATAGTGTTATATTTGTTATACAGTGTTATATAGTGTTACATAGTGTTATCTGGTGTTATATGGTGTTACATAGTGTTATACGGTGTTTATGTAGTGTTATATATAGTGTTATAATACACTTCTCACACTTCTGGATTAATGTACATGATCTTCTACCTATATATATATATATATGGTAGAAGGATTCGTTAGGAAACACACTTTATTGCGAAAACCGCGAGAACCAAACACAACCAAAAATACCTAAAAAACACACAAAATTTTTTTTTTTTATATTTTTTATAAAAAAATCGCTATTTTAAAAAAAAATTAGAATTTTTTTTTGCTACTAAAAGTAGCGATTTTAATGTAAAAAATATTAATTTTTTTTGTGTTTTTTTAATTTGTTTAGATTTTTTGGGGGTTTAGTTTTTAGCATTTTAGCTTGGGGGGGGGGGGTGGAGGTTAGGTTTTTTTAGGTTTTTTTAAGTTTTTTTTAGCTATTTTAGGTTGTGTTCACATTAGTTCTCGCGGTTCTCGCAATAAAGGTGGTTCTCGCATGAACCTTACCCTATATATATATATAGTGATGGGCTCTATAGAAAACTCTATCTTTTTAAGAAAACTATGCAAACCCAATGTCATCCATTGATTATCTTTCATCACACTTGATTAATGGCCCTCATTTGTTTAGAGAATTCTTGCATTTAAAAACAATATAATAGCCCATGCTAGTACAAGTTAAGGGCAATATGGGTAATGAAAAAACAACTTTATTGATTTTGAAAAACACAAAACATCAAATCACAATAAAAGCTTCTCTTTCTCTTACATATTTCTCTTTCCCCTTTCTCTTTCCCATTTCTTCTTCCCTAATCTTGAAGACAACCATAGCCACAACCATAAAAGCTTCTCCGGACGGTTTGAAGAAGGTTTGAAGACCCTTCTTCGTGTTCAGGTGTTGCTAATTAGAGAAAAAATAATCTTTATTTTTTAGAGAGAGAGAGTTGAATGTTTAAGTGTTCTTCAAATATCATTTCACACTTGATTTTTTTTTTTTGAAATGGTTGTTAATATGTTTTTGTGTGCTGAAAGTGTTTTAGTAATGGTTGTTAATATGTTTTTGTATTTTAAATAAATCAAAAACTTTAGGATGAGATTTTGAACGGGTTTTTTGTTGGTTTGGTTGCTTGTTAGGGGCTTTTGATCTTAACAGTAGCTGTTTTTTTGTTGGTTTGGGTTGCTTGTTTGGGTTTTTTATCTGAACAGTACGTGTTTTTTTGTTGGGTTGCTTGATTCACAGACTCAGGCCCATAACATGTGTTAAGCCCCCTGTTAGAATGTTATATAACGTGTATTGATTTACAAAAACAAACCCATAAAGATATTCAATTGACAAGCTGGATGGATGTTGGCGAAGTTATTGCGTGTTCTAGTAATGGTTAATGTTCATGTATTTTAAATAAATCCAAAACTTTAGGATGAGATTTTGAACGAGGTTTTTTGTTGGTTTGGTTGCTTGTTTGGGGCTTTTGATCTTAACAATAATTGTTTTTTGTTGGGTTGCTTGATTTACAGAGACAGACCCATAACATGTGTTAAGCACCTGTTAGAATGATATATAACGTGTGTTGATTTACAGAAACAGATCCATAAAGGATATTCAATTGACAAGCTGGATGGATGTAGGCGACGTTAATGCGGGGACATTGAATAAGTCACATCCTTTGGGAAAGAAGTCTTCGTTCATTTATAACATGTGTTGGTGGTTCATGCTGTAACAGAACACCATGATGTAACCTGACATGTGTTCATGTATAACATGTGTAAAAGCCCCTGTTAGAATGATATATAACGTGTGTTAACCTTTTATTAATTAAAAAAACAAGTAATATCTATTTTATTTTTGTTGATGTTTAAAATATCCGATAATGTGGATACTGAGCGTAAAACTTTAACAAGTAATAAATGTACAAGTTAGTATGTAACGTGTAATATGAAACGAGCCATTTATGGTAACACATGTACCGGTAATTTTGGAATATATAATATGAAACGGGTCATTTTTTTGCACATTTTGGAATGTATAACATGTGTTTAAGCCATTGTTATAATTTTTTTGTAACCTGACATGTATTCATGTATAAGCTAGTGGTTTACAAAACACCATGATGTGTTTATGCTGATCTAACATGTGTTACAATTTGTCTGTTCAGAACATGTAATTGCTTAACATGTGACAAGGGTGAAAACAGTCGATGGGAGCGATGAGTGTAATGGTGAGCTTAGTTAATATCGTAATCTTGTTGTAACCCCACTTATATACATATGATAACATGTAAGCATCCATTATAACCCGACTTGTATTCATGTATATGAAAGTGGTTTGCAAAACACCATGATGTGCGTGTACTGATCGTAACACGTGTACAAGTTAATTTAATATGGAACATACAAGCTAATATTGTAACACCGTATACCTGGGATAACATGTGTTAAGCCTCTGTTATAATCTTGGTTTAACCCAACATGGTGTCATGTATAAGCTAGTGGTTTCCAAAACACCATGATTTGTATATACATACTGTAACATGTGTTACGCGCCTGACATGTATAACGTGTGTTAAGCCTCTATTATACGTGTGTTAAGACTTCCAGAATGGATGCATAAACTCCAATAGTAACTTAATAACAACATAGTATACCTGATATAACGTGTGTTAAGCATCTTTTATAACGTGTGTTAAGACTTCCAGAATGTGTTAAGTCCATACCGTTTTAACATCATGTACTAGACAAAACAATAAGAGTCTCATATTACTAGTAAACGAAAAATACATAGCACTAAGAAAATGGTGGAGCTTCCTTTGACAGTCTGCCTTAGCTTTTCAGCGGCTACCTTTGCTGCCTTAGCTTTTCAGCGGCTACCCTTTCTTTATTGTTTGGGTTGATCTTGAAACGGTTTGTAAACATGTGGGTGTGCGTATGCCAGGGAAGTTATAAAAATATGTTTTCATGTCACACGTAACACGTGTTACATAGTACATGGGTTTCATGTCACATGTAACACATGCATGTCCGAGAAGTTCAAACTATAACACGTGTTAGTTGTATTGTGTTGTAACATAAACATGGTCATTATCCTTGAGCATCTGATCCACGTTTGACGAAACCAACGGTCCCGAGAATTGGATCTTATATCCCTTGCATCAATCACCGTCCTAATAACAAAAAGATAAGATAACCATTAAGTCGTTAACCAGACATAAATATTAACACATTCATAGCCAGAAAATCTTTTTTCTCAAATAACATCACAAAAACAGTTACTATTCAGATCAAAAGCCCCAAACAAAGCAACCAAACCAACAAAAAACAGTTACTATTCGGATCAAAAGCCCAAAGAAGCAACCAAACCAAGCATAACTTTTTAACACAAAAATAAAAACCTGCAAATTAATCTTACACAACTGAAACAACAACTAACAAAGTACACAAAACTAAAAACCTGCAATTAATTCGTCATACCCTAATACATGTCTCTAATACATCGTCATACCCTAATACATGTCTCTATAACATGTCTCTATAACATGTTACTATGGTTTAGCTGTGAAACAGGAGTTCAGACTATAACACATGTTACGTTGGTTGTGCTGTAAGACAAACTTGGCTTAGCTGTGAAACAGGAGTTCAGACTATAACACGTGTTACGTTGGTTGTCCTGTAAGATAAACTTGGCTTTTCGTTTCTAAAAACAGATATGCCGATTATTAGACGTCTAAAAATAAAAAAAAAATCGGGCATGTGTTAAACACGTCATAACTATAATAATTTAAACTGTATGGCTATGTCTAATAGGATAAAGTGTAACATGTATTAGGGTATGACGATGTAAAATTAATCAGTAAAACTAATCACATGTTTAATAAATTTAATCAATAACACCTGTTTAATAAAATTAATCTTACACAACTGAAACAACAACTAACAAAGTACACAGAACTAAAAACTCTTTAACATATAATCAATAACACCTTACAATTTCAGCAATTAATTCAGCAACACCTAATCAGCAATTAGTAAAATTAATCACATGTTTAGTAAAATTAATCTTACACAACATTAACAAAAAAAAAAAAAAAAACTCACAGATTTAACAACTCTTAACACCTTACAATTTCAACAAATTATTTCAAACAAATCACATACAAAAACTATAACCAAAAAAACTGATAATCAAACGAATTAATCATATATAACAACAACAACAACCTGTCGACGAAGATCTGCATCACGAAGCTTAGCTTCAATTTCTTCAACACTTGACGGAGACGCCTTCGTTTCCGTGAGTCTCCGGCGGAGCCTTGGCGGCAAAGTTGGCGGCGATGATAGACCGGCACCGTCAACGGCCGGAAACTCCATGGCAACTCCGCCGTTCTCCGGAGCAGATAACGAACCTGTTGAGGAGCAGATAACCCGACGACATTAACGGGTTATATGGTGGATTTGTCTCCATGGACATTAATGGAGAAAGGAATAAATGAAGAAGTAGATTGTAAATGAAGATGTGCAGGAAATTAATGGAGATCTTTCTTATAAATGAATATGATAGAGATATGGAGTTAGAAAGATACATTGGGAAGATAAATGGGTAATAAATGTTGTCAAATCATTGTAGAAAAAAGTCAAGATATCTTTTTGAGTTGGGTGGTATAATGTTGAATTTACCAAAGTGCCCTCAAAAGCAAAAAGAAAGATGGAGATGGCTAGGACACGTGGCCAATTATAGGCCTTGTGATGGGTTTTCAAAGTTTTCTCAAAATAAGGGGTTTACTCTAGAGCATTATCATATATATATATATATATATATATATATAGGACAAAGATCCGTTAGGAACCACCCCTTATTGCGAGAACCGCGAGAACCAATGTGAACACAACCAAAAATACCTAAAAGTAGCTAAAAAACACACAATTTTTTTTTAATATTTTTTATAAAAAAAATCGCTACTTTTAGTAGCAAAAAAAAATTAAAAATTTATTTTTTTATTTTTTTTTATACTAAAAGTAGCGATTTTAACTTAAAAAATATTTAAAAAAATAGTTTTTTTTTGTTTTTTTTTATATTTTTTTATTAGATTTTTTTAGGTTTTTTTGGGGGTTTAGTTTTTAGCATTTTAGCGGGGTGGGGGGGGGGGGGTTAGGTTTTTGGGGGGGGTGGGGGAGGGGGGTTTAGGTTTTTGGGGTAGGTAGGGGGGGGGGGTGTTAGGTTTTTTTTAGGTTTTTTGGGGGTTTTAGTTTTTAGCATTTAGCTTGGGAGGGGGGGTTAGGTTTTTTTTTTTTGGGGGGGGGGGGGGGGGTGGGGGTTTAGGTTTTTTTTGCGGGGGGGGGGGGGGGGGTGGGGGTTAGGTTTTTTTAGCTATTTTAGATTGTGTTCACATTGGTTCTCGTGGTCCTCGCAATAAAGGTGGTTCTCGCATTAACCTTACCCTATATATATATATATATATATATATATAATTTATTAAAAATTTTATTTTATGATCGAACCATGTTAAAACAAATTGAAATTGTTGAGAAAGACCTCTCACCTACTTTTTTTCTTTATTTTTCTGAGGTAATATTTCATGTACTATTTGGTTTGTGTAAATAATTAACAATTCAATACGTTTGTTAATTTTAATTTTATGGAATTAATAATGAAGAGAGAACTTTATATTTGAATTATTTAACTTATATAAATATAAAGGAAATAAAAGAAAAACCTTAAAAAAAAAGATATAATAAGTTAGTTAAAAGTAAAATGAAAAGCATTTTGAAAAATGAATATGTAAGACAAGTAAACAGAACTTTCTTGTATGCGTTTGGTTTTAAGTTTAAAATTACTTTTGTAAAATGAATATGTAAGACAAGTAAAGAGAACTTTCATGTATGCGTTTGGTGGCACGATAATACTTAAGTTGTCCGTTAATGATCCAAATTTACCGTTTAAAAAAATTGATATATATGTAATGATCACTTGGAATGGGTCAGTTGTTTGATCATGGTTCACTGGTCGATCTATTGGTTCATTGAACCGGACAAACTGATTTAAAAACCGAATTAGGTAATACTATAACTAATACATGAAAAAAAATATAATAAAACTTAAACACACTAAACATGTAATTTAAGAAATAATAACTTTAACAACATCTGTATATATCTTAAAAACAAATGTTGGTGGTTTTGTCACCGACCATACCACCCCATTTGTCAACTCTAACTTTTAACCCCTCTTAGCCACATAAGTCTAGAAAATGTCATTTTCACTTCCCACTTTCGATAGTATATATAATGTTGATGAAACACTGGTTAACACCGATGGTTAACTATTTGGGTCGTCTTTTATGTGGGTTCAATCTCCTTCTCTGCTCTCCTAACACTGAAGTCCTGCAAAACAGGAAACTGTTAGCTCGTCAAGAGGAGAATATGGGGGTTTCCCTCTTAACCGGGCTCCGGCGTGAGAATAAGTACTGTTCTGAGGAGAAAATAGTGTGTGTTATAGGTGAAATGTGAGGAGAGCAGAATGGATAACCTGAATGCCGGAGGGTCCTATTTATAGCCAGAGGGTGAAGGAGGGAGGAGCGACCTTGCCAGCTGCTATCGGGTGCCAGCTATCCAACCAAGGAGAATATCCTTTTGGTCTCCTCTGCTGTGGTCAGGATAGTGGTCCACGTGGCGCGTCACCGTTAGCCCATGTAGGCGAATCCGTACTGCAGCTGTCGGTCTGCCCCCAGATTGTGTCACAGGTCTACATGGCGTCCGATTAGTGGTGACACGTGTTGTCCTCCATGTCTGGAGGAGCATCTTCGTTTCCACCCTGTCGTCTTCCAGAAGCTTCTAGAAGCTTCTGGATTAGTTTGCTGATGTAGGCGCCATGTAGGATGGGAAAAGTGGTGTGGTCCCTGTCATGTGTGCATGGAATTGGGACCATACCTCTTCAAGTCCCCCCAGTCCAGTGTGCCTTCTAGTTGAGTTGATCATCTAGGAGGGATTTTGGACTCATAAGGGAAGAGGTCCTTGTAGTTTGCCTGCGTAAGGCGCATGACGATGGCCTTACGAAGGTGAGTCAAAACGGCGTACAACGCGTGGTGATAACCTTGCAAAGTTGAGCCAAGAAGGTACACGGCGCATGGTGGAACCTTTGAAAAGTTGAGCCAAGAAGGTGCACGGCATATGGTGGCAACCTTGCAAAGTTGGGCCAACATGGCGCTTGGTGCATGGTGGCGAGCTTGTAAAGTTGAGCCAAGATGGTGCACGGCGCATGGTGGCAATCTTGCAAAGTTGAGCCAACATGGCGCACGGCGCATGGTGGCGAGCTTGCAAAGTTGAGCCAAGAAGGTGCACGGCGCATGGTGGTAACCTTGCAAAGTTGAGCCAACATGGCGCACGGCGCATGGTGGCGAGCTTGCAAAGTTGAGCCAAGAAGGTGCACGGCGCATGGTGGCAACCTTACTTTTTTGCGGTTTCTTATAAGGGAAGCTTCTTCATCAGGACAAGGACAACTGACATGACTGACGTGCCGTCTGTGGTAGCTGTCTTTTCGGAGATGAATAGTTATCTTTTCAGAACTGTTAGTTACTTTTTCGCCGTCTGTCAGGTGCGTGGCGGCCACGCGCCCTGGAATCGAGGTGGTGATTTCTCACTCCTCTGACGTGTCGTCCCCCTGTTGGCTGTCTTCCTGCCTTCTTGTTGGTCCACTACCCATCGCATTAAATGCGATGGGTATAAATAGTTGGCGGTTTCTTTCACTTTCGAATTTCAAACTCCATTTCCTCTCATCTTTCTCCCCTTATCTCTTCTTTCTTGTCTCTTAGTTTCTCCTTCTGCTGTTCATAATCATGTCTACCAGTGGTAATCCTTCAAGAAAAAGGAAGTACAAGCCCTGGAATCCTCCTGGTCCAGATCGTGAGGAAATAAACTGGAAGGAAGAAGAGTTTCAAAATCTTGTCCGGGATATGGGTTTCCGATCAGAGTGGGGTGCCCAGTTTCCTAGCCCGAATTCTACCGCTTTGGATGCTCCTCCGAGATACATAGCGTTGTACGCTGCTTTCTTCCGAGAGGGTAACTTTCGTCTTCCTATGACGAAGTTCACCGGAGAGGTGTTGACAAACTATGGGCTACACATTTCCCTGATAAATGCTTTGGGGTTACCCCGGATTACTCACTTTGAGTTCATATGTAGAGCCAACCGTATCGAACCAACTTTCGAGATGTTTGATGTGTTTTATTTCTTGAGTTATACTGGTGGTTTCTATTCTTTCAATTCTCGAACTGGTGGAGTTAGCCCTTGTAGTACTAACCCACCGAAGAGTCTGCATGATTGGAAGCAGAAGTTTTTTTACATTCAGCGTGGGGTCATTCCAATTGTTATCCATTACCGTGAAGAGAGTGAAGGGGTTCCCCATGTGAATGTGTCCATAGATTTTGCTGAGCAAGAATGGTACAAGGTGTTGACTCGGAAGGTTACCTCTATCACCCAACTCGAAGAGAGGGTGCTGGTTGGGGCTGGGATGAGCATGTTGTGGGCACCTCAGAACCCTAGGGGTGTTCCTGTCTATGGCTATCAAGGGAAAGGTATTAGTGTTGCTATTTTTTATGTTCTTTTCTAATTTTGTCATGCGCTTCATCATGTTGTATTTTGCAGTGGGATATAGTCTGCTGAATGTTCTCGACCCCAAGGCCGCTGGTGCTATGGTTGTTGCAATATTGCCTAAAGGGAAACCTGTGTGGTTAGATCAGATAAGGGATCGTTTCTTGCACCCTACCAGTGAAAGCCTTGCTACTTATGTCAATGCTGTCCTAGGTGAAGATGGTGGGGATGATGTTGACGATGCTATTGACCTTACTCGGGAGGAGGTTATCATCCTTTCGAGTGAGGGTTCTGATGGATCACATGAAGGTCTAATCCCTCGTTCCCCACGTGCAGGTCCGCATCAAGGGACTGTGAACGAGCCCGTGAATGAGCCTGCTGTTGACGATGTTGAAACTCCGGTTGATACGTCTGAACAGTTGGAAACCCGGAAGAAGAAGAAGAAGAAGAAGAAGGTGGATAAATATGAGGAAAAAAAGGCTGAGGAACCAGCGGCTGAGGCACCTCGTAAGCGCCCTTCTAATTCCTTTTTCCTGGATTATGTTGTCGTATCTGACACGCTCCCTGGTTTAGGCGCAGGAGATAAGTGTGCTGAGGGTGATCCTGATGATGATGTTACCTTGACAGAGATAATGAAGAAGAAAGTTCTTGAAGACATGAAAAAGGAACTTGATGAGCAGGCTGCTGCTGCGCTTGCGGAGAAAAAGTCTAAGCTTCAAAAAGAGACTACTACCGCACCTTCTGACTCAGAGGTTGACTTGGGTGTTTTTAATGTCAAACTTGGTAATCTTCTGGAGAAGATATACGCGGCTTCTGGTTCCCGTGGTACGACGTTGTTCGTTTGTATGTTTTGTTCTTTACCTTTCTTTCTCGTTTTTAACTATTGTGCCCGACTTGTAACAGGTCTTAAACCAGGTAAAGGTGTTCGCAAGTTTGATATCTACAAGATTACGCCTCCTACCTCTCCGCCCTCTAGGACCTTTGATCTGTCTCCTCCGCATCCTGACCCAAGGAGCAAAGAGAAGGAGGATGAAATGGAGCAGGTGGAGAATGTTGCGGAGAATGTTGCTGGTGGTGATGAAGGTGGTGCTGTTGGTGTTGGTGGTGGTGATGGTCGTGGTAGAGGTGTTGACACTGAGGTGGAGTTAAGTGAGGCTACTCCTCGTTACACCATTTATACCAAACGTCCACCGGGTTCTGGAGGGGATGGCACATCTGGAGTTCGCCAGAGTCCAGAGTATGAACATGTTCAAGGTGGGTCCTGGGATACCCACAATCCCGCATGTGCTGATCTCCCACATACTCCTCGATGGAACTTGACTCAAGGCTCTCGGATGACCGATCTTAAAAACTGTCGTGAGTTATTTTCTTTATCTCTCCCCCCTGCTGAAAGATTCTTTCAGAAAAAACGCCATCGGATGGATCTCTTGGATGATCATATCTATGCTAGGGTTAATTTTTTTGCTACCTCACAAGAGATTGTACGGGAATGGCAGTTGATGGGGGAGGATGCGTTAGAATTTGAGGTTGCTAAGAAGGCGTTAGCGAAGGAGAGGGAGAAATTAAACTCTGAGAAAAAGGGTTTGGCGTGGAGGGTTGCTGACGCGGAGGAGAAACTTGCTAAGGAAAAGCAGTTTAACGTTAACAAGCAGAAAGAGTGGGAAACTGCTTGCGAACGAACCAACCACGAGCTGCAAACCCAGCGTGATACTATTGTTCGGTTGTTAGGGGAGAAGACTAAGATAAGCGAAGAGGCTGAGCAGGAGCGGGCTTCGCATCAGAAGAGAGAACAAGAATACATCCAATGTATAGGCAAATTGGAGAAGTTTGCTGCTGAGAAGATCGCAGAGAGCAAAGCTTCTGAAATATTAGCTGAGGAGGTTACTGCTGATTACAAGTGGCTACTTGCGCGTGCAGTGCCCCTAGTAATTTTCCTTGTGTTTGCTTGCTTTTTCCTGCTTGTTCCTTCTCTCATGTTTCTATTGCTTTCTGCAGATTTCTGAACGTATTGCCAAATCTGATGAACTTGCCAAATACATGTTTGAGTTGGGTCAAGCTGCATACAATAGTGGACGGAAGGACGGCTATAGTAAAGGTAAGGCGGCAGCTGCAAGCAATGAGAAAGATTATCATTTTGAGTTATACAAGCAAGAATGTGCTGCTGCCTATACTGCCAAGCGCCGAGAGTATGAGTTTATCGAGTTTGGCATTGTTAAGGCTGTTGAAAAGTTATCCCGGAAAACTAATGCCATTGAAGTCTTGAAGAAGGCTCTTGGTGACCAGGGGACTGATGGTGGTGATGCAGGTCCTAGTCGCCAGGATTGATCATTTCCGGCTTGCATGCCGTGTATAGGCCTGGTGGCCCTGTAATCATTTGACAATTTCCTGATTCTCGTGTTTGTGAACAATTTAGTTTTTCCTTTGCTATGGTGTTTGGTACATTTAACATATTTTATATATATATACGATGTACGCCGTAGGTTTATGCGCTGTGAATTTTTCTTTTCGTTACAATATTTGCATATGTTTGATTACTTTGATTAGGTGTCACGAATAAATGATGGTTGTGACATGTTATATTGTGTTAGTCGTCCTAGCGTTGCACTGTATTGTGTTGTGCTTAGAGGACTTTACAATGTTTGTTCTGTCGTTAAGCGCGTAGTTTTATTCGTGTATACGAAGTGATCGTTTTACAGGTTATTGTGTTACCCGGCTGTGCTCATCCTTGGACGTCTTACAATGTTTGTTTCACCATGTGTACGATGTTTTCGTGTGTAGGTGGGTACGAAGTAGCACCTGGCTTGACATGCTTTGGTTGTGTGTATTTGACCCCGCTGTGCACTTAGCTGCGACGAGCCTTGGAGGTCTACAACGGTTCCTGTGTCTCGGCCAATGGTGTTTTCTTGTATGCCCGAAGTAATATATGAAGTTGTAACAAAAATTCACAGAAGATAAGATAGCCAACACTTCTTGTATTAAAGTTTAATGTGTTGGATTACAGGTAAATATAAAACCGTTGCCTTTTACATATAGCATTTCCTCAACTCCTGAGCATTCCAAGTCCTGAGGACTTCTTTGTTTTGAAGTGTGCGCAGCTTGTACGCTCCTTTTCCCAAAACTTCGTCTATAACGTACGGTCCCTCCCATTTGGGAGCAAGTTTGCCCGGTCTTTCGGCGTTAGATGCCTCATTGTCTCTCAGGACATAATCTCCGGGGTTGAAGGTGTAGATTCTGACCTTGCTGTTGTAGTATTTTTCTAGTTTGGTTTTGTATTTTGCCTCGTTGATTGCTGCCATTTCTCTTCTTTCTTCTAGAAGGTCAAAATCCAACCTTCTTTCTTCCTCATTGTTGACCATATTCATTGAGAGCATCCTCGGCGTTGGCAGGCCGATCTCCGCAGGAATCACAGCTTTAGACCCATAGAATAGGCTGAACGGTGTTTTGCCATTACTTGTTTTCGGCATAGTTTTATGGGTCCATGATATGCTGGGCAACTCATCCACCCATCCTCGTCGCTGCATCCCGAGTCTTGCCTTTATACCGTCTACGATGCTCTTGTTGACTGCCTCCACTTGACCATTTCCCTGTGGGTGTGCCACTGAGTAAAAGTTATGTTCGATATTTAGCTCCTTAAACCAGTTCTGGAGGTCTTCGGCAGCGAAATTTGTTCCGTTATCGGTTATGATTCTCGGGGGTAGCCCAAAACGACAAATTATTTTTCCCAAATTAACGTTCGCACCACAGTAGATGTGGTTGATGCTAGGCCTTTTGCTTCCACCTATTTTGTGAAATAGTCTACTGCGACTATGATAAACTTCACTGCTTCTGGGGCTTCTGGGAAAGGACCAACCATATCTATACCCCATTGCTGGAACGGCCAAGCCGTTGTTACGGGGACCAGCTCATTCTTTGGGCGCATTGTTTTCAGAGCATGTCTTTGACAACCACTGCATTTCCTCAAGACCTTGACTGCATCTTGGTGCATCCCGGGCCAGTAGTATCATGCGTTCATTACTTTTGCTAACACCATTCTTGGCCCGACATGGATGCCACAAATGCCTTCATGTACTCGCGAATCAAAGAATTAGCATCTTTTGGATCTACGCATCGCAGTAATGGTCCGAGGTACGATTTCCTATACAGAATGCCATCAGACATTTGGTAATGTACGGACTTGTACTGTATTTTTCTTGCTTCGGCTTTGTTTTCGGGATGTATTCCAGACTGGAGATACATGATTATCGGAGTTATCCAGGATGTTGCTCCCAGTTGGATGACGTTCACTTGCCTTAATAGTACTGATGGATTGCTTAGAACCTCAATGCGCACGTCTTTGGCCAGATGCTGGAAGCTGGTGGATGCGAGTTTGCTTAGTGCATCTTGTCACACCCCGATATTTCCACATATTACCGGCGGGCCCGGCGGGGAGTATCGTGACGTAGTTGATATCATCATAGTCAATACACACAATATAATAGCACAGCAGAAGTCTGGGTGAATAAACTATTACAAACCATATTGTCTGAGTGTTCGAGTTTATGAATGTACAGACTGGAATGTAATAAGATCCACTGGCGGATCATAAATGTACAAAGAAACAAAAATAACAGACTGCAGGCATCTTATTGATTTGCAAGATCCTTTATTGATACCCTATAGCTCCAGCCTATTTTGAGAGGTACCTGTCAAATCAGTCTTTAAGAAAATACATCAGTTTACACTGGTTAATACAATTAACTGACTCTTTTGAAAATATTTAAGAAAATTGATTTAGGTGCACATGGCATAAATATTTTATAACTTGGGACAATTATTTAAATATAATCTTGTATACAGATTTATATGTTTGTCATACAATTGGGGCCGGTTGGAAGCCGGTCGTGATTAACCGACTCACCACTTATAGAACCCACAAAGGAGTTATTCCCAACATGTGGGTTTATATTTAGCATTTACATCTGTCAGGTGTATGCCTACACCCCGTGCATAGGTCGTGGCCATTTTCAAATAAAATGAGCCGAAGATATCCAGGACACAGTCGTTAACCCCCAATGCTTATGTTATCAAACAAGACAGATTAAAACGGGTTATGCAATTTATTAATCACAATCCGATTAAATGATTTCATACCCGACCAGGTTGTATTATTATAATACCATATCCCAAGCCCGTATAGGGAAAATAAGTTAAAGGTATTTACCTGATGCTAGCAGTAAAAATCTTAAAGCTTTTCGAAGGCACCTTCTACCGGAAGCTATTTAATCTGTATAGAAGGTTTATTAACCTATTAGGATGCTAACATGTCTTTAATAAAGTCAAGGACTTAGACCGATTAGTTAGAAAGAAACCTTACGGTTCTAAACGCTAGATTAAGCGGAGACCGGAACAGAATGAGGTTTAGACCTGACAAGCTTGGATACTTGTATAATATGGGTAAACTAAACACATTCTGGAAATTGAGAACTTAATGATAAGGTTTGACCCGTTTCAACTATATTATGTAAACTAGTCACATAAGTCGATCCGAACGCATATACGCGTAACGGGTATCCAAATAAATTATATACAGGTCTTAACCATTATTATGCTCAAAATATGTTAATACATCAGTAAGATGTTAACACATATGCCCAAAAAGCAATTTAAACCAAAATAAGTCCCATAAGGGCATTTTGGTAATTTTAATGTCCATAAAAGAGTTTAATTGTACAACTGAGTTTCAGGTCTGATTAAATTAGTAAAAATATGAAATTTTATAATTTATAACAGTAGGACACTTGATATATATGAAAATTAGCTTATATAGCCAAACTATGTCCCATAGGGGCAATTTGGTAATTTTACATAGGCTTTAAAGGTCAAAATATACTTCTGAGTTTAAAAACTTTAGCTTACTGTATAATCATATAAATTAGCTTAAAACATCAGTGAGTAATAAGTTTTATATGTTAAAAATAGTTTTGACCCATACTAGGTGCTAAACACGCTTAAAAGTAGGTTTAAAGGGGTTTTCGGGTTAAAATAGGAAATCTGAGTTTTTGATCAGTTTATAAAGTTCAAAATACTTTATTTATCATAAGGAATCAGTAGCAAAAGGTTTGACACTCAAAAGTTATGTAAAAATCATTTTATGCATGAAAAGGGTAAAACCGACAATTAACGAAATCAAGCTTAAAATCCTATGTTATGCTCAGCCTAAAAATAATTAAAAATATTTAAAAATCCCAAAATATTATTTTACATCAGTAGGTAAGAAGTTTGGTGTCAAAAATCGGGTTTAGATAGGCTTCATGCTAATTAAGCTATTTAATTATTAAAAAGTTCCTTAATTACGCTATTAAGCATAACTCCCATTCTAGACCTCCAATTGATGTTAAACTTTTAGGACATATATAAATATCAGTAGCAAAGATATTAGTCCATTCATATTGCTAAAAATCTCAGTTGTATGTCAAAAGGGCGTTTATGGCATTATTAAGCATAATTACGATTAAGTGCATATAATTCAAACCACTAGTCACCATGCAATATAACTCCAGGGGGTTATACTACTAAGTAATGTGGTCCTAATGGAAGCTTAAAACATGGGAGAATTAAGCTTAAACGGGTCAGAACTGAAAGTCAAAGCAAAAGTCAAGCTTTTGCGACTTTCGGTTATAAACTGACCTTCGACTATTAATTGTCGGGTTAGGACTGATAAAACATGTTTTAATATTGATTACCAAGTCATTAGATTGTTAAAATATAATTTAGAACCTCTGGTTTATTAATTAGAATCATTTTTTGTAATTTCTGTCCAGTTTGACTTTTTGTCAAACTACTTTGACCCGACAATTAACCAGTCAAACGAGATAATTAGGAGGTGCCCTTTTAAGGGTTAATCACCTACACTAATGTGGTCTTATAACCACTTTCAATTTGATCAGTGTTTAAGCCACATGTAATTAAAACGAAAGTCAAACTAATTTTACGATAAGTTTGACTTTAGAGTAATTAAGCTAAATTAAACGACTAAACAAGTAATTAGAAGCTTACTTAAGGTCCTAGCAAACTTTTCTACACTTGATAATCCTCTTCTTGTCCTTAGCAAGCTCCAGATGTTGTTGAGTAGCAATTGTTGCAAATGTGTGTCAAGAACACATGAACTATGCTTTCTTATATAGCAATTTCCTTGAAGCTAGATCACTTCCAGATGTTATTGGAGGCTCTGAGATCGACCCAGGTGTCTAAGCTATTAATTTTAACCGACTTACAGCTCCCTAGGTCGTTACAAACTAGGTTAAGGCGGTGGAACAGCCAAAACCCGCACCTGGCAGCTGATTTCTGATTTGGGCATGCTGAGGCGGGCTGTCACACCCCCAAAATCCACACGCGGAGTACCACCGCTTGGAGGCGTGACTGACCAGGATCAAGCCACCAATCATATTGAACATATAAGTAATAAATAAAAGTAAATGTAATCCATCACAATACAATTGGTGTTCACTCAAAAAAATAGAATAAGTACCGGAAGCATAATATGAAATCCCAACATAAGTATCAAGTTCAAAGTGTTATAAAGTTTAACGTGGCATCCATGATCCATGCCCCACAACGACTGCGCCTCCCGTGCAAGCTCCATGGGTACCTAAGGTCCTGCAAGGCATGTAACAGAGAGTCAACAACAAAGTTGAGCGAGTCCACGGTTGGTTGTTCAGTTATAGTAATCGTATTGTAAATCGTATGTTCATTTAGTGAACCATGTTTCGTATGTATTTGCATCGCGGCCCTCTAGGCATGTTGGCGAAGATTAGTGGGGGTTTCCCATGTTTTCTAGACTAGGTATATTTGTATCGCAGCCCACCCGGCATGTGTGCGAAGTTTAGAGTATGGTTCGCAGCCATTCCAGGCATGTGTGCGAAGATTAGTTCTATTATCGCAGCCATTCCCGGCGTGTGTGCGAAGAGAAGTATTAGTGTTAGTATCGTGGCCATTCCAGACGTGTGTGCAAAGAGTAGTATTTGTATCACTAGTCTAGCAGTATCTACAAGGAACCTGCCTCTCCCGAGGTCAGTGGTACGTAATTCCAGTATCAATGTGTGTACAAGTAATCATCCAAACCCATTCCCAACCCCGGGAATCCCATGCCTTGGTAAGAGTGTGAACTCACCTTGGTTTGCTCGGTATGCTAAGTTAAGTGCTCACAATTTATCAGTCAAGTCCTATATTTATGCACGTACATTCAGTCAGTACATGTTTGTAAGGTTTCACATGCCATTTATGTCACATAGTGTGTTTATGCATTTCTCATCAAGTAGCACATAACAGTTGGTTCATGTTCACACAGTCATACTCCATTTAACTGAGTTATTAGTAATATCTAACATGGTTAATCAATTAACATGCTTGATGGGGTTAACAGACTTAACCAGGTTAATGTATTAAGCAAAGATGACAAGCTTCCAGAATTAACAAGCATAACAGGCAATATTAACTAACACTGTTAATTAATTAACCGGGTTAACAAACTAGTAGAGTTACCTACTTAACGGGGTTAAGTAACTAACAAAGTTAACAAGCTAACAAGGTTACATACATAGTTTAATAGAGTTAACGGTTTAACTGAGTTAATAATTAACAGGGTTAATCAAATGAATAACTTAACTGAAACACATAATTAATAGAGTTTATATCTAACAGTACACAACGTGACGAAATCTCCTAAGTGGCGAAAACCCCTTCGAAATCCCTTAGGCCGAAAACACTTGGGCCGAAATCCCCAAGGTGTTTTCGTTAGGATGGGGATTTCGTAGGGTAGTGATTTCGTGAGTTACATCATCATCCCAATACCAGTTACACAAATCAATTCATAACATCAACTTATCCATCACACCATCATATTGCGCATGTATATATATTGTTATTTTAAAAGAATGGCCGACAAGGACTGTTGGGCATGATAGCTCTCCACATGAAATTTGATAAACTCTCCTGACAACACATGTGTGATTAGACCACTAGAAAGTATAAAACTAACAGATTATTAGGTTGTCACATGTATTGATAATGATCATGATATCCATTTACAATATTCACAATTTCCTACCACTTGTCAGTGGGTCACATGCATACAATCCATCATTCCCTAGTATGCATTACATGGAAACAGGTAGTTATTTCTCATAAGCATATCATCCAATCATTAAATCAACCGACTTGTGTATTCATATAATTTACTATATCGCTCTTAACAACATTCAACCAGAATTATTTTCATAATCACCGAATTTACTAAATCACCATGTAATCAAGATCAACACACAATCATCAGATTATTCCTGGAGAGGCACAACCTAATCTCATAGCATCGGATTATAAGTATTCCTTATCATACAAATCGATTCAATCATAAGTTCACAATCATTACCTACTAGCAGTTTATTCATGATGTCAAATAGTCACATGATTTCAACCAAATAAACATATACATACGGACATGTAGTGATTTACTAAGAAGTCATGCATGATTCAAACAACAGTGCAACTAACTGAGACGGAAGGTCACTAGATCGATCGAGAGGAAAGGCTTGAAACTTGCAGTTGCCGTCGCACAATGAGAAGCAATAGAGACTCTAGGGTTTGGCGATTAAACTTACACGTAAAGATTGGAAATAATATAACTGCTTCACTAGTGGGCCTAAAGCCCATCTTGATTTCGTCCACAAGCCTCTAGACGAAAACACCAAGGTGTTTTCATCCAAGACTGATTTCGTGGGGGGTGTTGGGCCTAATAGATCCCTTTTTGTTTTCATTAATTACACAAGGCTTATCACAAATACAAATTATATAATATAAACCCACTTATAATGCACACTATAAATAAATATAAAATCACACTTTGTAAGCAAGTAATAAGTGTAATAAGTCGAGTAGAGACCTTGAAAACTCGGGTTGTCACATTATCCCCAACTTGAAAGAAATTTCGTCCCGAAATTTAGCATGCGGTTACTGAGGAAGCTAGTTGTGCTGCGTTGTTTCCTGGTTTTCCTAGGGTGTCACATCATCCCCCCGTTGATTTGGAATTTCATCCCGAAATTCTGTAGTAGCTTCAGTCTCAGTAGTGGTTGCACTGTTTTCGAATAACTGGGGATACTTGAGTTTCATTTGGTCTTCTCGTTCCCAGGTGAACTCTGGGCCACGACGGGAGTTCCAACGAACTCGAACAAGAGGTATTCTAGTGTGCTTGAGGACCTTAACATCCCGGTCCGTGATTTCAACAGGTTCCTCGACGAATCATAACTGTTCGTCGATAGTGAGCTCCTTAAAAGGAACTATGAGGGTCTCATCTGACAGACACTTCTTCAGATTCGACACGTGGAGAACGTTGTGAACTGCACTGAGTTCAGCTGGTAAGTTCAGTCTGTAGGCCACTTTGCCTATTTTCTCAATGATTTCGAATGGTCCGACATATCGCGGATTGAGGTTGCCTCGTTTGCCAAAACGAACCACACCCTTCCAGGGTGAAACTTTGAGTAGCACTCGATCCCCAACCTGGAACTCGAGTGGTTTCCTGTCTTTATCGGCGTATGCTTTCTGACGGTCACGAGCTGCCGCCATGCGTTGTCGTATTTGAGCAATCTTTTCTGTTGTGTCTACTACCAGTTCTGGACCAGTGATCTGACTAACTCCCACCTCTGCCCAACAAAGAGGTGACCGGCATTTACGCCCGTACACTGCCTCAAACGGAGCAGCTTTAATGCTGGTGTGGTAGCTGTTATTGTACGAAAATTCCAGAAGTGGCAGATGCTTTTCCCAGCCGTTGCCAAAGTCAATTACACATGCACGAAGCATGTCTTCTAAAGTTTGAATAGTGCGCTCAGACTGCCCATCCGTCTGAGGGTGATAAGCTGTGCTCATATCTAAACGTGAGCCGAAAGATTTGTGCATCGCTTGCCAAAGTTCTGAAGTAAAACGTGCGTCATGATCAGAGATAATACCTTGAAACCACTTCTTTTAAGTAGATGTCTGCTAAGGTAGAGAACTTGTCTGTTTCCTTAATAGACAGGAAGTGTGCAGACTTAGTGAGTCGATCCACGATCAGCCAAATAGTAACATTCCCACGTTGAGATCTAGGCAGGCCGGTAACAAAATCCATGGAAATTTGCTCCCATTTCCATTGTTGTATCTCAGGTTGCTAGAGTGGGCCTGAAGGTTTCTGATATTCCGCTTTAACTCTTGCACAAGTCAAACACTTGCTAACGTAAGTTGCTATGTGAGCTTTCATGCTAGGCCACCAATATGTAGTTTTCAAATCGTGGTACATTTTATCCGAACCAGGATGTACCGAGTAGCGAGACTTATGAGCTTCATCCATTACAAGCTCGCGTGAGTTGCCGTAGAGTGGCACCCAAATGCGTCCTGTTACGTAGTAGGTACCGTCTTCCTTTTGTTCTAATCGTTGCCTTGAGCCGCGTAGGGCTTCAGCCCTGATGTTTTCTGGTTTTAATGCTTCTACCTGAGCGTCTCGTATCTGTGCAGGAAGACTAGACTGAATAGTGAGTTGCAACGCTCGTACACGCCTAGGTGTAGTATCCTTTCGACTGAGGGCGTCGGCCACCACATTGGCTTTGCCCGGATGGTACTTTATAGCACATTCGTAATCGTTCAGTAATTCGACCCATCGACGTTGTCGCATGTTCAACTCTTTCTGTTTGAAGATATTCTCGAGACTCCTGTGATCGGTGTAGATGGTGCACCTGGTACCATACAGGTAATGTCGCCATATCTTGAGCGCAAAAACAACAGCTCCCAGCTCTAAATCGTGTGTAGTGCAATTCCATTCGTGAATCTTAAGTTGGCACGAAGCATAAGCAATAACTTTATCCCGTTGCATCAACCCACATCCAAGACCTTGGATGGATGCGTCGCAGTGGACTACAAAATCGTCCGTGCCTTCAGGCAATGAGAGAGGATAGGTGCGCTACAATGTCTATCCTTTAAGTGTTGAAATGTTGTTTCCTGTGTATTACCCCAACGGTAAGCAACACCCTTCTGTGTCAGTAGTGTAAGCGGCTGTGCAATCTTTGAGAAGTCTTTGATGAACCGTCTATAATAACCCGCCAAACCTAAAAACTGGCGTATTTCGGTTGGTGTGCGAGGTGCAGGCCAGTTCTTGATCGAATCTACCTTGGATGGATCAACATGAATCCCATCCTTGTTTACCACATGGCCTAGGAAGTGGACTTCACGAAGCCAGAAGTCGCATTTTGAAAACTTGGCGTACAGCTGTTCCGTTCGAAGAAGTTCCAAAATAAGTCGTAAATGATGCTCGTGTTCCTCCTGACTCTTCGAGTAGATCAGGATGTCATCGATAAAAACAATAACAAACTTGTCAAGATAAGGTTTGCACACCATGTTCATAAGATCCATGAATACCGCAGGCGCGTTTGTTAGCCCGAATGGCATGACTAGAAACTCATAATGGCCGTAACGAGTTCTAAATGCTGTTTTGGAGACGTCCTCATCCCGGACTCTCAGTTGGTGATAGCCTGACCTCAGGTCAATCTTCGAGTAATAGCTCGACCCTTGCAACTGGTCGAATAAGTCGTCGATGCGTGGAAAAGGATAGCGATTCTTCATGGTCACCTTGTTCTGTTCACGGTAATCTATGCACATGCGGAAGGTACCATCCTTCTTCTTTACAAACAATACGGGAGCTCCCTAGGGCGAAGAGCTAGGACGAATAAAACCCTTATCCAAGAGTTCTTTTAGTTGTTTGGACAATTCCTCCAGTTCGGTTGGAGCTAAAATATACGGTGCACGAGCTATTGGTGCTGCTCCAAGAGCTAGTTCAATCTGGAATTTGACCTGGCGGTGAGGCGGTAGCCCAGGTAACTCTTCAGGAAACACTTGAGGAAAGTCGCGTACAACTGGAATATCCTCTAACTTCTTCTCATTCGTCGATGTATCTGTAACGAGTGGTAAAATAGCTATGTGGCCCTTTCGCAAACACTTCTGAGCCTTCAAGAAGGAGATGATGCCACTCACGACACCACTCTTGTCGACTTGAACTTCGAGAGGTTCTTTGCCAGAACGGGGAATACGAATGATCTTCTCCTTGCATAGGATCTCTGCTTGTTGTTGGGATAACCAATCCATCCCAATGACGATGTCGAAACTACCCAAGGCTATAGGAATGAGGTTGATGGAGAAGGTCTGACCAGCTAAGACAAGGTTACAACTCTTGACTACCAGAAGATTGCTGACCAGGGCTCTGATAGTCATCAATCTTTCGCTGCCGTGCCTGGGACTGAACTGAAGTTGAACCCTTGCTGGAGGTTCCATCCCACTTTCGTTTGTTGTCACTGGGAGTAGCAGAAGTAGTAGTAGTAGTAGCACCTATACGCTTAGGCAGTTTGTTCTGTTCCACTGCCTGGTCCGTGAGACGATGAGTAAAACGAGTAACATACTGGATAGTAGCAAGGTTAGTAGCAGTCATATGAATTTGAATCTCTGGTACTAAGCCTTTGAGGTACAGCTCAATGCGCTTGATGGGAGGATCCACCATAGTTGGACACAACACTGTCATTTCGTTGGATCGTTTCGCGTACGCTTCTATCTCTGACCCCGTCATCTTCAGGTTAAAGAACTCCACTTCCAGCTTGTGGATGTCATCACGACTACAGTATTCATGTTTGATCAGTTCCTTAAAATCATTCCATGGGGTGGCATTAACAGCCGTCAGCCCCAACATCTGAACTTGCGCGTTCCCCCAAGTTAGCGCAGTGCCTTCGAGAGTACCAGTGGCGTACTTCACCCTACGAGTCTCAGGGCATTCACACATCTCGAAGACCGATTCGAGTTTTTCAAACCAATGGAGGAGTCCAACGGCTCCTTCAGTGCCACTGAAAGTATTAGGACGACAGTCCATTAACGTCTTGAATGTGCATACATGTGGCTGAGCGTCTTGACCTGTCGTGTGCGTAAGAGTAAACATACTTGAGCACGAGTGTTGGTTTACGAGAGTAGGATCTAAAGATCCTAGTGTAAGTGGTGATGGCAGGTTACACCTCCTGCCTGGGCAGCTGCGAGTGCTGCAGTAACTTGTTCAGTGATCGAAGCCGCCAACTGGGCTTGAGTTAGGTTAACGCGTCCACTCATGATCTTGACATCAAGGAGAACATGAGTAAGAGAGGTTCGCGAATAGTGCGATGACAGAAGAGAGTGAGCACACAAGTATTCTCAAGCAATAGGGGTTATGTGTATCTAAGTATACCATGAGCAAAGTTCTATGTAATTCTAGCAAGTAGGCAATAAAACATATACCATATTACCTAGAATGTTGAGTCTTGCACGTGGAGCGAGGCGTCGTTGTGGATCGTTGAGCACTGTTCAGGTTATAGTCTGGTTTTAACAAAAACTTTTTCCCTTATTAAAACCAAGTTCTCTATAACCAATGGCTCTGATACCAATCTGTCACACCCCCAAAATCCACACGCGGAGTACCACCGCTTGGAGGCGTGACTGACCAGGATCAAGCCACCAATCATATTGAACATATAAGTAATAAATAAAAGTAAATGTAATCCATCACAATACAATTGGTGTTCACTCGAAAAAATAGAATAAGTAGCGGAAGCATAATATGAAATCCCAACATAAGTATCAAGTTCAAAGTGTTATAAAGTTTAACGTGGCATCCATGATCCATGCCCCACAACGACTGCGCCTCCCGTGCAAGCTCCATGGGTACCTAAGGTCCTGCAAGGCATGTAACAGAGAGTCAACAACAAAGTTGAGCGAGTCCACGGTTGGTTGTTCAGTTATAGTAATCGTATTGTAAATCGTATGTTCATTTAGTGAACCATGTTTTGTATGTATTTGCATCGCGGCCCTCTAGGCATGTTGGCGAAGATTAGTGGGGGTTTCCCATGTTTTCTAGACTAGGTATATTTGTATCGCAGCCCACCCGACATGTGTGCGAAGTTTAGAGTATGGTTCACAGCCATTCCAGGCATGTGTGCGAAGATTAGTTCTATTATCGCAGCCATTCCCGGCGTGTGTGCGAAGAGAAGTATTAGTGTTAGTATCGCGGCCATTCCAGACGTGTGTGCGAAGAGTAGTATTTGTATCACTAGTCTAGCAGTATCTACAAGTAACCTGCCTCTCCCGAGGTCAGTGGTACGTAATTCCAGTATCAATGTGTGTACAAGTAATCATCCAAACCCATTCCCAACCCCGGGAATCCCATGCCTTGGTAAGAGTGTGAACTCACCTTGGTTTGCTCGGTATGCTAAGTTAAGTGCTCACAATTTATCAGTCAAGTCCTATATTTATGCACGTACGTTCAGTCAGTACATGTTTGTAAGGTTTCACATGCCATTTATGTCACATAGTGTGTTTATGCATTTCTCATCAAGTAGCACATAACAGTTGGTTCATGTTCACACAGTCATACTCCATTTAACTGAGTTATTAGTAATATCTAACATGGTTAATCAATTAACATGCTTGATGGGGTTAACAGACTTAACCAGGTTAATGTATTAAGCAAAGATGACAAGCTTCCAGAATTAACAAGCATAACAGGCAATATTAACTAACAGTGTTAATTAATTAACCGGGTTAACAAACTAGTAGAGTTACCTACTTAACGGGGTTAAGTAACTAACAAAGTTAACAAGCTAACAAGGTTACATACATAGTTTAATAGAGTTAACGGTTTAACTGAGTTAATAATTAACAGGGTTAATCAAATGAATAACTTAACTGAAACACATAATTAATAGAGTTTATATCTAACAGTACACAACGTGACGAAATCTCCTAAGTGGCGAAAACCCCTTCGAAATCCCTTAGGCCGAAAACACTTGGGCCGAAATCCCCAAGGTGTTTTCGTTAGGATGGGGATTTCGTAGGGTAGTGATTTCGTGAGTTACATCATCATCGCCAATACCAGTTACACAAATCAATTCATAACATCAACTTATCCATCACACCATCATATTGCGCATGTATATATATTTTTATTTTAAAAGAATGGCCGACAAGGACTGTTGGGCATGATAGCTCTCCACATGAAATTTGATAAACTCTCCTGACAACACATGTGTGATTAGACCACTAGAAAGTATAAAACTAACAGATTATTAGGTTGTCACATGTATTGATAATGATCATGATATCCATTTACTATATTCACAATTTCCTACCACTTGTCAGTGGGTCACATGCATACAATCCATCATTCCCTAGTATGCATTACATGGAAACAGGTAGTTGTTTCTCATAAGCATATCATCCAATCATTAAATCAACCGACTCGTGTATTCATATAATTTACTATATGTTGGTGCACTGAATGTCTGCTGATTACGTCATAATCAAGTCTTGTGTCTAGATAGTTTGAATGAACACACATTAGGGTTTTACTTGTTTATCTTGTAGATTTCACTTGAATGAGTTCTTGTGTAATTCAAGCTAAATCAAGATTTAGCTTGAAATGGTTCAAGGGAAATCAGATTTACCTTGAAATGGTTCAAGGGAAATCAGATTTAGCTTGAACTGGTTCAAGCGAAATCTGATTTAGCTTGAACAGTCTCAAGCGAAATCTTAGATCTATAAATAGGTTGTGTGGTTCATTTGTCAAGTAACGAGGTCATTGTATGAGAGACGAAGTGATGCCGGTTTTGTATTAGAATACGTTGTATAAGCACGAATATTAATCAGAAAAGAAGGATTAAAAGGATTAGAGCTGTTATGACTTTGTTTACGTTGATTCCGCCTTCGTACGCAAAGATGAACTTCCTTAACTGACGGTTTAAGGTCGTAGAACGGTCCAAAAAGTGGTATCAGAGCTCAGGACGAGGAGTTCATACCATAGCAGCGGATTCTCTTCTTTCTACTCATTTCTTTTTATATTTTTCAGATCTGAACAAGTTCAAACGGTCGAAATGATCTGATTTTCGAGTATCTTGTGTAAAACTGAGTTTTAACAAAGCCTACAAAGATTCGGACTAAAATTCAGATTAAAACATGTTAAAAATGACCTAAAACTAGATTTTGCTTGAAAGAGTTCGTAGGTTAAGACAGATTTCGCTTGAAAAACAGACAATTTCACTTGATTTTTGGACTATTGCTTGAGTAGTTCAAGCGAAATTGAGTTGTTAAGGATTTCGCTTGAATCAGAACTTTCTTGGATTTCGCTTGAGTCATCTGAAGCGAAATAGATTATCTGGTTTTCGCTTGAAACTGTTGAATCTGATCTTGTGGGATTTCGCTTGAAGTTTCTGGTCAGTTGAAGCGAAATAGTAGTTTTCGCTTGAAAAGTGCTTGGATCAGATTTCGCTTGAACAGTATTATTGTGCTGATTTCGCTTGAAGTCATTTCATTTCAAAGAATTTCGCTTGAACTTGCTGATTTTTCAAAACCTAAAAATTTTCTAAGTGTTTGACTGATTTTTCAGGTACGTTCAAGATGGATGATATTTTCATGAACCCGTTTAGCGATATGTACGCGTTCGCTGGAGATTCCGGAAACACTGATACTTCGTCAAGCAATGTGAATGATAACCCGCCAAAGGAGAAGAAAAAGGAAGCTTGGGAATCGGAAAGTGCTTTTGGAACATTCAATAAACCTCCAAAGCTAATGGCTATTGAGGAGTATAGTCGGTGGTCCAGAAAATTTGAAGACTGGTTGATGGCATTCGCATTTCCTAGCTGGAAAAGTTTGAAAAACGGTTATGCCAATGGAAAGAAACATGGTGAAACTTTAAGAGCAGCTGAGGAAATTGAATCGTTTGTAGCTGAACAAAAGTGTGTGGCGCTGTTATTTTAGTCCGTCCAGGAAGACATAATCTCATTGATCGATTATTCAAATGCAAAAGATCTTTGGGAAAAGTTAGAAAAGAAATGTTTAGGAAGTACTGATATCGTGAAAAACAAAAAGAAACTTCTTAGGAAAGAGTTTGATGTGTTTGGTTGTCTTAAGAATGAGTCAGTGTGTAAAATGATTGAAAGGTTCGGTCATCTGAAGCTGGAATTAGCAAGACATGATATCAGATATTCTGATGATGAGCAAGTAGACAAGTTGTTCGATTCGTTGCCAGACGAGATGGAGTGGAGATATTATGCTCTCATGCTTAAGAACACTATTCCTTCTGAATTGTTGAAACCAGATTTGGTGATTGAGAAACTTGAAAGTCATGAACTGGAATTGAAGAAGACCTACAAAGTTAATCATTCATCTTATCAACAGAATCTGGATCTATACTATCCAAAAAGCATGATGCCAAAAGCAACTTCACCAAAAACTGCGTTTTCTGTTGAAAATGTGTCGACAGCCGGCAAAGAAAGTCAAAGTGGTCAAAGCAGTGGAAGTCACAGTGGTTTTCACAGTGGATCTTCATCTTCTGAAAGTCATTCTGATGTAAAGAATTGTTTTCAATGCAACATCGCAATAGACTTGAAGAATGCTCAGAACTTTGATGAGGAATCGGCCAAGCAGCAAATGATCTTTCTAGCATCGGTGTTGGAATCGTATGAAGGGCTGGTAGCTGGAAAGACAGGCAACACAAATCTGACGAAAGAAGATTATGATCAGATTGATCCGGAGGAAATGGAACTGATCGATATTCGTTGGGCTATGGCAAGTGCTGTTCGCCGAGCACAGCGTTTTATGGAAATTACCGGAAGAAAAACAATTGGTGGTGCATCTACTAAATTGGGGTTCGATAAATCGAAGGTGACTTGTTTCAAGTGTAAGCAGAAGGGTCACTTCAAACGAGAATGCCGAAATGCTTATGCAGATGAGTCGGAGAACCCTTTCAGAGATGATTACTACAAGAAGGCGATTTATCACCAGAATAAATCCGAACCGCCTAGATTAAAGCAGGTTGAAGACAACAGAGAGAAATCTAGAGCTCTTGCAGTGATTTACGATGATGAGGGTTATGATTGGAGTCAAGAGGTTCTACCAGAAGAAGATGCGGTTGGTTACGCATTCATGGCTAGAAATGACGATCCTATTCCGTGAAAAGACGATCGAACTGAAGAGCAAAAGTATAGATACAGAAAAATGATAGCTGAAAACAAAATCATTAGAATATCTGTTATCTATCTGGAAGCAAGGAGAGCTAATAGATGGGATCCAGATAGAGAGTGCTATCTTGATGAGTATGGAAATATTGCAATTGATGATAGTACGCTTGATATTGAAGCCATAATCCAGCAATACAAAGAAGATGATGAGTACTGGCAACACAAATGGTGGGGAACTCCAACTTCGAAAATGATTGAAGAAGAGAAAGAGAAAGAGAGAAAGGAGAAAGAAGAGATCGAGAAAGCAAAGAAGATTGATACTGGAGTTATTGACACAACGCAGGAGTTGACTGCTGAAAATCTTGGAAGAATGGCTGACAAAGTGCTAGCTGCTAAGGCACTTGAGGTAGACTCTAACTCCGTGTCTGAGTCAAAAAGCCAGGTCAGTTCAGATGTGTCAACGAATGTGTCAGGTAAGAAAATCGATGGAAATGCTGATTGCAAAAATTGCAACAAAGAGTGCAAATTTTGTAGCACAGTCACGTATCTCAACGGGAAGAAAGTTGATGATCTGACAGCTAAGGTCAGAAGCGTTGAGAATCAGATTCTTGATCGTGACAAAACAGTTAAAGCTTCAACTGAACGGATAAGAGAATTAACTAAACAAATTGAAAATGATAAAATTGATCATGACAAAATTAAACAAGAAAATGAAAAGTTGATTCTTGAAAACCGTCAGATTTCTGAAAAATTTGAAAAACTAAAAAGCACATTGAAAGATTGTGATGATCGAAATGGTAAAACTTTTAAAGAAAATGAACATCTAAGAGCAGTGCTTAGAGTCAAAGAAGAATCAATCAATCAACAACTGGATGAAATCGCTAAATTGAAACTTAAAGTTCAAGAGGCTGTAATCGAAAACGAGCGAATCCAGTTGAAGCTTAACAGTTACAGCTCCGCAAGCTTTGTTTTGCAACATATCATTCCCAAACCCATCGGGAAAGACAAAGTAGGCGAAGATGTGTATTGTGATGGAACTGGGGTGGGGTTTCATCAAGTTCCACCACCTGTTCTTGATAATTACACTAAGAAGCAATCTGGGTTGGTTGAAATTGAGGAAGAAAAAGAAGTTAAACTTCCAGAAAACATTGATGTTACTTTTACGTCATCTGATGATAGTGTTCAGACAGAGATTGTTAAGAGTACAGCTGAAAGTGTTTTGATGTCTGATTCAACTGAAGATGATGGGTGTTTCTTAGACAAATACATTCAGAAATCAAAGTCCAAAAACAACTTAAGTGATGAACCGGGTCTTGTGATGTACAAGATGGCTGGATCTGATAAGTTGTATTCGGATTCTGAGTTTCCAATTGAGAATGTTAATGTGAAAAAGTTGACAAATGTTTTCAAGTTAGTTGAAGTTGAATTGTCAGAAGTGAACAGTTTGAGCCAAACAAAAAGGCAAATGAATTTTGAGAAAGATAAAGCTTACTACAAAAAGCCTGTTGTTCCACCACGTTTTTATAATAATAATCGAAACAAATGGTCGGGTGGTTATCGAGGTGGTAATAGTTATCAGAAAAAGAGTTTTCAAAACAAGAGGTTTGCTGAAAAGAAGGTGTTTGTGAACAGTTCAAGTTCACTTTCTGATGAGGAAAATGAAATTTTTTCAAAATCAAATAAAGAGTTTTTTGAGAAAAGAGCTTCACATTATCAGTCTGAAGGCACAAGTCTAGGTGTTGATACTCGAACATGTTTTAGATGTAATCAAGTGGGTCACATTGCACGAAAGTGTACCAATGTGAAGCCTAAGACTGAAACTGTGAAGATTCAACAGAAGAAAGTTGATGTGAAGGGTAAAGCACCAATCATTGTTGAGAAAAAGAGTGTGAAAAATAACAACATCAAAGTGAAAAATGAACTTGTAAAGAAAGTGGTAACTAAAAACGACAAGTTTTATAAACAGGTTGCGTTATCTCAACAAGTTTGGAAACCAAAAACTGAAATGAAAATTTCAACTTATGAAGTGAAAAAGGCTGAAGAATCAATTTCGGTTGATTATGATGCAAATTTTCCACCTTTGAAGGCTGAAAATTTCAAAATTCAAATTGCGAGAGTCAAGGTTACACCTAAGGCTGATGAGGCCTGGGTGGACACCATGTTCGAATAAGCAGTTTGAATTGCCGGAGCTTCCTGGTTCGCGAAGCATGAATCGGCATCTTTATTAAAGTTGGTTAATTTGAAGTTTGTTATGTGCAGGATCTTCCAAGAGCCATTTCAAGATGGATCATGGATAGTGGCGCATCTCGACATATGACAGGAAAAACTGCATTACTGTATGATGTGAAGAATATCAATGGTGGTTATGTGGGATTTGCAGGTCATGAAGGTGGTCGAATTGTAGGTGAAGGAACGTTATCTAATGGGATTGTGACGTTTGAGAGAGTTAACTACATCACTGAGCTGGAGAACAATCTGCTTAGTATCTCGCAGATTTGTGACAATCAGTATACTACTTACTTCACTGATAAAGAATGTTTGATCTTGAAACCTGGTTTTGTTATTCCTGAAGAATGGATTATCATGAGGGCACCTAGAGTGAATGATTTATATGTGTTAGATATGAGTGTAGCAACTACAACTACTGGTCAAGCACATTGTTTCGTGTCTAGAGCAACTGAGAAAGAATCAAGATTGTGGCACCGCAAGATGGGGCATATTCACCTAAGGAAGATGAATCACTTGGTGCACAATGATTTGGTATTGGGAGTTAATATCAAAGGTTTTCATCTGGAAGGGGAGTGCATTAGCTGCATCAAAGGCAATCAGAAGAAAAAGTCACACCCTACAAAGCAAGTCAATTCAGTTTCGAGACCTCTAGAAAGACTTCACATGGATTTGTTTGGTCCGGTGAATGTCAAAAGTATTACAGGAGATTACTATTGTTTGGTCGTTACTGATGATTATTCCAGATTTTCGTGGGTTTCTTTCTTGAAAACGAAAGATGAAACATTTGACAGTTTGATGGGGCTGTTCAGGAAGATTGAGAATTTGTACCAAAGGCGTATCAAGAGAATTCGAAGTGATAATGGTACTGAATTTAAGAACAGTAAGATGGAAGAATTTTGTGATGAAAGAGGTATTTTGCATGAGTTTAGTGCTCCGTACACTCCGCAGCAGAATGGAGTCGCAGAACGCAAAAACCGGACGCTAATCGAGACGGCTAGAACTATGCTCGCAGATTCAAAGTTACCGATTAATTTTTGGGCTGAAGCTGTTTCCGCCGCATGCTATACGCTCAACAGGGTTCTCACTGTCAAGAAGTTCAACAAAACATGCTTTGAGCTTATCAATAATCGCAAACCGAATTTCAAGTATCTAGAACCATTCGGGTCACCCTGTACGGTTATAGAGCCTCATGGAAAGTTTGGTCCGAAGAGCATTGAGGGTATATTTGTTGGTTATGCAAATCCGTTGCGACGTGTCTTCGTTCCAAGTGAAAAGCGGATTATTGAAGCTGCAAATGTTGAATGTCAAGGTTATACTATGCCGCCGCAGAATCCTGGTGATTCATGGCGTTATCATTATGACAAACTTTGGGATTCGTTTGACATGAGAGAAGAATCAGAGGATGATGAAGATTTCTTTGATGAGTTGGATATTTTGTGTGAATATGAGTCGCAGTTAAGGTTCCCAGCTGAGTATTCGAGGAGACCACGGGAAACTTCAAATGACGATGAAGCAGGTCCGAGTAATGCTGGTGAACATGATGATGTCCAACAGAATGAAGTTGCTCAGGATAATCAGTCGGATCAGAATGATAATCTAGAAGCTGAAAACATGCCAGTCTTTGATCATGGTGATTCAGATTCAGATTCTGAGGGGGAGCAAATTCAGATTTCAAGTCAAAAAAACCAGGTTGGTGAACAAGATGCAGAGCAGAATGTTACTAATCTGGAGGGAAATGTAGATGTTCCAAGTGAAGTGATGCCGCGAACTTTTTCATATCATCCAGAGGAGTTGATCATAGGAGAATTGCAGACAGGCGTTCGCACTCGAAATCAGATTGATAAAGGGCTTACATGTTTTTATACAAAAGTTGCTCCTTTGCAAACTGAATTCTCGTTAAGTTGTTTTATCTCGCAGGTTGAGCCAAGAACTTACAAAGAGGCGCTTACTGAAGACTCTTGGGTCAATGCAATGCAGGAGGAACTTAGTCAATTTGAGAAACTGGGAGTGTGGAAGTTAGTTGATTTGCCGGATGGTCAGAGAAAGATTAACACCAAGTGGGTGTTCAAGTGTAAAAGGGACGATAGAGGAGTTGTTGTAAGGAACAAAGCTCGACTCGTTGTTCAGGGATTTAGTCAATAGGAGGGGATTGATTTTACCGAAGTCTATGCTCCTGTAGCACGACTAGAGGCAATCAGAATTTTCCTAGCATTTGCGTCTTGGAAGAACTTCAAAGTTTATCAGTTGGATGTTAAATCGGCGTTTCTCTATGGGAAGGTTAAAGAGGAGGTTTATGTCGGTCAGCCACCGGGCTTCACCGATCCAATCCACAAAAACAAGGTCTACTTATTGGACAAAGCGCTGTATGGTTTACATCAGGCCCCGAGAGCCTGGTACGAGACTTTGTCTCAACACCTACTAGCCAACAAGTTCATTCGTGGAAAAGTGGATGCCACTCTCTTCACTAAAAAAGTCGATGGTCATCTTCTGATAGTTCAGATTTATGTGGATGATATAATCTTTGGGTCGACAAATGAAAATCTATGCAAAGATTTTGAATCAGTGATGAAGCAAAAGTTTGAAATGTCATCAATGGGGGAGATGAAATTCTTTCTGGGTTTACAAGTTGAACAACTTCCTGAGGGAATTTTCATTCATCAGTCAAAGTATGTTCATGATATTCTAGAGAAATTTGGGATGTCAAGTTCTACTCCAGCTGCTACCCCACTTGCAACAAATCATGGGATTCACCCAGATCTCACCGGAGACAGGGCTGATGAAACGTTTTACCGTTCCATGATAGGTTCTTTAATGTACCTAACTGCTTCACGTCCTGATATAATGTACCCAACGTGCCTCGCAGCAAGATTTCAGTCTAACCCGAGAGCATCGCATTTGATCATTGTGAAGAGGATATTGCGCTACCTGAAAGGAACTCCTTCATTGGGGTTGTGGTATCCTAGGAAAGGCGACTTTACGCTCGAAGGGTATTCCGATTCGGATTTCGGATGCTGCAAAGTAAATTCAAAATCAACAACTGCAGGATGCCAGTTCTTTGGTCCTAGATTGGTTACCTGGCAGTGTAAGAAACAAACGTCTGTGGCGTTATCTACATGTGAAGCGGAGTATGTTTCTGCTAGCAGTTGCTGCTCTCAGATCTTGTGGATACAGCAACAGATGCGCGACTACGGTTTGCAGTTTCTTAACACACCTCTTTTTGTTGATAATGAGGCCGCAATAAATATAACAAAAAATCCAGTACATCACGCTAAAACTAAACACATAGAAATTCGTCATCACTTTATTCGTGATTGCTTTGAGAAAAAGTTGATACGAATTGAGAAAATCCACACTGACGAACAGAAAGCTGATTTACATACCAAAGCTTTTGATAAAAATCGGTTTAAATATTTGTTAAAACTGAATGGTATGAAGCTTCTTTAAGTGTCGGATGGCATAATTGGCGTTGATGAAAGTACTGTTGCGGATGAAGACGAAAAACAATCTGCAATGGTTTGTCGAATTTTTACTTGTTTTGGTATTTAGGGGGAGTAGATGTTTGTACATAGTTATATTTTCAGAAAATACAAAAACAGTAAAAAATGAAAAAATACAAAAACATGATAAAATCTGAAAAAGAGCTTGTGTATATAGGGAAAATGATAGTACATCAGCTAGACGATTACAGTATGCTAAAGATTTGTATAGTTTAAATGAGTTAAACAGTCTCACTGATGATGTGTCGATAGGTTTTCACACATTTAGTAGATTTATTCGGGATATAAACCTAAATTCAAACTTGTGAATTCGTGGGGAACACTACTTGGATATATAGGTAACCCCTGAAATCTCGTTTGAAAGGTCTCTTAATCTGATATACTAGGTCTTTATACTCAATGATGTCTGGGGTATTATTCCGGGACTTCTGCTGAACGGTGGTTCTGACCTAGTCCCTGGCTAATACTTGTTGCAATGCTTGAAACACAGCATTAAACCCTCAGCATGCTGAAACAATAAAATTGATAAATGCTGCTGTTGTAAGCTAAAAGATCCTCTAAAGGGGACACACCGAAAAGTCGAAGCTGATATCTCTCTGCGTATACGGAAGTATCGATCTGAGATCCCTCGGCCCTCGCATACCTAATTTATATACAGATATCATTGTAGTATACTCACCTGTAAGACTGATTATTGGGATTCTGGATACGGGAGTATATTCAAGAGGTGGGACACATGAATGATCTAAGTTCATAATTCATCTAAATCGTATCCTGAGTAAATTGAAATTTGTGTGAGAATTTAAGATGGATCAGTATATCGACAATCGAGGTGAATTGTTTAAATCTGAGTATGAAATGAAGCTTAACGGTACTTGTGATTTGTCTGAAAAGCTGATTTGATTCCCTGACACGCTTGCCAAAAATATGTTTGTAAATAGTTTATTTTGTTTACTTTCTGCAATTTAAGTTTTCTGTATTTCATTTCTTAGTTTAGAACACTTTGATAAAATCCAAAAAGATTTTATTTCTGCTTTATTTTCCGACGAACCAAAGTGGAGAGTTGATTGTTGGATTCTTAGATGATTGAAGCAGATGCAGGAGATTCTGGACTGAAGAATGAGGAGAGCTTACTTTGAAGAAGTTTGAATTGTTTGAAAAGTCAAAAACAAGTTCATTAATTTGATACTTGTTATTTTCAGAAAATGGTTGAAATTGTTGTTTTTAAAATCAGTATTGATTCGTCAAAAGATCAACCAAGGTCATTAATTTGGACTTGGTAGATTAATCAAGTGATGAGGGTCATTAACTTGGACCTGAATACTTGAGTGGATTGTTAAAACTGATTGAGTTTGTGAATTTTTGGTTTGAAAGATAGAATTGTAATGTCTGTTGGTTGAGTAACAGGTTTGGACTTCATTATTCCCAACGGAAGCTAATTGTCGAAGCTTGAACCAGATATCTCAGATTCTAGCATATCGAGAGGGGGAGTCAGTGAAAGGGGGAGTCTGGATCAACGGTCAAAGGGAAGATTGAAGTTTAAAGTTTGAAGATTGAAGATAACGATTGAGGAAAGTTTTTACAACGTTTGAAGAATGATAAAGACAAAGACTTGAATCCAAAGACTTCATCAACATCCAAGGGGGAGTCTGTTGGTGCACTGAATGTCTGCTGATTACGTCATAATCAAGTCTTGTGTCTAGATAGTTTGAATGAACACACATTAGGGTTTTACTTGTTTATCTTGTAGATTTCACTTGAATGAGTTCTTGTGTAATTCAAGCTAAATCAAGATTTAGCTTGAAATGGTTCAAGGGAAATCAGATTTACCTTGAAATGGTTCAAGGGAAATCAGATTTAGCTTGAACTGGTTCAAGCGAAATCTGATTTAGCTTGAACAGTCTCAAGCGAAATCTTAGATCTATAAATAGGTTGTGTGGTTCATTTGTCAAGTAACGAGGTCATTGTATGAGAGACGAAGTGCTGCCGGTTTTGTATTAGAATACGTTGTATAAGCACGAATATTAATCAGAAAAGAAGGATTAAAAGGATTAGAGCTGTTATGACTTTGTTTACGTTGATTCCGCCTTCGTACGCAAAGATGAACTTCCTTAACTGACGGTTTAAGGTCGTAGAACAGTCCAACACTATATCGCTCTTAACAACATTCAACCAGAATTATTTTCATAATCACCGAATTTACTAAATCACCATGTAATCAAGATCAACACACAATCATCAGATTATTCCTGGAGAGGCACAAGCTAATCTCATAGCATCGGATTATAAGTATTCCTTATCATACAAATCGATTCAATCATAAGTTCACAATCATTACCCACTAGCAGTTTATTCATGATGTCAAATAGTCACATGATTTCAACCAAATAAACATATACATACGGACATGTAGTGATTTACTAAGAAGTCATGCATGATTCAAACAACAGTGCAACTAACCGAGACGGAAGGTCACTAGATCGATCGAGAGGAAAGGCTTGAAACTTGCAGTTGCCGTCGCACAATGAGAAGCAATAGAGACTCTAGTGTTTGGCGATTAAACTTACACGTAAAGATTGGAAATAATATAACTGCTTCACTAGTGGGCCTAAAGCCCATCTTGATTTCGTCCACAAGCCTCTAGACGAAAACACTAAGGTGTTTTCATCCAAGACTGATTTCGTGGGGGTGTTGGGCCTAATAGATCCCTTTTTGTTTTCATTAATTACACAAGGCTTATCACTAATACAAATTATATAATATAAACCCACTTATAATGCACACTATAAATAAATATAAAATCACACTTTGTAAGCAAGTAATAAGTGTAATAAGTCGAGTAGAGACCTTGAAAACTCGGGTTGTCACACGGGCCGCGTAAGGTATGGGGGTGGGCTTACGCGGGCCGCTTGGACCGGCTGCTCAGGTAAAACAAGTTTGAATCTTGGCAGCTTCAGTCCCTGGTCGTTCTAAACCCTTTTGAACATGGTTTTTGGCAATAGAGACCCTTGTAGTTAATTTCTTGGGGCCCAAGGATGTACAAACAAACCTTGTTAGGCTCGGGTTCGTTAAATATTACTATGAAAGCAAGTTTCATCAAGTTGACACTTCTGGCCCAAAGTCTTGAAAACATATCTAACGATCTCGAAACCTCATGAAATTTATACCACTTATTCTTAAGAGTATATTTGAATGTTTCGAAGCCTCGGTTTCGTTAAAAGGTCACTCAGAGGTCAGAATTGACATGTTGACACGTTTAACCTTTGTAATTTAATAATCTTCCGATTATTTTCATACATGGCTTCTTATATCCAATCAATCACTCGTATAAGAATATATTCATCATGTAAGGTCATTCATAGGCACAAGTTTGGCATATTGACACTTTCAGTCCCTGTGGTTTCATAGTTTCACTGTTCGACAACTTTGGTCCTTGAAACTTAATCTTTCTCATGTTTAGAGTTTAGGACACGTGTCTATACATAATTGGACACGTTTTTACGTGGTGTTACATCCTCACCCCCTTAAAAGAAATCTCGACCCCGAGATTTACTGAAATAAGTGAGGGTATTTTTGTTTCATAGTGGACTCGACTTCCCACGTATACTCAGGACCTCTACGGGCTTCCCATTTGACCTTTAATATAGGTACATGCTTCCTTTGGAGCTTTTTAACCTGTCGATCCTCGATCGATATAGGTCTTTCAACAAATCTCAAACTTTCATCAATTTGCACGTCCTTATGAGACATTGTTAGAGATTCATCGGCTAGGCATTTCTTGAGATTACAAATGTGAAACACATTATGAATCCCACTTAGCTCCTCAGGAAAGTTCAGCTTATAAGCTACATTGCCGACACATTCGATAATCTCGAATGGTCCAATATACCTAGGGCTCAACTTACCCTTCTTACCAAAACGCATCACACCTTTCCAGGGTGATACTTTCAGTAGAACTTTATCGCATATTTCAAATTTTAGAGACCTTCGCTTCCCATTAGCATAGCTTTTCTGCCTATCCCTGGAAGCTTTTAAGCGATCACGAATCTGGACAATTTTGTCCGTTGTTTCAAGGACTATATCAGGTCCTGACAACTGAGCTTCTCCTACTTCTGCCCAACAGACAGGCGTTCTGCATTTCCTACCATATAATGCTTCAAAAGGCGCAGCCTGAATGCTTGTATGGTAGCTATTATTATAGGAGAACTCGATTAAGGGTAGATGGTCATCCCAACTACCTCCTAAATCAATGACACATGCTCGCAGCATGTCTTCCAATGTTTGAATTGTACGCTCACTCTGTCCATCCGTCTGTGGATGGTAAGCAGTACTAAAATTCAAACGCGTGCCCAAAGATTGTTGGAAACTTTTCCAAAAATGTGAGGTGTATCTAGTATCTCTATCCGAGATAATAGCTACTGGTACTCCATGTAGAGCTACAATCTTATCTACATACAATTGGGCTAGTTTATCGGAGCTATGAGTCTCCTTGATGGGTAAGAAATGTGCTGACTTAGTCAGTCTATCAACAATAACCCATATGGTATCATTTCCGTGCCTTGTTTTAGGTAACTTGGTTATGAAATCCATAGTTATCATCTCCCACTTCCATGTGGGGAGTTCTGGTTGTTGAAGCAGACCTGATGGCTTTTGATGTTCCGCTTTAATCTGAGCACAAGTCAGGCACTTAGCTACATAGGTGGCAATAGATTTCTTCATACCTATCCACCAATAGTTAGCTTTCAAATCATGATACATTTTGTCACCTCCCGGGTGAACTGAGTATTTGGAGTTGTGAGCTTCCTGGAGGATTACCTCTCGAAGTCCTCCATGAATAGGAACCCAAATTCTTCCGTTCATCCTAAGAATTCCATCCTTCCCAGGTGCTAACTGCTCAACAGTTATTCCTAACTTTTCATTTGGAAAGTTATCTTCCAATACAGCATCCTTCTGTGCAGCTAATATTCTTTCATTCAGACTATTCCTCAACTCAATGCTCTTAGCATTGATCCTAATTGGTTTAACTCTTTCCTTTCGACTTAGAGCATCTGCGACCATATTCGCTTTACCAGGATGGTAGCGAATCTCGCAATCATAGTCATTTAAGGTTTCCATCCAACGACGCTGTCTCATATTGAGCTCTTTTTTATTGAACAAATGTTGGAGACTTTCGTGATCAGAAAAGATCACACATTTAGTTCCATACAAATAATGTCTCCACAATTTCAGTGCGAATACAACGGCACCCAACTCCAAATCGTGGGTGGTGTAATTCTTCTCATGCACTTTTAGTTGTCGTGATGCATAGGCAATCACCTTGCCTCGCTGCATAAGCACACAACCCATACCGGTGTGTGAAGCATCACAGTATACGACAAACTCTTCAATTCCATCTAGTAAGGTTAACACCAGAGCATTGCTCAACCTTTGCTTAAGAATCTCGAAGGATTCCTGTTGCTTTGGACCCCAATTAAATTTCACATTTTTACGCGTCAAAGAAGTTAAATGTGCAGCTATTCTTGAGAAGTTCTCGATGAATTTTCTATAATATCCTGCTAAACCTAGAAAACTTCGAATCTCAGTTGGAGTCTTTGGTGCTTCCCAATTCATCACGGCTTCTACCTTAGCGGGATCAACTTGGATTCCACGCTCACTAACAACATGTCCAAGGAATTGGACTTCGCGAAGCCAAAACTCAAACTTGGAGAATTTTGCATATAATTTCTCCTGTCTAAGTAATCCTAGAATGCATCGAAGATGCTTCTCGTGATCTACTTGATTACGAGAGTAGATAAGTATGTCATCGATAAAGACTATGACGAATTTATCTAAGTATGGCTTGCAGACCCTATTCATGAGATCCATGAATGCTGCTGGCGCATTAGTGAGCCCGAAAGGCATCACTAAGAACTCAAAATGTCCATATCTCGTTCTGAAGGCCGTCTTTGATACATCTTCAGTTCTTACTTTAAGTTGATGATACCCAGATCTCAAATCAATCTTTGAGAAATAACTCGCCCCTTGGAGCTGATCAAATAAATCATCGATCCTAGGTAAAGGATAACGATTCTTGATCGTTACCTTATTCAATTCCCGATAATCAATGCATAAGCGCATTGATCCGTCCTTCTTTTTCACGAACAATATTGGAGCTCCCTAGGGGGAAGAACTAGGTTGTATGAAACCTTTCTCCAATAGTTCATCTAATTGAGTTCTGAGATCTTTCATTTCTGTAGGCGCTAGACGATAAGGAGCTCGTGCTATAGGTGCTGATCCTGGGAGAATGTCTATCCTGAATTCTACTTGCCTCTCAGGAGGTAATCCAGGTAACTCGTCAGGAAAGACATCAGGATATTCCGAGATAATCGGAATATCTTCAATTTTAGGCTTAGGATCATTCACAGTCACTTGTGTCATGTAAATGACACATCCGCTTTTCATACACTGCGATAACTTGAGAATAGACACATTGCTAGGCAATCCGTATTGTGTATCTCCTTGAATGGTGACTGATTCACCAGAAGGGGTTTTGATAATAACTAGCTTTTTATCACAGGCAATTTGGGCTTGGTTATGCGATAACCAATCCATGCCCAAAACTATATCAAACCCAGCCAATTGGCAAAAGAGATAGAGGGATAGAATGATTCTTAATGGATATAGAACATCCATCAAGAAGAGTGGAAGCTGTTTCTCAGGTACCATCAGCAAGTTCTACCTCGTATTTTATGTCTAGAGTCTTAATAGGCAGATTCAATAAATTACAGAACTTATGGTCTACAAAAGACTTATCAGCACCGGAATCAAATAAGACTCTAGCATAATTATTATTGACGAGGAAGGTACCTGTTATGACATTTTCATCATTCACCGCTTCCCTCGCTTGCATCTGAAAAACTCTTGCATTGTTCTTCTTTGCCTCTTCAGGCTTCTTAGCATTTTTGGGGCAATTGGTTTTAATGTGGCCCTTTTCATTGCAACCATAGCAAGTTGCATCCTTAATATTTCGGCACTCAACAGACTTGTGCCCTTTCTTTTTACAGATCCCACATGGTTTGGCTTGGGGTCCTGGTTGCACTTCCCAAAGTGCCTCTTATTGCAGGTTTTGCATCTGGGCTTATCACTAGTCTGCCCCTTCTTGGAATTAAAATTCCCTTTTCCTTTCTTGTTTGACTGCGGAGACTTATCTTCCTCTCTCTTCCTCTTCCCTTCATCAATGGCTTTCTTTGCCCTACTCCTCACAACATCCAAAGTGAGGGACACAGATAGGTCTATAGCAGACCTATAAGTGGCTGGCTTAGAAGCCTTAACATTGCCTTTTACTTCAGGGGCCAAACCACCGATGAAATGCGCAATGCGTTTGGGTTCAGGAGTGACTAGGTATGGTACCAGCCTTGACATCGAGTTAAAGTTAGTCACATAGGATTTGCAATCAAGATCTTTCATTACTAAGGTGAGGAAATCAGTCTCTATCCGCTCGACTTCATGTTGGGGGCAATAAATTTCCTTAACCAAATTAACAAACTTGTTCCATGACATATTGTACAAAGGAACCTTCCCCGTGGCTTGGACTAGAGCTTTCCACCAAGTAAGGGCATCGCCCTTGAAGGATTGTGATACAAACTTTACTATATCCTCTTTAGCACATCCGCTGATGTCTATTACGGTCTCCATCTCATCTAACCATTTCATGCAATCGATTGCATCTTTTTCTCCTATAAAATCCCTTGGTTTACAGGAGACAAAGTACTTGTAGGTACATCCTTTGTTGTACCGGGGAGTCGGTTCAAGAATAGCCTGCCTCTTTGGCTCACTATCCTGGTTAGATGAGTGCTGGGACTCACTTTTCTTATGAGAACGGGGTTGAGAATGGGATCTCGAATGAGTTTGAGACCTAACAATACTAGGTTCTTTAAACTTAGCATCCATAGCCTGAGCAACTGCTGCTGTTATCATTTCTTGCAGCTCGGCACCAGTGATATTAATCCTGGTGTTGTTTCCTTCTGTGGGATGACTGTTTGCTTCATCTGAGCCAGCCATTTCTGAATACTATATCAAACATAAATGATATATTTAATTTACATATTTGATCATCGTATTGAGGAGTAGATGGTCGTGGTATTATTAAACCACATAGACCATAATAATACTAAAAGAGATAATCATATTATACAAAGTTCGTCTTGAAGGACATTTAAATAGCTTAGGAAGCTTGTCACAGGGACGATTAAAATATAACCAACGATCCTTTGGATCAGTGATCATTTAAGGGTCGAAAAAAGTTCATCGCCTTTTTGACAAGAAGTTTATAAACAGAACTTTCATTGTCATTATTACACCTTTGCTTATAAGCATACATCTCTAATGGATGTCGGGGTGTATACATCATATTGATGTTTACTAGCCATGATTCATATTGATCATATAGGCTAAAAATAGTGGCTTGGAAAAATCCAAGTACATTAGGAAGGTTATGTGGTTTCTCGTACCGCATAATTCAGGATTATTAACATGTTTTCAGATGTTAACAGAGAGTCATTATCATAAAAAGGTTATACCATCATAGCCATCTAATATTTTGGCTAGGTTATACCTCTAAGAGTTTCTTAGGCGGATTAAATAAAATTTGAAATGAAATAGCATGATATAGTAAAATACATATTTAAAACCAAAATAACTTCATTAAAATCACAAAACGATTACATCGTTGCCCGAAAAAGGACTTAGGAAAAACATCACAAACTGCCCTCGCAGGGGCTACTGAAACGGAAGTAAGTCCACGCAGGGACTTGGTACATGAAAACAAAATAAACGTCCTCACAGGGACTTTATTACATGACAAACAAAACAACCCAACATCACCCTATTTTTTTTTTGTCCTTGACAAGGCTCATAAGACCCTTGACAAAACCATTGTGCTTCTTCTTGTTTTCATGAGCCACATGCTCAACCATGTCTAACCTCTCTAGGATCTCTTGAGTTTGTTGTTGCTGAATAGGAGGAGGTTGTTGGTATGACGGGTATTGATAATCCTGTGCCGGGTATCCCGTGGGATACACTGGAGGGTAAGAAGAAGGGTAAACATGATGGTATTGTGCAGTTGTAAGATACGAATCATGAGTCCCATAGTCAGATTAGTATCCAGACGGATTATACCCAGATGATCCTGGGTACGTCGGGATAGGGTTATCGAAACCCAACGGTGGCTGAAGTGGAGCGTGTGAAACTGGAGGAAGGTTTGCTTCCGTCACCATGCGGGATGATTCACCCAACTGAGGGTCTTCTGGTATAATACGAGCTTGAGCCACGAGGAGATGCAAACCGTGGTCCCCCACGTACTGACATTCTCGCATTCCTCCTTCGCCTTGGAGGCTCGGGAGGTTGTTAAGGTGGATCCTCAACTGGCAAGGGTGGTGGGGTAACAGCCCTAAGCTGTGGTTCATCCAAGGGAGGTTGGATTGGGGAGTTATGGTATGAAGGTGTAAAGAACCAGTCATACTGACCCATCCTCTACTGGAATGAATCAGGCCCATTATACGGTGATCCCTGAAATGGGGAACCGCTTGAGATACTTATAGGGTGGCCTGGTGTTCCTGTTTGCAAATCCGGGTCCGGTTCGTCATCCATCTCCATTTCCTGAGAAAAGTGATCCTCAGGTCCCAAAGGGTTGTAGCCCAAAAAGTCGTTAACATAAGCGTTTGGATTAAATTGTGCAGGTGAGTAAGTGGAATCTGAATGATGAAAAGGATGGAATTGGAAAGAGTGGTTTGATTGATTTGAATGATAGGTTCCCTGCGAAAGAGGGGAATGATGAGGTTCGATAGGAATGGGCAACCCGAAATAAGGAGGGTCAGACGGTGAAGATCCCAGCGAGACAGAATGTCTTGCTGGTTCAGGGTTATGGCTCAAATTATCCTTGGAGTCGGAACCGTAAAGTGAGTCAGATTGTGTACGCCTGTGGGAGGGTCCCGTGCTGCTAGAGGGTCCTCCACGCATGGGTCCTTTGCCTCGTCCTCTTAGTCTTGGTGGCAGTTTCCTGTCAAAACCAGTAAATATAATAAAACAATAAAAGGAAGGTTAAGAGTAAAATCCTAGGTCACTTTCCTAGACTCGAGAGTCTAAGGAATGTGCTTATTGTGTCATTGAGATTAAACACAAAAGGTTAGTGTTTAATTCACTCAATGTTGGCTCTGATACCAACCTGTCACACCCCGATATTTTGACATATTACCGATGGGCCCGGCGGGGAGTATCGTGACGTAGTTGATATCATCATAGTCAATACACACAATATAATAGCACAGCGGAAGTCTGGGTGAATAAACTATTACAAACCATATTGTCTGAGTGTTCGAGTTTATGAATGTACAGACTGGAATGTAATAAGATCCACAGGCGGATCATAAATGTACAAAGAAACAAAAATAACAGACTGCAGGCATCTTATGGATTTGCAAGATCCTCTATTGATACCCTATAGCTCCAGCCTATTTCGAGAGGTACCTGTCAAATCAGTCTTTAAGAAAATACGTCAGTTTACACTGGTAAATACAATTAACTGACTCTTTTGAAAATATTTAAGAAAATTGATTTAGGTGCACATGGCATAAATCTTTTATAACTTGGGACAATTATTTAAATATATCTTGTATACAGATTTATATGTTTGTCATACAATTGGGGTCGGTTGGAAGCCGGTCGTGATTAACCGACTCACCACTTATAGAACCCACAAAGGAGTTATTCCCAACATGTGGGTTTATATTTAGCATTTGCATCTGTCAGGTGTATGCTTACACCCCGTGCATAGGTCGTGGCCATTTTCAAATAAAATGAGCCGAGGATATCCAGGACACGGTCGTTAACCCCCAATGCTTATGTTATCAAACAAGACAGATTAAAACGGGTTATGCAATTTATTAATCACAATCCGATTAAATGATTTCATACCCGACCAAGTGGTATTATTATAATACCATATCCCAAGCCCGTATAGGGAAAATAAGTTAAAGGTATTTACCTGATGCTAGCAGTAAAAATCTTAAAGCTTTTCAAAGGCACCTTCTACCGGAAGCTATTTAATCTGTATAGAAGGTTTATTAACCTATTAGGATGCTAACGGGTCTTTAATTAAGTCAAGGACTTAGACCGGTTAGTTAGAAAGAAACCTTACGGTTCTAAACGCTAGATTAAGCGGAGACCGGAACAGAATGAGGTTTAGACCAGACAAGCTTGGATACTTGTATAATATGGGTAAACTAAACACATTCTGGAAATTGAGAACTTAATGATAAGGTTTGACCCGTTTCGACTATATTATGTAAACTAGTCATATAAGTCGATCCGAACGCGTATACGCGTAACGGGTCTCCAAATAAATTATATACAGGTCTTAATCATTATTATGTTCAAAATATGTTAATTCATCAGTAAGATGTTAACACATATACCCAAAAAAGCAATTTAAACCAAAATAAGTCCCATAAGGGCATTTTGGTAATTTTAATGTCCATAAAAGAGTTTAATTGTACAATTGAGTTTCAGGTCTGATTAAATTAGTAAAAATATGAAATTTTATAATTCATAACAGTAGGACACTTGATATATATGAAAATTAGCTTATATAGCCAAACTATGTCCCATAGGGGCAATTTGGTAATTTTACATAGGCTTTAAAGGTCAAAATATACTTCTGAGTTTAAAAACTTTAGCTTACTGTATAATCATATAAATTATCTTAAAACATCAGTGGGTAATAAGTTTTATATGTTAAAAATAGTTTTGACCCATACTAGGTGCTAAACACGCTTAAAAGTAGGTTTAAAGGGGTTTTCGGGTTAAAATAGGAAATCTGAGTTTTTGATCAGTTTATAAAGTTCAAAATACTTTATTTATCATAAGGAATCAGTAGCAAAAGGTTTGACACTCAAAAGTTATGTAAAAATCATTTTATGCATGAAAATGGTAAAACCGACAATTACCGAAATCAAGCTTATAATCCTATGTTATGCTCAGCCTAAAAATAATTAAAAATATTTAAAAATCCCAAAATATTATTTTACATCAGTAGGTAAGAAGTTTGGTGTCAAAAATCGGGTTTAGATAGGCTTCATGCTAATTAAGCTATTTAATTATTAAAAAGTTCCTTAATTACGCTTTTGAGCATAACTCCCATTCTAGACCTCCAATTGATGTTAAACTTTTAGGACATGTCTAAATATCAGTAGAAAAGATATTAGTCCATTCATATTGCTAAAAATCTCAGTTGTATGTCAAAAGGGCGTTTATGGCATTATTAAGCATAATTACGATTAAGTGCATATAATTCAAACCACTAGTCACCATGCAATATAACTCCAGGGGGTTATACTACTAAGTAATGTGGTCCTAATGGAAGCTTAAAACATGGGAGAATTAAGCTTAAACGGGTCAGAACTGAAAGTCAAAGCAAAAGTCAAGCTTTTGCGACTTTCGGTTATAAACTGACCTTAGACTATTAATTGTCGGGTTAGGACTGATAAAACATGTTTTAATATTGATTACCAAGTCATTGGATTGTTAAAATATAATTTAGAACCTCTGGTTTATTAATTAGAATCATTTTTTTGTAATTTCTGTCCAGTTTGACTTTTTGTCAAACTACTTTGACCCGACAATTAACCAGTCAAACGAGATAATTAGGAGGTGCCCTTTTAAGGGTTAATCACCTACACTAATGTTTATAACCACTTTCAATTTGATCAGTGGTTAAGCCACATGTAATTAAAACGAAAGTCAAACTAATTTTACGATAAGTTTGACTTTAGAGTAATTAAGCTAAATTAAACGACTAAACAAGTAATTAGAAGCTTACTTAAGGTCCTAGCAAACTTTTCTACACTTGATAATCCTCTTCTTGTCCTTAGCAAGCTCCAGATGTTGTTGAGTAGCAATTGTTGCAAATGTGTGTCAAGAACACATGAACTATGCTTTCTTATATAGCAGTTTCCTTGAAGCTAGATCACTTCCAAGTGTTATTGGAGGCTCTGAGATCGACCCAGGTGTCTAAGCTATTAATTTTAACCGACTTACAGCTCCCTAGGTCGTTACAAACTAGGTTAAGGCGGTGGAACAGCCAAAACCCGCACCTGGCAGCTGATTTCTGATCTGGGCATGCTGAGGCGGGCCGCGTAAGGTATGGGGGTGGGCTTACGCGGGCCGCTTGGACCGGCTGCTCAGGTAAAACAAGTTTGAATCTTGGCAGCTTCAGTCCCTGGTCGTTCTAAACCCTTTTTAACATGGTTTTTGGCAATAGAGACCCTTGTAGTTAATTTCTTGGGGCCCAAGGATGTACAAACAAACCTCGTTAGGGTCGGGTTCGTTAAATATTACTATGAAAGCAAGTTTCATCAAGTTGACACTTCTGGCCCAAAGTCTTGAAAACATATCTAACGATCTCGAAACCTCATGAAATTTATACCACTTATTCTTAAGAGTATATTTGAATGTTTCGAAGCCTCGGTTTCGTTAAAAGGTCACTCAGAGGTCAGAATTGACATGTTGACACGTTTAACCCTTGTAAGAAAAGCATGGAGTCTACATGCGCTTTTATGTGTTTGACTCTCATTTTCGTTAGATGCGCCGTCCATTTTCGTTAGATGCGCCGTCCGTATATAGTAGCCATGGTTCTTCTGATTGTTGCTTTTGGGCTTTCTCCATTGCCTTGCATTCTCTGTCTTTGTCATCGGGCACCTCTGTCAGGAAATCAGCCAACACCTAACCTTTGATCGCTGGCCTTGGTCTAAAAACCACGTTGTGGCCTCCCAGTTCTATAGCCCACTTTGCTAATCTTCCGGATATCTCAGGTCTTGCGAGGATGTTGCCGATGTTGTAATTCGTAAGGACATGAATGACATGGTTAGCAAAGTACCCGCGCAATCGTCTGGATGCGTGGATCAATGCGAGGACTAGCTTTTCCATTATGGCATATCTTGTTTCCGGATCATTGAAGGTGCGAGACACGTAATACACTGGCGTTTGTATGCCTTGTCGGTCCACCAGTAGAACTGCTCCTATCGCTTTTTCTGACGCTGAGAGGTACATTACCAGGGGTTCACCTTTCATTGGTGCTGTCAGCGTTGGCAATCGTATGAGACAGTCTTTCATTTCTCGGAATGCATGCTCGGCTTCCGGAGTCCACTGGAACTGATTCTTTTTTACACAGTTGCGGAGGGTTTTAATGAATGGAAAAGATTTTGCTGCGTGATTGGCGAGGAAACGGTTGAGTGCTGCTAACCGTCCAGCCAACTTCTGCATTTCTTTTATCGTTGATGGTGAAGGCATCCGCTCTATCGCTTGCACCTTTTCAGGTTTGACCTTAAACCCGTCCTTTGTGATGATGAAACCCAGGAACTTCTCTTCTTCCATCCCGAAGGAGCACTTCGCTGGATTTAGTTTAATATTCACCCCGCGCAACGTATCGAACGTTTTTTGGATGTTCACCAACATCATATTTTCTTCTTTTCTCATGATGACCAAGTCATCCGTGTACACTTTGATGTATTTCCCGATGGCATCGCTGAATGTTTCATTCATCAGTTTCTGATAAGTTGCACCTGCATTCTTTAGACCGAAGGGCATTTTCGTATAATAATACAACCCTGTTGGAGTGTGAAATGCAGTTTTGTCTTCATCCTGGATGGCCATCTGCGCCTAATGGTATCCTTTGTAAAAATCGAGGAAATATTTCCATCTGAAAGATGCCAGTGAGTCGATTTTCTTGTCAATGTCTGGTAAAGCATAGCAATCACGCGGGTATGCTTTGTTCAAATCTTTGTAATCCACGCATATTCTCCAACCACCATTTCCTTTAGGAACCATCACTGGGCTGGTTACCCAGGTTTGATAATGAACTTCTCTAATGATACCAGCATTTAGCAATTCTGTGATTTGTTCTTGCATAGCGTCGTGCTTTATGTCTCCCAGATGACGTTTCGTATGTACCACAGGTTTAGCGTTCTCGGAAACGTTCAGTCTGTGTTCTGCTATGTGCCGTGGGACGCCAACCATATCGGTCGGTGTCCAGGCGAACACATCCATGTTCTCAAATAGCAACTTTTTAGCGCTGCGCGCGTGATATCTGACATTGCTGGGCCCAAGGTGACAGTTTGTTCTGGATACTTGTCGTTTAGTATCCATTTTTCAAGTTCCGCGCGCGGTGTGAGTTTGCTCATTTTTGCTGGTCTGATTTCATCGGTTGCGAGGACCTCTTTGCTTGCGTAAACTATTGCTATCCCTGTCTCTGTTGGGAAACCAACAGCTGAATGTGGTCCTGAAAAAATCATACTAAAATCTCCTTGGGACTCTCTTCCCAAAAGGATATCATGTCTTGAGTTTGCTGGCAATACCATGAATGTGACCTCTTCCGTTCTTGAGTTCCTTCCGTCCGAGAGAAACACCGGGAATGATATCTGGCCGAGAGGAAAAACGGCTTCGTTGCAGAAGCCAGTTAGTGGAAAATCTACTGGTTCCAGGCGCGCTTTATCCTATTGGTCCAATTGATTAAAGCACTGTTCGTAGATGATATCCGCGGTGCTCCCTGGATCTATGAAAATGTAGTCAGTCTGGTAAGGACTGAACACGCTAGGAATGACTACAGGTCTTCGTTCTCTCGGGCCTCCTCGCACCACAGGGAAAACAACTTGTCTTTCACGCCAAGAGTCATCTTGGGTGTGCTTGTTGTAGTTCTTTCACGACCTTCGTTGACCCCCTTGGATCATGTGAGTTTCTAGCTTTTGAAGCTTTTTGTTGTCTGAGCCTTCTTTCCTTCTTTGAATTTGGAGATTATCACGTTTTCCTCATTTAACCAGATGGGTGAGTCTACCATCTTTCAAAGCTCGTTCTATTTCTTGCCTCAGGCTAAAGCAGTCATCAGTCAAGTGACCCGTATCTTTGTGGAATTCGCATAAAAGATTTGGGTCTTGGCCCCTTTTGTTCCGCATCTGCAGAGGAGGTTTGAACTGGTGGTTCTCGGTTGACAGGACCTTGGAGGGGGTTTTTGTCAGAAGGGTCCACTGCTTATCTCTGTTTTCTTTCTTAACTTCTTTGCGGTGACTGATCTGGTTGATCATAGCTCGCGCGTCTTCTTTTAACGGACTCCTATCTCTTCAGCCAGATGTCTTCCATGACTGGCCTTTGCCTTTCTTGTTGCGCCGGTTATGTTGGTTATAATTGTATTGACGGCTATCGTCGCTGGTCAATTGTTTATCAGTTCGTGCAATTGTCTCTACTGCTTCGATGAAGGTGTCCCAATCTTTGGGGCCTCCGTCTCTTCCTTTTAACCTTTTGATCAGGTCATCACATTTTACGGCTGTAACACCTCGTAAAAACACGTCCAATGATGTATTGACACGTGTAATAAACCCTAATAAAGTCAAACGTTGAATTTATTTTTTCGAAAAATAAAAAAATTTGATTATAGAAGGACTGGAAATGTTAACATGCTTATTATAAGCCCCTGAATAACATTACATGGTAATCATATTCACAAATGGGCCATTTGTTGCTCAAGAGTAGCCGTTTGCGTAATTAATTGATAGTTTGCGCAATGAAGTGTTAAAAGTGTCAACATGTTAATTCTTACCTCTGAGTGACCTTTTAACAAACCGGGAGCTTCATGATATTTTATTATACTCTCGAGAATGCCAAGTATTGGCCGTCTAAGGTTTTCATGCCTTTAAATGACGTTACACGCAACTTCGCAAGTTTAAGGGGTTAAAAGCGTCGATATGTTTAATTATACATCTGAATGACATTTTAACGAACCCGAAGCATCTTGATGGTTAATGATACTCTCAAGAATGCCTAACATGGATTAGATAAGGCTTCGATGCTATTAAACGGTGATATGCGCAAGTTTGCGCATTAGAGGGACCAAAAGCGTCAACTTTTGAATCTACGCCTTTCGGTGACCATTTAAGCGAACAGGAGCATAGTAATAATTAAACACATGCTTTAGAACACCCATTATGTGCCATGGAAGGCTTGGATATCATTAAATGACATTTCGCGTTACTTTGTGCGATTAAAGGACTAATTACGTCAAACTGCAAAAGTATACTGATTCGTATGGTATCGAACCTTCCGGAATATGATCATAAGTTAAACATGCCCTAAATATCCTTTATATAGCTTAGATGTAGGCTTAGAGGTGTTTGATGCGCAAAAATAAACTTTTAAGTCAAGCAGGGACTAAAAGTGTCAAAAAGTGCACAAGTTTGCATTTTCGCGCATATCTTACGTTCTTGATATATCCGGACATCCAAAAATTTATGTAATCAGTAAAATATTTTATTTTAGTGATCGGCATGATAAAATTCCATTCGTCGCATAATTTGGGTCGTTTTTCGCATCCGTTCGCATTTCGTCGTAATTTGCCGAACAACGCGATCGTACGGCCAAACGAACCGACATCCGACATATTTTTGATCATGTTTCATATCCCCTATTTTTAGGCATCATAGGGGCCAGGCGGGCCGCGTAAACCCCCCTGGGTTTCCTACGCGGGCCGTGTAAGATCAGATCAGCAGCAGAAAGTTGTTTTGCTGCTGGTTTTTATCAAAACTTGGTTCTATACTCACATATTTCGACTCTAGGTGCTGCCCACTGATTTTAAAAGTGGTTTTACACTTGTTATCATCTTGTTAAATCCTTCCGACACTTGGCACTCATCCGTAGCTTCCCGAAAACTATAAATAGGTGGTGGGTTTCTTTGATCAAGCACACCATTCTTCCAAATTCTGCTATACATCTAATTCTAAGAGGGACTTGAGCTTCTTGAGAACCTCCTTCTGTCCATTGGACCCTTCGTAATTATCCTTTCGTGTCTAGTTAATATTGTTTGGCGATTAAAGCCGAAAAATCAAGCGTTTGCGATAAACGCTTTGACTTTTAAGTGATCGAGCCAATGTTCATAACGAACATGGCTACGTGATCGTAATTAGGTAGGTATTAAACCCTCAAAAGGGCACCTCCTAATTACGACGTTTGCTTAGTTAATTGTCGGGTCAAATAAAGTCAAACGAGTCGTTTTAAATAAAATTCATAACTAATGATGTAAAGGAAATAAAATCAGTTTTGCCACTTTAATAACTTGGTAAATATTAATTGAACATGTCTAGGCATGTTCATCCCGACAATTCGGAGTTTAGGCTCAGTTCGGAACCGAAAGTCGCAAAATTTGACTTTTGCTTTGACTTTCAGTTTTGACCCGATTTAGCTTAGTTTAGATATGTCTTAGGATTCCTTTAGGACCATGTTATAGGTTAGTATAACCCTCTGAGATTATACAACTTGGTTCCATAGTAATCCTAGTTCATTGCATGTTTCCGTTAAATGCTTAAAAGTTGACCATTATGCCCTTTTGACCCTAAAACAAGATTTTTGAAAATGTGAGTGGACAAAAACATTTATTTCTATAATATAAACATGTCCTAAAAATTTGACATCAGTTTGAGCTCTAGATTAAGAGTTATGCTCAATAGCGTAATTAGAAGGCTTTTTATTAATTAAACGACGTAATTAGCATAAAGCCTATGTAAACCCAATTTTTGACACCAAATCTTTTACCCACTGATGTAATATAATATTTTGGGATTTTTGAAGATTTTTACTTATTTTTAAACTGATCATGGCATAGGGTCCATGCCTTGATTCGGTAATTGTCGGTTTTGCCTTTTTGGCCTATAAAATGAGTTTTACATAATATTTTGACACCAAACTTTTTGCTACTGATTTTATATGATAAATAAAATATTTTGAACTTTATAAACTGATTAAAAACTCAGATTTCCTATTATAACCCGAAAATCGCTTAAAACCGACTTTTACTCGTTTTAAACGCATAGTATGGGTTAAAACTATTTTTGGCATATAAAACTTACTACCTACTGATGTTTTAAGTAAATTGTTATATTTTAATAGTAAGAAAAAGTTTTGAATTCAGATTTCCAAATTTGACCCGTAAAGCTTATGATAAATGACCAAAATGCCCCTACGGTGCATAGTTTGGTCATAAATGATAAATTTCACATATATATGATATCTTACCAATATAACTTATTAAAATAAATATTTTTACTGATTGTTTTAGACCAGAACCTCAGATTAATATTTAACCTCTTTTATAACCTTTAAAATGACCAATATAACTTATTAAAATAAATAAATTGGTTTTAAATTCGTTTTGGGCATAATGGAAGATATCCTACTGATATCACAACATATTTAAGGCATATTAACTTGTGAAACATGTTCATGACTCATCGGTTACCCATTATGCATTTTACGCGTTCGGTACGGTTTGTGTAACTAGTTTGCATAAATCAACCAAAACGGGTCAAACCTTATCATTTTCACTTCAAAATTCAGAATATGATTAGTTTACCCATACTATACAAGTCTCCATACTTGTCGGGTCTAAATCACATTCAAATCTGGTCTTCGCTTAATCTTGCGTTTTGAACAGTAAACCTTTCCTTAAAACTAACCGATTTAAGCATCAACTTAAATAAGACCCGATAGGAATCTAATAGGTTAATAAAACCTTCATTCCAGATTGAGAGCCCCAGTAGAGGTACTTGTGCTTACTGATTGATATACGGCTGAGGATAAAATTATATTTTTGCTCAGGTAAATACTTTTAACTTATTTTCTCTATACGGGCTTGGGATACGGTATTATAATAATACCGCTTGGTCGGGTATCGAATATTTAATCGTATAGTGGTTAAATTATTGAGGTAACCCATTTTAATCTGTCTTGTTTGAAATAAAAGCCTTTGGGGGTTAATGACCATGTCCCGGATATCCTTGGCATCATTATTGAGAAATGGCCACGTCTTAAGCACGGGGTGTAGGCATACACCTGATAGTTGCGTAAGGGAAGCGGTATCTCACTCTCTTGTGGGCCTATACTTGTGGTGTGTCTGTTAATCTTGACTCGGTTTCTACATCGGGCCCTGAATGTATAACGAACATATAAATCTGTATACAAGATTATTTTATATAATTGTCCCAAGTTATAAAAGATATTTTGTGCCTTGTGCATTCAAATCAATTTTCTTAAACACTTTTTAAATGAGTCAGTTAATTGTATTTACCAGTGTAAACTGACGTATTTTCCAAAAGGTTAAGTGACAGGTACTGTACGTAATTGGCTGGGAGCTCAGGCGTTAATAGGGAATCTTGCAAGTTCTAGATGCCTAAAGTCTGTTGAACAGTGTTTATCTTTCTATTTTAAGATCCGCCTGTGGATCCATCTTACAATCCGTTTGTAATAATTGATCTTACTTTTGAATCGGTTTGTAATATATTTACTTTAGACTTCCGCTGTGCATTGAACTGTGATTATTTGACTATGATGATATCAACTACGTCACGATACTCCCCACCGGGCCCACCGGTAATACGTGGAAATATCGGGGTGTGACAGGTTGGTATCAGAGCTAACTTTGAGTGAATTAAACACTAGCCTTTTGTGTTTAATCTCAATGACACAGTAGCACATTCCTTAGACCTTCTGAGTCTAGACTTAACATAGGAATACTCTCATCCCTATTCTGTAAAATATTGCTTTCGATTTTATTTATTTTGAATATTGCCAAGCAAAGAAGCCGTAATGGAAATTCTCCACATCCGGAGCCTAGAAATGCCGAGCTTCATACCACGGCTAGGATAAACGTGCAACCAAGGAGAAAACATTCAGAAATAAAGTGAAAAAGAAACTCCGTTTGCTAAATTTCGTTTCCTTTGTAGTCCTTATAAGGACATATTTATCTTTCAGTCCCTTCGTGGACAACATTATTTCTTTCAAGTCCCGTTTAGGGCAATTATGTACTCCTTTTAAAAAGAAATTTTATTGGAGTGTTTTATTTAAATTTCATTTCTATCATTATATATGAATATAATATAGGAAATAAATCAAAATATCATTCCTTTTTGTAATTGATCTGCCAGTATATATTAAAAGAATCTTAAAAGGTATAACCTAGCTTATATGTCATTAAAGACCTAGCTATGGTGGTAAAACCTGTTTAAAAGAGATTCAGATCCTTGTTAACACCTGAAAACATGTTAACACTCCTGACAACAGTGATGCAATAAAATCACACTTGTCATCTTTATATTGGGAATTTCCAATCCCTTATTTAGCCTAATGATCTAGAATCATGGGTTCAAATCATCAATTAAGATGATCATATATTTAAACATCCATTTGTGATAAAGTGCCTACGGGCTATGTTTGTTGTCCTCTGAGACAAGAAGACAGTTGTAGTCTACGACTCTCTGTTAAGAGAAGGTAATGAACTATGTTCAAACCTTAATGCCTTGATTCTATAAAATTATGGCTTATGAATTTATTAAAACATCCATTAGTGATGAAGTGCCTACGGGCCATGTTTATTGTCCTCTGAGACAAGAAGACAGTAGTGGTCTACGACTCTCTGTCAAGAGAAGGTAATGAACTATGTTCAAACCTTAATGCCTTGATTCTCTGAAATCATGGCTTATGAATTAAAATTGTCCTTGTGACTAGGCCTTTTGTATGCCACCCTATTATCCTTAATAGTTTATAACTAGGATAAAATATAATAAAAATTTAAATAAATCAAATTAACCAATATGGCTTAAGTTACCATGGTTAATGAATTGCCATAAAAGACAATTCCATAATAGACTCCTGAATAAATCTTTGTCAACAAATTATGTAGCAATCAAGCTACATGGCTGGATCTGATGAGGTTAACAGCCACCTGAGGGAGAATAATGATACTACCAGAGTTAATGTAGCTGGTGCGAAACTGCAGGCATTGATAGACAATGCCATTACTCAAGCTCTGGACAGGCGAGATAATGAATCAAGTGGTACCCGTAGTAGGACCCTATCTGTACAACATACAAAACCACCTTCCAAGTCGCATGCATCTCATAAGGATGATTCTCATCATTCATCGAATAAGAGGAGTGTTCCGTCTAGACAGGTTGTGCTTAATCAAGAGCCACATGTTAAAACCTGTTCGTATAAATATGTTGTCTCCTGCAAACCCAGAGACTTCACAGGAGAGGAAGGAGCCATCGATTGCATGACTTGGCTTGATGAGATGGATGCTATGGTTGATATTAGCGGTTGTGCAGAACAAGACATTGTGAAATTTGTGTCACAATCATTTAAAGGTGAAGCGTTAGCTTGGTGGAGGTCCCTAATCCAAGCTACATGGAAGATCCCGTTGTATAATCTAACGTGGGATCAGTTTGTTGCTCTCATCAAAGAAAATTTCTGTCCTCAACATGAAGTTGAGAGAATTGAGACTGACTTCTTGACCTTGGTCATGAAGAACTTAGATTGTCAGGCGTATCTTACGAGCTTCAACACTATGTCTCGTTTGGTTCCTTATCTAGTTACACCGGAACCAAAACGCATAGCTCGTTTTATTGGAGGTTTAGCTCCGGAAATCAAAGCCAGTGTGAAGGCATCAAGACCTACCACCTTTAGGTCAGCGGCTGATATGTCGTTATCTCTTACCCTTGATGCGGTTAGGCAGTGATCGCTCAAGAATTCTGAAGAAGGGAAAAGGAAACGGGAGGATGAGAACTCACGCCGTGCTGATAAGAAACATAAGGGGAACTCTGAGGATAAGAGGAGTTCCGGGTTTAAGAAGGACAACCAGCATTCGGGTGAAAAGACCAGATGCAAAACCTGTAGGAAATACCACCTCGGGAAATGCAGATTTGAATTTCAGCCTCTACCTTGTGGAATCTGCAAGTCCAAGGAGCATAAAACCTTGGAATGCAAGAAGTTAAAGGACGCAACATGTTACGGTTGCAACGAAAAGGGGCACATTAAGACCAACTGCCCTAAGAATTAGAAGAAGCCTGAAGAGGCCAAGAAAACGAATGCATGAGTCTTACAGATGAACGCCCAGGAGGCAGTACAGAATGATGACATCATAACAGGTACCTTTCCTTATCAATGATGTTTATGCGGGAATTTGTTTGATTCTGATGCAGATAAGTCAATTATGGACAATAAGTAATGTAAATTGTAGTATCCGTCTGTTGGGACTCTAGACACCTAACGCGAGATCGAAATTGGCCGATGATACTTCAGGAACTGCCTCATCAAGTTTAGATGGATACTTATTATCCATTAGGAATCACTCTTTTCCAATATCCTTATGGTAAGCTTTCAAGCTATCCAAAGTCATCAATATAATCAAGAGAGATGTGACATTTTGATCCCCTGTCAAAAAGGTGATGGACTAGGTCCAAACCTTAAATGCCATTGATGGTCTTTTTATGGCCTAGGCTAAATATAATTGATATATATTTAAATAACATTCATTAAAAATATTAGTACTATATTAGCCTGTATGGTTTGATGATACCATGGTTAGTATATGTTAGGTCATCAGGATGATGAATAACGGTTGTTGCATTGCAACTAAGTAATTGTTCCATTTGGTGTTAGGAACCAAGTCTCGAGTATGACAAACGCCAACTGTCAATCGCGTCATGGATGATGCGACACATGCTAGTGATGTGTGCAAAATGCAACATATAAATTACATCAAATGTGGCATAAAACTAACCCTTTTTAGTACTAATGTTGAAAAAAGTGTGTTTTTGTCTTCCTTTTGTATTTTTAGGATTAAACGAGCTCAAATGAACAAAAGAAGCAAAAAGGCAGCTAAACCGAACATAATTACAAGAAAAGGAATAAACGTGGCATGCCCGACCCCTCGACAACATCTTCCCAAGCAAAAACAAGAAAACAGGAGGCTGAACACGCCCCGTGCTCAGTGAGCACGGGGGACGTGCCCAAGTGTCTGCAGAAAAGACAAAGTTATAGAAGCTTCTATTTCCCAACATGGGGCGTGCCCAGCGGACACGGGGCCGTGGTCAAGACAAAGATTCGCAGAATCTGAGGAAATCTTGATAGTACAGATACGCTTCTGTACACGGGGTTGTGCCCAGCGGACACGGGGGCGTGGTCAACTAATGCAGACAAACTGTATTTAATGAAGAAAGAGACAAGGATGGACACGGGGTCGTGCCCGAGCTGCTGTTCAGGCTATAAATAGGGGTGCTTGGCTCATTTGCAAACCATCCCTTGGCAAACCACCTCTCTCATACTACACCCACCCTCCACCACCATCACAACGCCATCATCCACCACCACCATCATCCATCATCCATCATAGAGTGTGTATAGTAGTCTCGGGATCCAAGATTGATTGTAAGAGTTCTTGACAATCAAAGACCATGTTTGCCTAAGTCTCTTACATCACTTGGTGAAGACAAGTGTTTAGTGTAATACTTTATATTTTTAATCTTTTCGCACTTTTTATTTGGTTATGTATTAATGACTTTAATAACTTGTTTCTTATGTTGAAGGTGATTCTTCCTTATCGTTTGTCCGTGCTGCCTTGGTATTATTTTACTGTCTATATAAAATAAAAGATTTTCACCATTCATATCTCCACGGTCTATATGGAGATATGTTGGCTACCTGGTCGGGGGTTAAGGGAACGGTTTGGTAAGAGTCTTGCCTTGTTCAGTGTATAGATCCTGCAAGGACCTGGGTTAAATTTAGTAGGACCTCCTTCAATACCCACCGGTATTGGATGGCGGGGGTCCAAACTCTTTGATCCCCTCATATGTAAGCTACTATTAATACTTTAACCCGGCTACTTAGGACTGTATCCCTGCTGACTCAGACTACTTAGCCGAGGGTAACGTCACCTTTAAAAGAGGGGCCTACCATAATATGCATTAATAACTTAATTAATTATCTTTCAATAATCCGACCCTTTAGGATTGTATCCTTGCTGACTCAAACTACTGGGTTGAGGGTAACGTCACCTTCAAAAGAGGGGCCTACTACAATAACTAAGATAATCTCTTACAAAGTGGAAAAGTGCGGAAATAGTCAAAGGTTACACTACACACGAGTCGGATCCAAGTGATTCATCTTTTCTATCTGTTTTTATTTTATTTTATTTTTCAGCATTTTAGTTAGTTTTATTTTTCTTGTTTAAAAACCTTTTTCTAAACTTTTGATTTGATTAGACATTGAGGACAAACCGGTATTAAAAGCTCTTGTGTCCTTGGACGACCTCGGTATCTTACCAACGCTATACTTCGCTCACGATGGGTGCACTTGTCCATATGTGTGTTTAGTGTTAGTAAATATCGTGTTTTATAAATTTAAAACTTGGCTAAAAAGTGTAAAAGGGCATAAAATATACATTAAAAACCTACGACACTCACGCACATCAAGTTTTTAGCGCCGTTTCCGGGGACACAATGATTTTAAGAAAGTTAAGAATCAATGGCCTAATCGTTTTTTCTTATTTTTCTATTTTTTTAGGATTTTTTTAGATTTTCAGCTTCTGCAGAACTCAGCACGGGGCGTGCCCGCTGAACACGCCCCCGTGTCCAATCTTTGGTACTGGCAATCCTGTTTTACATCAGACAGTAAGCTGAACACGGGGTCGTGCCCATTCAGCACGCTCCCGTGCCCAAGTTTCAACTACTGAAAACAGAACTGTAAGATCCCGACGGTTGGTAATTTCTGACACAAACATGAGGGATACTGATATTTTTTACTTTCGGCACTCTTATGGTACGTGGTGTCAAATATGTGGTGGCCCTCATAAAGATTTAGAATGTTATTTTCTAAATTATAAGCCCCATTATATAGACCCATTGTTTTCCTGTAGCCTTAAGAGGGGCGAAAGTAAAAATAATCCCTATCTCTCCTCGAATACTCCCAGCCGGACCTTCTAGGAGAAATGCTTCTTGACGAACTATTTCAATTGGAAGATCTGATTCTTAATTGGTTAAAAGAACTTAGGATGGATTTTAATTCATCTCAAGACGGTACCCAAGAAGAATTGTTGGGACCATATTCGAATAAAAACAACTTCGTCGTTCCATAAATCACCTCTAACTCTAGCGAGGACTTGAGCGATAGTCGTCCCTGTGCCGATTGTGACGTGAAGGACTCTTCATCGACTTTGTTCGGTGCATACATAGACCAGAGCGATTCGGCATACACCATCTTTAACAAGAGCCCGGAAAAGGGTTGGACTTGTCCACCTACATTTAGCATAGGAATCACCCTCACCGACAACCTCTTACGTTCTCGTCTTAGTCTAGAGAAATTAAGGTATCTCAGGCACTTTGGGGTTGTCCCATCCAGTAAGGAACCACCCGATCTGGATAAATTCCTTAGAAGAAGAAAGAACGTTATAAACAGCCTCTAGACACGGGGTCGTGTCCAGGTCAACACGCCCCCGTGTCCACCCAAAGATTCCTGTCTGATCTCGTGTCAGAATACGGACAAAATATGTCAGAATCCTGTCTGCACACGGGGCCATGTCCAGCCGACACGGGGCCGTGTGCAACGTGCTGTCATTTTCTATAAATGCAGCAAGATTCCTGCACATATGGACCACTCTAAAGACAAATATACTGGTGGATCTTCACACATACCATCCTAGGTATATTCTAAAGAAGGTTCCCAACAACCCTATTGTCTTTTCCACTTTTATCCATTACCTTCTTCTTCAATTTTTCTTAGGCACCTCCATTAAAGTTTGAAATCTCCATAATTTCAAGCTTTATTGAGATGTTTGTTAGATTTTTATTCAAGGAACCTTGTTAAAAATAAGCTCTACACCCATGTTTTAAGTTGTTTCTACTCAAAAACGTTCTAAAAATCACAAAAACAAACTAAAACTCCAAGATTCCTTGTCCTAAAATCTGAAGACATCTGGACACGGGGCCGTGTTCATTGAACACGGGGCCGTGCCCGTGGTACTGTTTCCGTAAAATTGAGTTCTTTCCGGTATGTTTTCTCAGAATGGCGAGCAGAACTAGTGGAACATCTTCATCTCACTCCAAGAACAACCGGCAAGGGAGAAGGTCATCAACGGTTGAAGATTCTCTTGTAAACTACGTTTACGCATTAAGAGAAGCCATTGATGAAATGACGGGAGTGGAAGAAGCCTTGGTCGACCGTATAAATCATTTGACGGTGGGACTAGAAGGATGTCTCAGAGAAGTCAACCTTTTGCACCAAAGGTTGCACATTCTCACTTCTCCTCCTTTGGTTCCAATCCTTATCTAAAGGGCATGGAATGTGGTACCGGAAGTCATCGTACCGGCCGAGTGGTATACCATGCACCCGGAGCCCCCTCGAGACATACTACAAGGGGTTCTGGTCGATGTAACTCCCCCTCCGCAAGATGTTGAAGAAAACGATCCCGCCTTCTTCCTCCCAAGAGAAATAGAAGAATGGCTTTAACTATATCTAGGGAATACCCATCGGTCCAAGGTTCTACAAATCTTTTAAGATACCGGAAGGTCATTTCCGGGAATTTTGACAAAAGTAGAACTCTTAGGATGATTTTAGGTACCATTTGACCTATCTATCGTAGGACCTTTAACTTTTACTTTTCTGCCTTGTCTTTAAATTCTCTAGGACCTTATGTAATGTGCTAGTCTTAATAAATGATGGCTTTTATTTACATTGGTGTTTGGATGATGTTGTAATGGAAAAAACACACTCAAGATGGTGAAGGATAACAAGGGAAACTTGCACCAGCACCCCATACACAAAAACAGGGCCATTCGACAGATTTTTCTTTATTACAGCAAGTTCAGCACGGGGCCGTGCTCACCCAACACGGCCCGTGCTGAACCATCTGCAAAAAGTTGCCCAGTTCAGGTAACTGGACACGGGCCGTGCTCACCCAGCACGCCCCCGTGTCTAGGCTTCTGTTTCTTTATTTTATTTTCTGTCACTGGCAATCTGAACACGGGGCCGTGCCCGGTAACCATGGGGCCGTGTCCAGGTGACCAGTAACATAAAATTTTGCTTTTCACACCTTTTTACACTTCCGATGAACCTAAAAACTTATTTTTGGGATACATTGAGGACAATGTGTAATTTAAGTGTGGGGGGATGCTAAACCTTGAATTTTGCAAGTCCTAATTACAAGCCTTACACAAAACTCTATTGGAACCGCTAAACACCTCAAATTTTTTCAAAAATCTTTCATTTTTTTTACTTGTCTAAGTTTAAGTTGGGAATTTCAAATTCTAAAAAGGTGATGTTTTTTTACAAATTTACAACCGATAGCGTCGTGATAAAAAGAACCAACATAAGAACATTATGAAACGGCATGACAAACCTAGTTAAAATTTGATTTTATATACTTGATCACATAAAAACCCATTCCCACAAAAAGTGAGTTTTGAGCCTTTACTGGGCATACAAATACACATCTTTAAACTAAATGCTCATTTTTTGTTTCTTGTGTGAATAGTCGCTTGGTTCTTACGACTCTAGAACTTGCCACAACGATACATTCCCAGTCCTTACCAACTTAAACCCGAGTAAGTAAATGATGGATGCATTAGGACTAACCCCTTTTTATTTCCATACCATTATTTTTTTTTACCACCTACCCAAAATCCCCCTAGTTAACCCCTTTAAGCCTAAACCTTTTTGTTTCTAAACCCAAAACAAACACCCTTTTTACCCACCAAAACCTTTTTATTTTTTCCCTTTTGTTTTAGTAACAAGCTCGGTTTTTCTATTGACGTTCAAAAATTTTTTTTTTGATGATGATGAAGCAAAAGAGAAATAAACAAACAAGTTTATCAAAAATAATTTTGTTTGAATAATGGCTTCATCAAAATAAAAAGTTCAAAAATAAAAAGTCTTACGAAAACCGATGCTTTTACGCCTTTCGCCCTTTTCTACTAACCACTAACCCAACCACCTACCTTTAACCCAAGCCTAACCCTTCACCCCAAAAGTCCTCTTGATATTGACAAAGGTTTATAGTTAAAAAGGATGAGGATTGATTGCTTGGCAAGCTTATGGTAGAAATAAGTTCAATGCCGCTCTCGAGTGTTTCACAAAAATACATCTTCGGCCGAGTGTTTTGAGTGATCCCCCGTGAGGTATGTGAACTTGTATATAAATGGAATTTTAAAAAGACATGTTATGCCCTAATAAGTAATTTATCTTATGTAATGTTTTAAATAAATCATGACGAATAGGATTGTAAATAAATAAAAATAAAACTTAATAAAGAATCTTGGAAATCCCGACACTCTATGACAAGCCCAAAACCTTCTCTTCTACCCATTCCATTTGGGTGTGTAAAGCCACATTATAAAGAGTTTTGCTTGAGGACAAGCAAAGATTCAAGTGTGGGGGTATTTGATGTGTGCAAAATGCAACATATAAATTACATCAAATGTGGCATAAAACTAACCCTTTTTTGTACTAATGTTGGAAAAAGTGTGTTTTTGTCTTCCTTTTGTATTTTCAGGATTAAATGAGCTCAAATGAACAAAAGAAGCAAAAATGCAGCTAAACCAATCATAATTACAAGAAAAGGAATAAACGTGGCATGCCCGACCCCTCGACAGTATCTTCCCAAGCAAAAACCAGAAACCAGGAGGCTGAACACGCCCCGTGCTTAGTGAGCACGGGGGCGTGCCCAAGTGTCTGCAGAAAAGACAAAGTTGTAGAAGCTTCTATTTCCCAACACTGGGCGTGCCCAGCGGACACGGGGCCGTGGTCAAGACAAAGATTCACAGAATCTAAGAAAATCTTGATAGTACAGATACGCTTCTACACACGGGGTTGTGCCCAGCGGACACGGGGGCGTGGTCAACTAATGCAGACAAACTGCATTTAATGAAGAAAGAGACAAGGATGGACACGGGGCCATGCCCACTGGACACGGGGCCGTGCCCGAGCTGCTATTCAGGCTATAAATAGGGGTGCTTGGCTCATTTGCAAACCATCCCTTGGCAAACCACCTCTCTCACACTACACCCACCCTCCACCACCATCACAACACCATCATACACCACCATCATCCATCATAGAGTGTGTGTAGTAGTCTCGGGATCCAAGATTGATCGTAAAAGTTCTTGACAATCAAAAGCCATGTTTGCCTAAGTCTCTTACATCACTTGGTGAAGACAAGTGTTTAGTGTAATACTTTTTATTTTTAATCTTTTCGCACTTTTTATTTGGTTATGTATTAATGACTTTAATAACTTGTTTCTTATGTTGAAGGTGATTCTTCCTTATCGTTTGTCCGTGCTGTCTTGGCATTATTTTACTGTCTATATAAAATAAAAGATTTTCACCATTCATATCTCCACGGTCTATATGGAGATATGTTGGCTACCTGGTCGGGGGTTAAGGGAACGGTTTGGTAAGAGTCTTGCCTTGTTCAGTGTATAGATCCTGCAAGGACCTGGGTTAAATTTAGTAGGACCTCCTTCAATACCCACCGGTATTGGATGGCGGGGGTCCAAACTCTTTGATCCCCTCATATGTAAGCTACTATTAATACTTTAACCCGGCTACTTAGGACTGTATCCCTGCTGACTCAGACTACTTAGCCGAGGGTAGCGTCACCTTTAAAAGAGGGGCCTACCATAATATGCATTAATAACTTAATTAATTATCTTTCAATAATCCGACCCATTAGGATTGTATCCTTGCTGACTCAAACTACTGGGTTGAGGGTAACGTCACCTTCAAAAGAGGGGCCTACTACAATAACTAAGATAATCTCTTACAAAGTGCAAAAGTGCGGAAATAATCAAAGGTTACACTACACACGAGTCGGATCCAAGTGATTCATCTTTTCTATCTGTTTTTATTTTATTTTAATTTTCAGCATTTTAGTTAGTTTTATTTTTCTTGTTTAAAAACCTTTTTCTAAACTTTTGATTTGATTAGAAGTTGAGGACAAGCCGGTATTAAAAGCTCTTGTGTCCTTGGACGACCTCGGTATCTTACCAACGCTATACTACGCTCACGATGGGTGCAATTGCCCATATGTGTGTTTAGTGTTAGTAAATATCGTGTTTTATAAATTTAAAACTTGGCTAAAAAGTGTAAAAGGGCTTAAAATATACATTAAAAACCTACGACACTCACGTACATCACTAGCGATGCTACAATTGTGAACCTCAAAATTAACAAAGATGTTCTCCAAGCTATGATTGACGCAGCTGTTGGAAAAGCTGTGAAAAAGGTTGTGAAAAAGTTTAAAGAATCCAATGCTACTGGCTCCAAATCCCGTTTAAAACCACACTTCCTTACTCACGAGAAGGATCTTGTTCATGCCTTGGATGCGAAGAATGAACTAAAAAGGAAGAAGGAGAAAGATAACTCCCACATTTCCAAGAAAAATGGTAAGCTTGAGCTTAAGGAAAACAAATAAAAATCCCAATCACAGCCTAGGGCTTGTGGGATCTGCAAATCTAATGAGCATAAAACATTAGAATGCAAGAAGATAGGAGATGCGACTTGTTACAACTGTAACGAGAAGGGGCATATCAAGTCTAATTGCCTAAAATATGCAAAGAAGCTTGAGGAAGTTAAGAAGACCAATGCTAAGGTCTTTCAAATGGGTGCAAAAGAGGCCATACAATATGGCAATGTTATAACCGGTACGTTCCTTATCAATGATGTATATTCAAGAGCATTGTTTGATTCGGGTGCAGATAAGTCGTTTATGGATAATAAATTTTGTAAGTTGTTAAATCTGCCGTTAGAACCCTAACCATAAAATATGAAGTAGAATAAATGCTAAGAGTTCTGTTTTGAATAGGATACCAATAAATCCTTCATAAATGATAAGTATAGCAAACTTTTAAAATCTTTCATAAGAACCTCGGAGATTAAGTGTAAGGTAAAACTTACAGACGAAAATCATAGGAACCATTTCTTCTGTTTCTGTCAGAAATCTGCAGTCGTAAAATTCTAGAGTACTCTTTCTCCAGATGGAGTACGTCAGCATATGTTAGTTTGATATCTCTTTGATTTCTATCAACTGCGAGTGCCAGATTGTATGATAAAAGCGTCATATGAGGATTGGTGTATCTTAATATGTTCCATAGATTGCTTCCATGCCTGATCAGTATGGAGGTTTAATGCATGGAACCACTGAGATATTCCAATGGTCATATTGTACTAAAGTCAGCTAATGGTATTCAAAGAAGATATCCAGAAGGGAAATGTCCAAATAAATGTCTCTGATTAAGGCATCCTTGGATTCGTAAAGAAAATGTGTCATTTATCTGACACAGGCAATGATAGATGAACCGGAGCCTGAGATTTGGAAAATCTCTGTAATCTCCTTGTGTCTTGATTATCTTCTACAAAGACTACCCTGTTTACCTCCTGAGATAAGTAGAGTTAAGATATACATCCCACATAGGGCTGCAGTATTGTGAAATCTCCGTGACGATTATTACCATCATTATTGGAAGAATAGAAACCCTAATTAGACGAATCTTAAGATAAAGGTTCTTATAGCCTAATTCGTAATTCTAAGAATTTCAATATTATTAGTTAAGAAAGACGGTTCATTATGCTTATGCATTCATTACCGCAACCGTACTTAAGCAACAATTAAGAATCGCCATCAGCTGCCCAGGATCGTCGATTTGTTCGACTAACTGTAAGGATTAGCAATTCCTTAAGATTAGTTCAAGCAGTGGTTGGATTAACCATCTCACCTTAAATGATCTTTTCTATAACCAATAATTGTTATGTAAGTATCAAGGCTGTTCCTTTGGAGACCTTGTATAGATGGGATGTTAAACATCTATTGTTAGACAGAAGTTCGGTAAGTCCGAATTAGCAGAACCTGAAATTACCTTGGAAACAACGAATAAGATCATTAGAACTCATAAGCATCTGAAAAGTTGCCAGTAATTGGCAGAAAATCAAGGATTGATGAAAGTTGCAACCCTTTTAAGTCCTTGATAAGGAATAAGGTTCAATTGAAGGTAACACCCTAAGAAGGGTGTGCTAAAATTTTAATTTATCAAGTTAGTCAAGCTCTCATATATAGAATCATTTGAGGAAATCGAATATATCAAGATCAATAGCTTATAAGCTAAAACCTATTTAAGGAGCTTGATGGGGATCAATGAGTCCCACACTAGTGATTCAAAGATGTGTTCGCCGATAAGTCGAGAGCATTGTCGCATAATGATATGCAGACTAATGAAAATTTATGGTGCGATGAGAAACCCGTATTGATTAAGGATCAACAGATTAAGAAGCTCTGAAAGAAGTATGTGCCTATTGTATAGGTCAACCGAGATGCCCTTATAGGCCCAAATATGCTATGGAGGTTAAGTCCATGATACGTCAGAAAGTACTTCCATTACTTTAGCAAATCTCGAGGTCGAGATTTCTTTTAAGGGGGTGAGGATGTAACACCTCGTAAAAACACGTCTAATGATGTATTGACACGTGTAATAAACCTTAATAAAGTCAAACGTTGAATTTATTTTTCAAAAAATCAAAAACTTTGATTATAGAAGGACTGGAAATGTGAACATGCTTATTATAAGCCCCTGAATAACATTACATGGTAATCATATTCACAAATGGGCCATTTGTTGCTCAAGAGTAGCCGTTTGCGTAATTAATTAATAGTTTACGCAATGAAGGGTTAAAAGTGTCAACATGTTAATTCTTACCTCTGAGTGACCCTTTAACAAACCGGGAGCTTGATGATATTTGATTATACTCTTGGGAATGCCAAGTATTGGCCGTCTAAGGTTTTCATGCCTTTAAATGACGTTACGCGCAACATCGCAAGTTTAAGGGGTTAAAAGCGTCGATATGTTTAATTATACCACTGAATGACCTTTTAACGAACCCGAAGCATCGTGATGGTTAATGATACTCTCAAGAATGCCTAACATGGATTAGATAAGGCTTCGATGCTATTAAACGGTGATATGCGCAAGTTTGCGCATTAGAGGGACCAAAAGCATCAACTTTTGAATCTACGCCTTTCGGTGACCATTTAAGCGAACGGGATCATAGTAATAATTAAACACATTCTTTAGAACACCCATTATGGGCCATGAAAGGCTTGGATATCATTAAATGACATTTCGCGTTACTTTGTGCGATTAAAGGACTAATTGCGTCAAACTGCAAAAGTATACCGATTCGTATGGTATCGAACCTTCCGGAATATGATCATAAGTTAAACATGCCCTAAACATCCTTTATATAGCTTAGATATAGGCTTAGAGGTGTTTGATGCTCAAAAATAAACTTTTAAGTCAAGCAGGGACTAAAAGTGTCAAAAAGTGCACAAGTTTGCATTTTCGCGCATATCTTACGTTCAGGATATATATCCGGACATCCAAAAATTTATGTAATCAGTAAAATATTTTATTTTAGTGATCGGCATGATAAAATTCCATTTGTCGCGTAATTTGGGTCGTTTTTCACATCCGTTCGCATTTCGTCGTAATTTGCAGAACAACGCGATCGTACGGCCAAACGAACCGACATCCGACATATTTTTGAGCATGTGTCATATCCCCTATGTTTAGGTATCATAGTAGAGTCTTGAAATGAGGTTAACGGGCCTTACATGTGTCAGAAATGACATTTATCAAGTACAGGGACTGTGTTTGTACTTCTGCCAAACTCTGAATCAGAACCAGGGGCCAGGCGGGCCGCGTAAACCCCCTTGGGTTTCCTACGCGGGCCGTGTAAGATCAGATCAGCTGCAGAAAGCTATTTTGCTGCTGGTTTTTATCAAAACTTGGTTCTATACTCACATATTTCGACTCTAGGTGCTGCCCACTGATTTTAAAAGTAGTTTTACACTTGTTATCATCTTGTTAAATCCTTCCGACACTTGGCACTCATCCGTAGCTTCCCGAAAATTTTAAATAGGTGGTGGATTTCTTTGATAAGCACACCATTCTTCCAAATTCTGCTATATACATCTGATTCTAAGAGGGTCTTGAGCTTCTTGAGAATCTCCTTCTGTCCATTGGGCCCTTCGTAAGTATCCTTTCGTGTCTAGTTAATATTGTTTGGCGATTAAAGCCGAAAAGTCAAGCGTTTGTGATAAACGCTTTGACTTTTAAGCGATCGAGCCATTGTTCGTAACGAACATGACTACGTGATCGTAATTAGGTAGGTATTAAACCCTCAAAAGGGCACCTCCTAATTACCACGTTTGCTTAGTTAATTGTCGGGTCAAATAAAGTCAAACGAGTCGTTTTAAATAAAATTCATAACTAATGATGTAAAGGCAATAAAATCAGTTTTGTCACTTTAATAACTTGGTAAATATTAATTGAACATGTCTAGGCATGTTCAACCCGACAATTCGGAGTTTAGGCTCGGTTCAGAACCGAAAGTCGCAAAATTTGACTTTTGCTTTGACTTTCAGTTCTGACCCGATTTAGCTTAGTTTAGATATGCCTTATGATTCCTTTAGGACCATGTTATAGGTTAGTATAACCCTGTGAGGTTATACAACTTGGTTCCATAGTAATCCTAGTTCATTGCATGTTTCCGTTAAATGCTTAAAAGTTGACCATTATGCCCTTTTGACCCTAAAACAAGATTTTTTGAAAATGTGAGTGGACAAAAACATTTATTTCTGTAATATAAACATGTCCTAAAAATTTGAGATCAGTTTGAGGTCTAGATTAAGAGTTATGCTCAATAGCGTAATTAGAAAGGTTTTTATTAATTAAACGGCGTAATTAGCATAAAGCCTATCTAAACCCAATTTTTGACACCAAACCTTTTACCCACTGATTTAATATAATATTTTGAGATTTTTGAAGATTTTTATTTATTTTTAAACTGATCATGGCATAGGGTTCATGCCTTGATTCGGTAATTGTCGGTTTTGCCATTTTGGCCTATAAAATGAGTTTTACATAATATTTTGACACCAAACTTTTTGCTACTGATTTTATATGATAAATAAAATATTTTGAACTTTATAAACTGATTAAAAACTCAGATTTCCTATTATAACCCGAAAATCGCCTAAAACCGACTTTTACGCGTTTTAAACGCATAGTATGAGTTAAAACTATTTTTGGCATATAAAACTTAATACCTACTGATGTTTTAAGTAAATTTTTATATTTTAACAGTAATAAAAAGTTTTGAATTCAGATTTCCAAATTTGACCCGTAAAGCTTATGAGAAATGACCAAAATGCCCCTACGGTGCATAGTTTGGTCATAAATGATAAATTTCACATATATATGATATCTTACCAATATAACTTATTAAAACAAATATTTTTACTGATTATTTTAGACCAGAACCTCAGATTAATATTTAACCTCTTTTATAACCTTTAAAATGACCAAAATACCCCTTCGGGGCATAAATTGGTTTTAAATTCGTTTTGGGCATAATGGAAGATATCCTACTGATATCACAACATATTTGAGGCATATTAACTTGTGAAACATGTTCATGACTCATCGGTTACCCATTATGCATTTTACGCGTTCGGTACGGTTTATGTAACTAGTTTGCATAAATCAACCGAAACGGGTCAAACCTTATCATTTCACTTCAAAATTCAGAATATGATTAGTTTACCCATACTATACAAGTCTCCATACTTGTCGGGTCTAAATCACATTCAAATCTGGTCTTCGCTTAATCTTGCGTTTTGAACCGTAAACCTTTCCTTAAAACTAACCGGTCTAAGCATCAACTTAAATAAGACCCGTTAGGAATCTAATAGGTTAATAAAACCTTTGTTCCAGATTGAGAGCCCCTGTAGAGGTACTTGTGCTTACTGATTGATATACGGCTGAGGATAAAATTATATTTTTGCTCAGGTAAATACTTTTAACTTATTTTCCCTATACGGGCTTGGGATACGGTATTATAATAATACCGCTTGGTCGGGTATCAAATGTTTAATCGTATAGTGGTTAAATTATTGAGGTAACCCGTTTTAATCTGTCTTGTTTGAAATAACAGCCTTTGGGGGTTAATGACCATGTCCCGGATATCCTTGGCATCATTATTGAGAAATGGCCACGTCTTAAGCACGGGGTGTAGGCATACACCTGACAGTTGCGTAAGAGAAACGGTATCTCACTCTCTTGTGGGCCTATACTTGTGGTGTGTCTGTTAATCTTGACTCGGTTTCTACATCGGGCCCTGAATGTATAACGAACATATAAATCTGTATATAAGATTATTTTATATAATTATCCCAAGTTATAAAAGATATTTTGTGCCTTGTGCATTCAAATCAATTTTCTTAAACACTTTTAAAATGAGTCAGTTAATTGTATTAACCAGTGTAAACTGACGTATTTTCCAAAAAAGTTAAGTGACAGGTACTGTATGAATTGGCTGGGAGCTCAGGGCGTTAATATGGAATCTTGCAAGTTCTAGATGCCTAAAGTCTGTTGAACAGTGTTTATCTTTCTATTTTAAGATCCGCCTGTGGATCCATCTTACAATTCGTTTGTAATAATTGATCTTACTTTTGAATCGGTTTGTAATATACTTACTTTAGACTTCCGCTGTGCATTGAACTGTGATTAATTGACTATGATGATATCAACTACGTCACGATACTCCCCACCGGTAATACGTGGAAATATCGGGGTGTGACAACGGCCCTCATGAAATGTGCGCGCATCATTTTCTCCCCTACATCTCTGATTTCTAGACACTCTTTGTTGTATCTAGTGATGAAGTCTTCGACGCTTTCATGGTCTCTCCTCCAGATGTTCAAACAATCTGCTGGATCTCTAGTGTGTCTGCGCTGTTGGGAGAAATGCGCGAGGAACTTGTCTCGAAAATCCATCCAGGATTTAATTCTCCCTGCAGGTAGGCTGTCAAACAAGACGCGCACCACGCTGACGAAGGTTTGTGCGAAAATATGACACCAAGTTGGAAGCGTCCAACCACCTGTTAACCCTGCGCCATTAAAGACTTGGAGGTGGTCATCAGGGTCTGTTAAGCCGTTATACTTGCCCACGTTGTGTGGCAGTTTCGTCTTGTTAATATCAGCCGTTGCGATCTCTCTTATGAACTTCGACGTTTCAGCTATGCCTTCTGGGCGATAGCTTAACGAATAATCATGTTCTGCATTTGGATTGTATCCCGCGAGCTTGCGGGGTTTATACGCCTCATGCCCTGGTTGTAATCTACTGAAGACTGTGCTTTCCTGCTTGTAGGTTGTGTTATCGTCTTCGTTGTAGCTGTTCCATTCATTGTTTATGTTTTGCGGGCCCAAACGGCTGTGTACTGACTTCTTTTGTTGGTGAGTATGTTGCTCATAGTTGCTTTCTGTGTCGCCGTAGGTGTCACGCGTATCGTGCACACTTTGTTTTCTGGTATTGGTTACTTTCTCATTTTGTGGGTTCCGCACGTGTGTTTGCTGAGGAGTATGGGCACTTGGAGGTTTTTGTGGCGGAGTAACAAAAGCTGACTGGTTAGCTTGCGCTTGGAGCATTGCTTGTTGTGCGCTTAGTTGTGCATAGACAAGGTTTAGAGACGCCGTTTGTTTGGCATACCAGGAGACCAGAGTTTCTCCTTCCAGTAGCCCTAAAAGTGCTGAAAAGTTGAACTGTGTTTCATCCGATGGTGCTGAAGGACCAGCCCCATGGTTTGTTGTTTGAATTTCCGGAGGTGGTTGGTTAACCACTCCAGGTGGTGTTTGGAAATTAGCTCCATTTGTGGTTTGGTTGATGACTCTGGAGATGCTCCCAAAAGGACTGGGTATCTCGTTGTTCACTTGTCCTCCTCCGACGATCCCGTTCCTTTGGTGCCCATGGACGTGAACGGTGTCCGTATGCAACTCAAAGGAAGAACTTTCTCCATCCACGAGGAGGGAAGGGTTCGGTTCAGCCATTTAGAGAGTGTTTTTGAAGAAAAAGGAGATGAAAATGGTTTGCAAAGAATGCGGTGGGCGCCAATGATGAAACACTGGTTAACACCGATGGTTAACTAGCTGGGTCGTCTCTTATGTGGGTTCAATCTCCTTCTCTACTCGCCTAAGACTGAAGTCCTGCAAAACAGCAAACCGTTACCTCGTCAAGAGGAGAATATGGGGGTTTCCCTCTTAACTGGGCTCCAGCATAAGAATAAGTATTGTTCTGAGGAGAAAATAGTGTGTGTTATAGGTGAAATGTGAGGAGAGCAGAATGGATAACCTGAATGATAGAGGGTCCTATTTATAGCCGGAGGGTGAAGGAGGGAGGAGCGACCTTGCCAGCTGCTATCGGGTGCCAGCTATCCGACCAAGGAGAATATCCTTTTGGTCTCCACTGCTGTGGTCAAGATAGTAGTCCACGTGGCGCGTCGCCGTTAGCCCATGTAGGCGAATCCGTACTGCAGCTGTCGGTCTGCCTCCAGATTGTGTCGCAGGTCTACATTGCGTCCGATTAGTGGTGACACGTGTTGTCCTTCATGTCTGGAGGAGCATCTTCGTTTCCATCCTGTCGTCTTCCAGAAGCTTCTAGAAGCTTCTGGATTAGTTTGCTGATGTAGGCGCCATGTAGGATGGGAAAAGTAGTGTGATCCCTGTCATGTGTGCATAAAATTGGGACCATACCTCTTCAAATCTGATTTATCTTTAATAACTCTCGTTCATTAACTTAAAAGCAACTAATTTATTGTGTCCTTATTTTTATGTATGCGTTGGTATAAATTCGAGTTGGTCTACGTTTAATTTTGTCTGTAAACAAGTCGTGTCAAATATAATAATTTTTTGTGCTTACTTTTAAGTATATTTTGACTACCGCTATCTATCTTACAAACCAAGTTGCTGGCCTTTGTTACCGACCAAAACAACGCCTACACTTTTAAAATGACACTTACACTTCCTACACTTTCTAAAAACATTATAAATTTGCATTTTAAACCCCATAAGTTTCTAAAGTTTCAGGTTTACCCCCATATTTTCATTCTTCAACTAAAAAACACTATTCTTTTCTTGTGCTTAATATTATCTACGTATCAGAATGGTATCACGTTTTGAAATAAAAGGTTTAATATCACGTTTCGACATAAATTTTTGAAAACAAGTCGGGTCAAATATAATAAGTTTTCTTACTTATTTTTATGTTCGTTTTCAGTTAGTCAACGTTTTGACATAAGTTTAAAAAAAAAACTACTATTTTTTGACAAGCTTATTTTTATGTACATGTCGATTTCAATTTTCATGTTGACGTAAACAATATAAATTCACGTTTAGACGTACTTTTTTTTTTTTTTGAAAACGAGCCGGATCAAAATATCTTGGACTTGGGGGCTCATAATGTAGGTAGACTCACCACAAAAAAAAACAACGTACTTAAACCCACCAGCATATAACTTTGATAACTAACATGCTTATAGGGTTATCGCCTCGAAAGCATCTATGTGATGGGACGTCAACAGTGACACCCAAACGTTTGTGCGTAGAATACAAAGGCAGAGGGCCACTATAGCACGTACTTGAGTGAAGGAAATCTATTATTCACCAGATAGAGGTCTCGCTCTCAACTAAAAAGGGTAAGACCCTTTTATGTCGAAAGACGATGATCGGCATGCGCATTACGAGCGAGCTTCTAGGGCTTGGCCTTCGCTTTCGCGGTCCTGGCGGTGAGAATTTTTGTCCCGCAGTAGTTGCCAGAGGTCACACCTCCTTATGTGGAGGAGAGCGAGCCCGTGGTTGAGGAGGGTGATCCTCCGGACGACTCTCGGGCGTTCAACTCCCAGCACCACCACCACTGCCGCTGCCGCCACAGGGGTTCTATGGACCCCAGCACGTTTACTCTGATTTGCCTCTGGCTATCGCTGCGGCGTTACAGGGGATTGAGCAATGTGCAGTGGGTTAGGATCCACAAGGTCAGGCGCATGTTTAGGATAGTGTGTTGTCATTTTTTGTATTTTCACATTTTGATGTATTTTTATTTTGTTATGTATGTACAGACTTAACCCGTCCATAATTCACCTGTTTGGCCCGTTAAAACTTTTAAATTATTAATGGGCTCAATTTGAATCAGAATATCACTTAAATTTCATATCAAAAGCCGTTATATAACATATATGCATCAAAACTAAGGGCAAATTTCAGAGTAGAAATCTCACTTTTTTTTCCAGATTTTAGCAACCAAGTTTATATTAGGTGCAAAATGGAAACCAACATACAATTTATTATTGATTTTCGCAACCAGACTCATCTTAACTGATTTTTTCAGTAAATTTGGTATAGCGCGAGTTGATGCAACACCAGCCAATACATTGTACGCACACGCTTAAAAAGACACCACATGACATATACGTACACACTAATATCACAAATAAGGCACCACATTTAGCATATTAAAGGTTCCGCAAAACATTGTAAACAACCTTATGCGTATATGCAGAAGAGATAATCCTGAAACACTCAAAAGTGATTATCTACTTTTACACAATGCAGTAAGCTGGTAAGTTCTTTAACCAAGAATCCCAAACACCCCCTGAGAATTGTAAAATGTTTTGAGTCCTCTAGTAGAGGTCTCTATCTTCCACTAGCTTTCTATCCTTTAACCCAACCCCCTTGAAGGCCGCCCAGTATGGGTGTGCATGGGTTGGTTTGGTTTATGGTTACGGGTCGGTTAATTCGGTTTTCTGCTCACCCCCGTTGCTGAGCATAATCACATTGGTTAGCAGGTTTTGGTGGGGTCGTAAGGTTTCTGATGAGGGTTTCTCACAGTTACCAAAAAAATATTAGTAAATTGCACAGCCTGTAACCAATTATTTGCATTTTAAGAAATGAATATAAGCTCACAGCCTTTTTCACACCAGTTTGATATTAATCTTAGTTCATCTAGCCTTACAAGAAAAACTGATTCAATGGAGAGCAAGGGTTTCTATGATTCAACTTCCACCATTGTGTATACTCTTAGAAAGTTAGCAATGATTACAATACCAATTGGAAACCAAAAACACCAAAAAGTTAATATAACCATAGAGATGTATAACAGTTTCCTTAGCTGTGTTAAATTCAGTAGTGAACAACAAATGTTCAAAATTTCATTGGTTACCCAGCTTGATCATATATACATACATACATATACTTCGATTTTATAAAAAAACTCCTTATAATAATTCGCATGCAAAATTACAAAATCGACAAAAATTTGGGAGATTTACATCAATATTTACCTTTAGACGATAGACCAGATGGTCCAAATGACCTTTCAACTTACTTTTCACGCTTTCATCACTCTTGGTATGTTCTTTGCAGTGTTGTGTTTTCATTTTATACCCACATATGCGCAAATTTTGCTGCCAATGAAATGTTTTCGGACAAACTTCACATTTAAACCCCTAATTATCACTGAACTTTACAGTGATCATAGTCTTCAAGTAAACCAATTTAATTGAAGAAACTTTACTTGTTACCTTCCCCCTCCGTCATCATCTCCCCAAATTTCATACCAAGCGAAGCTCACTAACTTCCGACACCATGCACCATCAACCTTTGTTGCCTTCAAACAAGTCGAGTAGTCGTGGGAAGTTGAAAAAAAAAACCTCCAAATTTGCAGGAATAGAAATGCTGTGATGGCGGAATCCAGTCTATACATCTTCTTATGGCCCGTTGTACGCATGATCATAACATTCATAGACCTTTAACTTTAAACTTGAAATTAAACATGATGGAGGTTAGACAATTTAAGCCTTCTTAATCTTTCAAGCTCTACGGTAACTTCTTTCATGCTAGGCCTATTCCGACTTTCTCTGTCAAGGCATCTACAAACAAGGTTACATGCTGCGTCTAGCTGTTCATCAGTCACCTCCTCTAAAACTTGACGATCAACAATCTCATGCAACCGATTTTCCCTCTTTGCCTGCACAAAAACCGTTGCAAGATTTTTATCTTCTTCATCAATTGGCTTTAATCCTGTCAGGAGTTCTGCAAGAACCACTCCAAAGCTATACACATCACTTTTATCGGTTAGTTGACCAGTAATCATATATTCAGGATCCATGTAACCTAACGTCCCATAAACTACTGTAAACACTTGGTCATGACCCAACGGGAGTGACTTTGACGCACCAAAATCTGCAACTTTTGCGGTGTAATTTTCATCCAATAAAATGTTAGCTGACTTTACGTCTCTATGTATGATCGTCGTCGTTGCATCTGAGTGAAGATAAGCAAGTGCACCGGCCGATTCATGTGCTATTCTTAAACGGCTATCCGATGGAAATCTTCCGGTGCTGCTTGTATTATGATGAATGTGATGGTAAAGATTGTAACTAGAAACAAATTCACAAACAAGCAACGGGACCTCGGTTTCCAAACAACATCCCAAAAGTTGCACCACGTTCCGGTGATTAATTTGTCCAAGAATTACAATTTCATTCATAAATGGCTCCACTTGTTCTTCGTCCAATGTTCTGGACCTCTTGATTGCTACCACACGGTTATCTGATAGTATTCCCTTGTACACAATGCCAGTACCACCACCTCTTTCGATAATCATACTTTCTGCAAAATTCATAGTCGCTTTTTCTAGCTCTTCTGCTTGAAAAAGTTTTATGGAACCAACACCGCTTTTTAGTTTATCTTCCAATAATAGAGCGCCATTTTTCTGGAAGATTTTTTCTCTAGGCGTAAGTTGCTTCCACCTCTTGGGCGTGAGGGATCCTAAGTTCATATAAGGCTTCTTGGGCATGAATGATCCAATATCCATACCTGTATGAGGTATGAACACATTATCACTACTTTTCTTGAAGATAAATATTTATAAAATCTAGCAAGTTACACCCATAAGTAAAAGGAGATCCCCATAGAAGAAAAAACGGACAAACTGTCCCATGTACATTCGTTACAACGAGAAAACCAACTCATTAAGAAATAAAGTGGTGTGTGACATATAATATGTTCTAATACAAGCTGCTAAAACATGCTAATTCAGCTACACAATATGTATTTCTGTATGTGCATGAGGTCAAAATATTTACCAGTGAATTCATCAAAAAACAAACAAATTCTTCGTGCCAAGTAATACATAATTTGGTAATTCAGTAAGTCGTATCTACAAACACGCCAGAACCCAAACCCGGCCTGATAAAAAGCAAATAACCCGAACCTAGAATGGTTTGGTTATTGGGTTGTTTTTTTTTTTTAACTTTGAAAACCTGAGAAACCATACCCGTTTCAAAGAACAACCCTAGGTAAAATAGGTAGGTTGTATTTGTCCTATATATTTTTCGCTGTATTCTTCAATTATAATCAATCAAGTTTGGCAACTTGAACTTTCATATTAAATTGGTGGGTGAACCCATTTATCTTCAACCTAACCCGCACATGATCCTTTTATTAATTGGGTTAGGCAGGCCGAACCGTATAACCAGTCTCATCCCCTATTTCACCATATAACCTATTCATCGTATTTTCCTATCGAATAAACTAATTGATACTTTTATGGAAATCCATTCATATAAATGTACCCCGAACAATGAGTATGGCTAAAGTTTTGAAAACCGTTGATTAATATTGGTTTGAATCCCATATCTATAACTCTAAAAGTTATTGTGCTTCAGTAAGGTTTATACCAAACCTGTAACTCCATGAAAGAACAGAACCTGCACACACATAATGAGGGAACTGGAATACCTGAGTTCTGTCCACTATCGCTGAACGAAAACTTATCAACCATCCTGCCAAATATCGTCTTGCTGGCAGTTTGCGACAAATTATAGGTTTTTTCTTGTAAGGTCAGCACATATTCTAGACTAAGGACAACCTCAGCCATCGTAGGACGGTTCTTTGGATAATTATCCAAACATCTTTCCGCTATTTTAGCAAATTGCTTCAAACATTTTGTGGATATTTCACGCCTTATATCAGAATCCACTATACCCTTCAAATGTCCTCCTTTGATAGAGTCTTGAGCCCATGTTGCTATTCCGCAATCAAGACTATTATCCACCGCCCTCTTCCGACACAAAACCTCCAACAACAACACCCCAAAAGCATACACATCAGACTTCCTTGTCAACTTTCCGGTTGCAAAATAATTTGGATCGATATACCCAAAAGTTCCTTTAACAAGAGTGTTGACATAAGTCGATGCCCGATTTTTTGGGCTTACTATAGACAACCCGAAATCCGAAACTTTAGCAGCCCAGCTTTCATCTAACAAAATATTTGAACTTTTTACGTCTCGATGTATGATACCAAACTCTATACCGGTACCAGTATGGAGGTAGTCTAACCCACGAGCCGCACCTATGCAAATCTTGAGTCGCTGACACCAAGAAAGAGGTGTACCAAGTTTGTGCAGATGATCTGCAAGTGTTCCACGTGGCATATATTCATAGACCAGAATCATCTCTGTTTCATGATTACAATATCCAATCAAAGACACTAGATGACAGTGACGCAACTTCGAAAGCATCTCAACTTCAGCCCAGAACTCGGACGCCCCTTGATTGGACATGCTATCCAATCGTTTAATGGCGGCAGCGACAAGAGTCGATCCATTTTTAATGTTACCTTTATAAACTTTCCCGAAACCTCCACGCCCAATTACTAATGATTCGTCAAAGTTTTTTGTTGTTGTAAGAATTTCGTGAAACTCGAAGTGACGGCAAAGCTGTGACCATTGCACGGATGAGGGTTCATATTCATTGCCGGTAGCAACAAACATAATTGTTGTTAAAGTAGAAGAAGAAATTAAAAAAAGATTAATGGGTGATTTTGAATAAAGTAGAAGAAGAAATTAAACAAGATTAATGGGTGATTTTGAAATTATTAGAGAATTGCCGATAACAAATAAAAGTTCCTTTCAGTGGCTGGACCACCGTTAAGGATAGGTGTGAAAAGAAAGTTGACTTTTGTTCCACAATGAAGATTTAGGTTCAAAATGAGCTTGGAATTCAATTAGGGTAGGTAATACATAAATTGTAGAAGACATCGGGGAGTGTTTTGCGTCCACCCATTTTGTGTTCGTGAAAATAAGACCGGAGGTATGGGGCCGTCCCCATGCCCGTCCCTTCTCACCACCCCGTCTTCCCCACCCCTCTGCTCCGGCGCCGTCCCCAGGTCCGGCTTCTCCGTCCTCCACAAGTCGGTGGCGACGAGCCTCTCTCCCACACACACACCTATACATACATACATACATACATACATATATATATAAAGGGGTTCATCCCCTACCCCCTAGGTTCATCCCCTTTATGCCTCGCTTACGTGGCGGTGACGTGACAGCCCATCCCTTGGGGATGAGGCTCTCAATACCCAGTGCTCTAAGTATCTAGTAGGCTTCTTCCACGCTACACTGGAGGATTTCAATGAGCACGACAATCAGGGTAGGTAATACCTAAAGTGTAGAAACACTCTATTAATAAAACCGAATATTATATACTATCAATTTGAAACACAACTAGGCAATAAGTAGTTGTACATGATGCATTAGTGTTTTATTGTGCATAACAATGTTGTTTTTTGTGCTTCACTTGTATCAATTTAATTAATTCAAATCAAAATAGGTTAATTTGGACTTTAATCATCATGTGAACCCTTCTCAACTTTGTATTTGAAACAATTATCATACTATAAATTTGTAACATGTTGGTACTTTAGTGAATTGTACTCTAAGGTTAGAGAGTTTTCCAAAAAAAAAAAAATTACCATACTATAAATTTGTAACATTTTGGTATTTTAGTGAGTTGTACTCTAAGGTTAGGGAGTTTTCCAAAAAACAATTACTATACTTTTCACTTTTAATCCAAATGTTTTCATTTTTTGCATTTTAACATCTTTGGTTTTATTTTTTTTTACTTTTAACACAATTTTTTCTATCTTTTGCAATTTAACCCCAACATATTTTTATTTTCAACTTCGATCCCCGTATTTTTCATTTTTTGCAAATTGTTCGTTTTACTTTTCGTTCTAATTTTGCGAGTGAACACGCCGCAATGTGGCTGTGGGATTCAACATTTTTTCGTCTATTTTTTCCCGTTTGACAGAACTGTTACAACGCGTCTATTTTTCCCTATTTGATAGGTTCGTCGCAATGCGCGTGCTCTTAGATCGACTTAGTTATTCTTTTCTATTTTGGGAAATTGGCATGTAATAATCACACCTAGACTTTATTGGCCATTAATAATCCCACCTCAGAATATCCCCCCACCAGTCCCACCTTTCACCTATTTTTCCTACAATGGTCCCCCGTTAAAAAAAACTTAACGGAGTTAAGCTTTTTTACAAATTACAAACAAATATATTTGGGCTTTTGATTAGAACGATGATACGAGTCCATTTATGTAAAACTTGTCTCAAAACGGTGCTCCAAACGATGAAAACGACGCTTCAATTCGGGTGTTTCAATTTCCAATTAACCAAAATCAAATCACTTGGAGCACCATTTCGAAGTAAGTTTTACATCAATAGACTCGTATCATCGTTCTGATCAAAAGCCCAAAAAAATCTGTTTGTAATTTGGAAAAAAGCTTAACTCCGTTAAGTTTTTTTAACGGGGACCATTGTAGGAAAAATAGGTGAAAGGTGTGACTGGTGGGGGGAATATTCTGAGGTGGGATTATTAATGACCAATAAGGTCTAGGTGGGATTATTACAGGCCAATTCCTCTTCTTTTTTACATTTCAGTCTAATTTCTTCGCATTATCATGTCGCAATGGGCATGCGCAATTCAACGATTTTACATATGCTTTTCGTTCAGTGTTGTTATTTTTTTCCTTTTTGTTTATTTTGTTTTTACGAGCTTTTTCGGTGTTGTTTGTCGCTAGTTTATAATAAAAATCAATCTTATATATGATAAATAAGGTGATCATGTAACTAGTTATCCTACTCTTTTTCTAACTTCTTGATTATCCACAAGCATTACGTATAAGTGGTGGCGAAGCTTGAGATTTCCGACTGAGGGTGCGAAAGTCACCGGACCTAAAAATTTCTATAAAATCGTTGGTAACAATATTCAATGAGCATCGGTTCGGTGTTAAGGTATTGGCACAAGACTGGCACTTGTATAGCATACGATACCAAATAAAAACTTCTGAATGCAACTTCATTGTTAACAAAATTTATATCGAAACTTAGAAATAAAGAAGCACAACAACGTATTTATTTTTTTTTCTTTTAAAAGAAGTTACTACAAGAAAATGAAGCTAATGCAACACCTAAAAAATGTTGCGTTAGGCCTTGAAAAGGTTGCATTAAGCCTAATGCAACATTTTATCAAAAGTTACATTAGGCGAAGTTGCATTAGACCTAATGCAACCCTTTTCTTAGATAATGCAACTTTTTTTCAAAACAGTTGCATTCACTACCAAATGAAACCTTTTAATAATGCAACATTTTTATATGCTAAGGCAACTTTTCTAGTACTCAAATGCCACATTTGGTACATTAAAATGCAACCTTTGTTAGACTCAACTGCAACTAGGGGTATTCATCGAATTTTCGAATTATTCGAATAATTTTTATTTTCCCTTGAATTCGTATTCGATTCGAATTCGATTAAAACTTACCGAATTCGTATTCGAATAAAAACTCAATTCGTATTCGATTAAAAATTCGAATTCGAATCAAATTCGATTTGATTCGGATTCTTTAAAAACATGTAAATAACTATCAAAATGAAACATAAAATTTAAAGCAGTCATAAAGCACGATATCACATTAAAAAGTTACAAATAAAGTACTATAAGTCTAAAATTCAAAACGAGAAGTCGGGAATAACCACTTCACATTACAAGTTAATATTTTTAAAGTTAGAAATCTATTGGTAGATTTATTACTTAGGTTTTAGTTATGAGCCATGTAGTGGGTTTGGTAATGGGTAATTTTAATACTTGGAACAAATTTTGGAAGTAATTTATAGTATAGCCTAATAAAAGTAAGGAAAATTGGTTTTTAATAAACCAACCTTTGCCCCATTGGTAATTAATAATCCTACCTACAGAATTGGTAAATAATAATCCTACGTTTCAATATGTTGGTACTCAATAGACCTCCGTTAGTTTTTTTGTAACTGAAGTTAGTTTTTAAGTTTTATTTGTTACACAAACAGTCCCTGTAGTTATACTTTACTAGTTTTAAGTTTTATTTATTACACAAACAGTCCCTGTAGTTATAATAAAAATCATAAAAATAATAAAAAAATCTAAAAAATCAAAAAAATTCAAAAAAATCATAAAAATTCTAAAAAAATCAAAAAAATTCAAAAAAATCATAAAAATTCAAAAAAATAAAAAAAAAATCATAAAAAATCATAAAAAATCATAAAAAGTCATAAAAATTCAAAAAATTCAAAAAAGCAAACGTTTCGACCCGTACCGTTTCGACCCGTACCGTTTCCACGCGTACCGTTTCGACCCGAACCGTTTTCGACCCAGACCGTTTCGACCCGGACCGTTTCGATGCGTACCGTTTCGACCCGTACCGTTTCGACCCGTACCGTTTCGACCCGTACCGTTTCGACCCGTACCGTTTCCACGCGTACCGTTTCGACCCGAACCGTTTTCGACCCGAACCGTTTTCGACCCGGACCGTTTCGACCCGGACCGTTTCGACCCGGACCGTTTCGACCCGTACCGTTTCGACCCGTACCGTTTCCACGCGTACCGTTTCGTCCCGAACCGTTTTCGACCCGGACCGTTTCGACCCGGACCGTTTCGACCAGGACCGTTTCGACCCGTACCGTTTCGACCCGTACCGTTTCGACCCGTACCGTTTCCACCCGTACCGTTTCGACCCGTACCGTTTCAAAAACGGCGGTGGTGGTGGCGGTGGCGGTGCTGTGGTGGTGGTGGCGGTGGTGGTGGTGCTGTGGTGGTGGCGGTGCTGTGGTGGTGGTGGCGGTGGTGGTGCTGTGGCGGCGGTGCGGTGGTGGTGGTGGTGGTGGTGGCGGTGGTGGTGGTGGTGGTGGTGGCGGTGGGGGTACGGGTCGAAACGGTCCAGGTCGAAACGGTCCGGGTCGAAAACGGTTCGGGTCGAAACGGTACGCGTGGAAACGGTACGGGTCGAAACGGTACGGGTCGAAACGTTTGCTTTTTTTGAATTTTTATGACTTTTTATGATTTTTTATGATTTTTTATGATTTTTTTGATTTTTTTTGAATTTTTATGATTTTTTTGAATTTTTTTTATTTTTTTAGAATTTTTTAGAATTTTTATGATTTTTTTGAATTTTTTTGATTTTTTAGATTTTTTTTTTATTTTTATGATTTTTTTATAACTACAGGGACTGTTTGTGTAATAAATAAAACTTAAAACTAGTAAAGTATAACTACAGGAACTGTTTGTGTAACAAATAAAACTTAAAAACTAACTTCAGTTACAAAAAAACTAACGGAGGTCTATTGAGTACCAACATATTGAAACGTAGGATTATTATTTACCAATTCTGTAGGTAGGATTATTAATTACCAATGGGGCAAAGGTTGGTTTATTAAAAACCAATTTTCCTAAAAGTTATACATGTATTCTATATAAAAATAATAGATAAAAAAGTATAATTTTTATTCGAATTTCGAATCGAATCGAATTTGAATTTATAAATTAGTATTCGATTCGAATTCTTATACTCGAAACGAATTCTTGATAATCGAATCGAATTTAAACGAATTTCGAATTTTTCGAATTCGAAACGAATTCTGAACACCCCTAAATGCAAATCCTCGTCTCTAAGATTATGAAGTACTCCAATAGGTGGTTAGAAACTCTCAACTTCAAAGAGGTAGTTGTTTCATAAGCTTGTGCATACCGTATCTTTAAAAGTACTATATTGGTTACCCATCATGCACTTTGTTCATCACGCCCATTAAAGGATCTCTTCGTAATAAATTTTCAAACGCAATATTATTGTAAGGTAAAAGAGGAAAACAAACAAATGTAAAAGTGTCCGATATTACTACTTTCAAAAATTGTCATTTTTTTTTAATTTCCATTGTACCATTGGGTACAAGTCATGCAAGTACAAGAGGATACTAGAGTCTAGAAACATTAACTCCAGCAAGCATCATATTTTAGGTCCAATTCAGTTGCTAACCTTTCATACTATTAATCTTTAGTCATCATACCTGGACGGGTTTCATTGGTAACCCATAACACAACTTAGAATTCTTGATAAGTGGGGTGGGACAGGCAAAAGGAGGGCGTGTCTCATGGAAGGGCCACAAATCAGACATGATCTTATGCAACTGCTGTTGAAATATGTGATTGAAGAATTTTAGGATCACTTTCTATCATTTCCTATTTTGGGTCATTGACCCTTGGAACACAAGACCCACATAATTCGCCAATTTACAGCAAAACTACAGCAAAGCTTTTCAATGTTTTTATTGTGTTTCCTTTTATAGGCCCTTTGTATTGGCTATTTAAACTCTGTATGATTTGATGTAAAGAATACAAGAAAATACAAAACATTTTTTATCAGTCTTCTTTTCTCTTCACACCTCTGATTATCATGTTCCACATGGTATCAGAGCAGTGTTTATGATCCATAAACTTTCTTTGCTCATCATCTACCAGACATAATGTCAGAAGAAGATATCAACAACCTAGCCATCCAACTCGCCAATCTCCTAAAAACTGGAGTTCAAACTCAAACCCAGAACCCAAAACCAAATCCATCCGACAACCTAAAAATCAGCCTTAACCTCACCAGCCAAAACTACCCTCTATGGGCTCGTATGATACGAGTCGCCATAGGGGGGAAATCCAAAGTCCTGTTAAACCATCTTACACAAAACCCACCAGAACCTATGAATGATCAGTGGGAACAAGATGACTGAATACAAGAAAATACAAAACATTTTTTATCAGTCTTCTTTTCTCTTCACACCTCTGATTATCATGTTCCACATGGTATCAGAGCAGTGTTTATGATCCATAAACTTTCTTTGCTCATCATCTACCAGACATAATGTCAGAAGAAGATATCAACAACCTAGCCATCCAACTCGCCAATCTCCTAAAAACTGGAGTTCAAACTCAAACCCAGAACCCAAAACCAAATCCATCCGACAACCTAAAAATCAGCCTTAACCTCACCAGCCAAAACTACCCTCTATGGGCTCGTATGATACGAGTCGCCATAGGGGGGAAATCCAAAGCCCTATTAAACCATCTTACACAAAACCCACCAGAACCTATGAATGATCAGTGGGAACAAGATGACTTGATCGTCTTTTCCTGGCTGATTCAAAATATCGAACCGAGCCTTGCTAGTAACCTTACAGCGTTCCCAACGGCGAAAACGCTATGGGACACACTCACAGTTACATATAGCAGTGGCAAAGACAAACTTCAAACTTTCGATCTCCATGTTAAAGCAAATGAGTTCAAGCAAAATGGCTTACCGTTAGAAGAATTCTAGATTGTGATGCAGGGTATCTGGGGAGAAATCGAAAGGCGAGGTCCAAACCCGATGAAATGTTCAACTGACATCGTCACGTACAACAAACTCAGGTCAGAAAACAAGTTATTCCAGTTTCTTAATGATCTTGATAGAAAGTATGATTCCCTTAAAAGGGAGATACTCCGTTGGGAACCCTTACCGTCTGCCGAGGCCGCCTATGCGGCTGTCCGAAAAGAAACAGCACACCAAAGTATTTTTGGAAACATACCACAAGGGGCGGCGACTGGGATGAACTCCACCGGAGATTCTATCGGGACAGGGCTTGTATCGATAGGGCGCCGGTCAGAACAGAAGCCCAATTTGTCATCATCCCGGATAGATAAAAGCCATCTAAAATGTGAGCAATGTGGTATGACCAAACATACGAAAGATCAGTGCTTCAAACTCGTAGGGTACCCAGACTGGTGGGCTGATGGACACAAAAAGGGGAAAGGAGGTAAAGCTGTTGCAGCCGTGGGCAATCCGAAAACTACCAGCAGCGGCGACAACAGTGAAAACACCTCAAAAATCAGCGGAGATCAAGACAGCTCAGAGAAAGGGGGAAGATGTTGTTTCGCGGCGGTAAAGGAAGAAGAAACAGCAAGTTTGGCAGGTATAGGGTTTGAAGTTACACTTTCAAACCCTCCTCTTTCTAAACCTTCATTTTTAAAACCAAAAGCTCCCAATATAACACTTGTGAACCCTCGATTTTTTAGCCCCCAAATTCTTGATTTATTAAATGAGTCACAAGTTTTAGAAAATACAGACAACACCCCTCACACTCCTAACTTCGAAACAAAAAAAGAGCCAAAAAACCTTGTAATATTGGGAAAGCTAACATGGCAACAAAAAATGACAAAGAAAAAGACTCATGGATATTTGATTGTGGTGCCACCGACACAATTACTTATGAAAAATCTGATATGTGCTCAATGTCAAAACCACAAAAATCCGAAATTCACACTGCAAATGGAGAAGTCCATCAAGTAAAAGGAGGAGGGACTATCCAAATCTCGGAAAACATGAAACTTTCTAATTGCCTTTACGTTCCATCTTTGTCTCACAAATTGCTATCAATCAGTCATGTTACGAAGGAACTGAATGGTGTTGTGCTAATGCATCCTACCTTCTATATCTTACAGGACATCAGGACGGGAAAGATCATTGGGCGTGGTACTGAGCGGCAAGGGCTATACTATGTGGATGAAGTGACTCGACAAGGCACCTAATGCTTGCACATGGGTTGGCAGATAGGGAAGCTTGGTTATGGCACCGAAGATTGGGACACTCATCTAGTGGTTACTTACATCGTTTATTTCCTAAATTATTTCCAACAAATAAAGTCTTGAATTATGAGACATGTTTTTTGGCTAAGAGCCATAGACACACCTTCAAACCAAACCATACTATGGTTGATTCTCCTTTTTTATTAATTCATTCGGATGTGTGGGGACCAGCAAAGGTTGTAGGGGGCAAAATTTGCGGTATTTTGTAACATTTATTGATGATTGCACCCGCATGACTTGGATCTATCTCTTGAAAAATAAATCCGAGGTTTTCTCAAAATCCACGTGGTTTTGCGCTATGATCAAAACCCAATTCAAGAGCGATATCCAAATTCTTAGGTCTGATAATTGGGGGGGGGGGGGATTTGTAAACACTTCAATGAAACAATTTTGCCAAGAAAAGGGAATTCTTCATCAGACATCATGCGCTCATACCCCCGAACAAAACGGGTTGTCTGAAAGGAAAAAACATTTTCTTTTAGAAATAACTCGTGCACTCATGATCGAATCCAAAGTCCCAAAATTGTTCTGGCCCGAGGCTCTTGCCACAGCAAAATATCTTATGAATCATCTCCCAACAAGAGCTCTTGGCTTTAAAACCCCACTTCAAGCCCTTGCTAAATTTCATAAACCCCCATCAAACCTTATCCTTGAACCTCGTGTCGTTGGATGTTGTGTTTTTGTTCACCTACCAAAAACAGACTGTCACACCCCCAAAATCCACATGCGGAGTACCACCGCTTGGAGGCGTGACCGACCAGGATCTTAGCCACTAATTATTTTGAACGGATTAGTTATTGTTATGAACATTAGCATAATTAGTGACCTAATTTAAATTTTTCAAAACAAAGTTTAAGTTCACAGCGGAAGGGAAAAGAATACATATCGTAATTTAAAACCACATGTTTGTTCATACGAAACTTACGAACCACGCACTCCATCCGATTGCAACGTCCGTCCAGAGCTGTATCGAGCAACCTGCAAAGCATGCAGTAGAGTGTCAACATAACGTTGGCGAGTTCGCGTGTTTGTCGTTTTCCAGTTTTTAATTCCAAAAACTTGTTTTAACCAGTTAATTTATCCGTTTATACATGCGATGGGGAGCTACCCCATAAGTAAGCGACTAAACTGTTTTTACAATACCGAATACTATTCATCCGTACGTTTCCGTAGAGTGCCCCGTTTGTCAATGTTCTATCATCATTGACGGTTGCCAGAGTATATTAGTTCACGACCGATCCCATACCTTGGCACGGTGTGAGGTTGGTGAGACCTAAATAGCGCTATCAACTAATAACCCGTTCGCCTGACCCCGGCGACTAATCGGTATTAAGAAGTGAGGACTTGAGTGATAGAGTTTTGTTTAGTGTTGCTTGTTGCATCCAGTATAAACAGTAATTAACTAAAAGTTCCCAGTAACAAGGGAAGAAAAGTAAGTTTGTATCCCTCATAAGGGGATAGCGTTGTTACCCGTATCTCACACAAGGAGATAGAAATACCGTATCCCGCACAAGGAGATAGTAAGCAATCCCAAACCAGGAAAAGTGTTTTGTTCCGTTTCCCAATCCACCGGGAACGCATGCTTTAAGTAAAAAGTAGTGAACTCACCTTTGCTTTGCTCGGTAATTAATTTACTCGTGTTACGTTGGTCAACCATACCCTATTATGGTTATTAAATATTTATTAGGTTCGTATGCAAGTAATGTCACGTATAACTACACGTATCTAACACATAGCACGTAAGTCATACTAGCATCTACGTTATTGGGCCTATCCTAGCATGCAAACGGTTAAACAGTAACAGTTAAACATTAATAGTAACACGTAGTTCAAAACATCAGTTTGTGCGGCCCAATAACTAAGCAGAGTAGTCCAGTCGAAACCGGGTGGTCTCGAATCGAGAACAAGAGGTCTCGAGTCGCAACCATGAAGTTCCGAGTCGCAACCAGACGGTCTCGAGTTGTTATGTTTTGGTTGCGAGTCGCAACCGGGCGGTTTCGAGTTGTCATGTTTTGGTTGCGAGTCGCAACCTTACGGTCTCGACTCGCAACCACCACCGAAGCTTCTAGACCCCTTATCCAATTCGGTACTATCAACCAAATTTCATTAACATGTATTATCCAATCAGATTTTATTAACATGTCCCCTATACCGTACACTCCTAAATTTAGATCAAAACGCAGAAATTTCAAATATTCACAACACGTTCCAACAATTCATCATTTAGGTTTTTCACATTCATATTCATTCAACAGATTCATTCTAAGCACTATCTTTAATAAGTCAAGGCATCATAATTCAGAATTATATGTTGTCAAACTCAAATAAATATCACAACCATAATTCCTATAAAATCCGCATCTGATTAATTGCAAGCATGTGTCTAGATCTTAAATAAACATTTCATCTCAGTAACTTTTACCAAAACAAAACCCTTACATCGCCTATAAAAACACATCTTTTACAGTAACATTTTTATCCTCTTTATGTACCAAACAGTTTTACCACCATCTAATTCAATACCAACTTTCATACACTTTCATCACAAACTCAAAAATCATAAAGGAACCAAGACACCAATCGGCCAAAGGAACATCAGTCTTGCAATGACAAGCATATACTCAAATAGCAACATTATCATTCCTATACAGTTTGTAGTTGATATCATTAGACAACTTTCCTATCTAAACAAACAGTAGCAATTATACAAGTTCAAGAAACACAAAAATACCAACAATACTCAAAAACTAACCAATCGAAAAAGGGGTGTACGCCGCTGCTGTCGCCGCCGGAAATCAGAACTCCAATCCGTCACGGTCACCGACACCACCACAGTGTCACCGCTGCCTTGTGGTGACTCCACCACCCATTCCAGCCGTCACTCGTCAATATCTCAACCGTAAAGCACCAAGATTTGGTCAAAAGAATTGATTAATACATGTTTAGATCTGAAGATGAGAAGAACGGTTAGACATACGATTGTTACCTTCGAGGTTTCACGGCTAATCGATGTAAGCTTTACGAGTAGCCGGAGGGGCGGCTCCGCCGTCCATCAGCGTCGCACCACCGTAGAGTGGTGGTCGACACCCTCTCTCTCTCCTCTGGTAACTCCCTCCATCGTCTTTCTCTAGAATCTTCGGGGTGGATGTACTCACAGGTTCAAGAGGGTGTAAGAAGGTAGGAGGGTGGGGTGTGGTTGCTTGATTGGTAGAGAAGGGGCAGGGGGTAAGGGTGGTGCGGCCGGTGTGGGGGTTTTAGGGTTTTTACAAGAATAAAGGAGGTGGGGGTTTTAAGCTTATTTAAAGGGTAGGGTTTTATGTTAGTTGGGTTGGGCCTAGCCCAAGTGCGTGAATTTGTCAAACGATTATGCTCCTCGTTCAACGGACTGGCCCGGTCTTGTTAACTCATACGTAAATACTAGGATCTCTCGTCATGGATTATTATTTGCAAAAATCATAATAGTAATAACAAATATAATAATAATAATAATGGCAATAATAATAGTAATTATTATGCGCACGTTTTTACCAAAATGCCCTTCTCTTGACAACAGGAGTACGGGTTGTCACATTCTCCCCATGTTACAGGAATTTCGTCCTCGAAATTTAAGCTAAGTCACACGATTCGCTCTAATTATAGATTCGCTGATGACCTAGTGTCATACGTACATACACGTAGTTCGCAAAAGTTCACAAAATAAACATGTAAGCCACGTAGCACATAAGGTCACATCGCGTAGACGGTCAAGTAGCATAAGGTTCCAAGAGTTTGCATGTATTTCACATAGTATAGAATTTCACCAATTTAATTATAGCATCCAAGAAACGTACAGGAAAACCCGAAGTGTCACATTATCCCCAAGTTCAAGAAATTTCGTCCCGAAATTTAGCGCGCAGCCACTGACAAGCTAGTTTGTTTAAACGTTTTCGTGAGGTGTCACATCATCCCCTTATTGGCTTGAAATCTCTTCTAGAAATTTCAGTTGTAGCTTCAGTGCTAGAAGTAATGTTTGCAGACAACTGGGGATACGTGCTCATCAGCTGGTTTTTCCCGTTCCCAGGTAAACTCTGGGCCACAGCGTGAGTTCCAACGAACTCGGTCTGTTGGTTACATTACACTAGAGGGTTTTGATTTCTTGATCCTTGATATCAACCGGTTCCTCAACGAAGCGTTGTTTGTTGCTGAACACAAGTTCCTAAAAAGAACAACGAATGTTTCATCTGACTGATACTTCTTCGGATTAGGCACGTGAAAGGTGTTGTGTACCACACTCAGCTCTTCAGGCAGGTTTAGTCTGCAAAGCTACCTTACCGATCCTTTCGGTAATTTCGAACGGTCCAACATATCACGGATTAAGTTCGTCCCGTTAGCCAAAACGACTACACCCATTCAGGGTGAAACTTCAAGTAGAACCCAGTCTCCGACTAGGAATTCTAGAGGTTTCCTACGCTCATCAGCGTAGCTTTTCTGACGGTCACGAGCTGCCGCCATGCGTTGTCTGGTCTGGGCGATCTTATCCGTTGTGTCAAGTACTAGTCTTGGGCTGGTAATTTGGCTTCCGCCAACTTCCGCCCAACACAGAGGTGTCCGTCAGTTGCGTTTATGTATTGCCTCAAATGGTGCCGCCCGAATGCGAGCATGGTAACTGTTGTTGGAAGGGAATCCTTCAAAAAGGGAAGTGTCACTAGTATCCAAGGGTCGATAACACATGTTCTTAGCATGCCCTTGAGTGTTTGGATGGTGCGTTTGGCCCAGTCATCAGCTTGCGGGCGATAAGCGGTGCTCATGCCTAACAGTGAGCCCAAAAGTCTTTCGTGCACAGCCTTGCGAAGAATCGGATGAAAACGTGGGTTACGATCAGGTAAAAGAGAAGTTGGCATCTCGTGCCTAGTATCTACTTCTATCAAGTAAATGGTTGCAAGTTCGGAAACTTGTCGGTTTCTTTGGTCGCGTGTTGTTACCAGCAGACATGTTATCGATGCCCCGGATATGATAGCATAAGATAGAAGCACCTCGTAGGTTATCTTCCAATTGCTGGAGTTGCGGATCGTTTGAGGATCTCTCGGATGCCAGGTGATGCCCCTTTTGAGTTCAAATTGAGAGAGGTTGCGTATACGGTCGAGAAGTGCGGGCTTTGTGGTGTTAAAAGTCGTGTACTGGATTAGCGCAAGGCGGTTTTGCGTCGTAGAAGTTCCAAGGTAAAGCGTAGGAGTCGTTTGGATTCCCTGCTGACTTTCAGAATAGGTTCGGGCGTCGCCGAAAGAAACAAGTGTCGAATATCGACAGGATGGAATAAATTCGAGTGTCGTGACTAGGTGTTGACCGTATCGAGTTCGAAGAACAGTGCTTGCGATACCCGTTACCCCCGGGGTATCCTTGGCTCGTTGCCCCAACGAGTAACATTCGTAGGAAGTATTTCGTCCAAACGGAGATTTGCGCAGAGTAGAATAGGATAAGGATCATGGAATCCGTGAAACATAACACGAGTAGCGAGACAGTGTAAGAAGGGTAGTCAAAATTGATGCGTTCAATTCGAGACAAAACATAAAAGGCTTGGTGGTCGGCAATAAGGATTTATCTGGTGTCGATGAGGTAGCTGGTCGTACCTAAGCTTCGGGCGATTAGGATAAAGAACGTCGTTTTGCCGATAAGAGGTGTTACGTCAGTATGAATGGCACAACAAGAACCAATGATAGAGGAGGACGGTCGTCGTATGGGTCGGGGGGGGGGGGGTTAGGTTCACTAAAACGTCTAACAAGATGTTCTGAGCTGAGCCGTATGTGAAAAACGAGTTTGTGATCTCCCAAACCGGTAAGTAACCAAATTTGAATAGACTACCGAAGTCGTGAGGTCGAGTCCGAAGTAGTGTTTGTGTCGTCGAAAGGCTTCCATGCAAGGTAATAAAAAAAACATGTCTGAAAGGATACGTTTGGATCACACGTCACAATTTTTAAGATTCAAGAAGTTTATTGACTAGCAGTCGAGCTTGCTGAATTTCCCCAAACTAGAGGGAAGTCTGGTCAAGGTCTCAGTATGAGGGGGGGGGGGGGGTTTGACGTGAAACTGTGAAAACAGGTTTTCAGGAAAGTACGATTGCAGTAACATACTGAATTCCAAGGGATAAAAGTTTACTGACTAAAGGTCGTGTTCGTTGAATTCGCCAGACTGAAGAGAGGTCTGGTCAAGGTTTCTATACGAAGAAACGTGGGTGTCGTGATAAAGAAACGATAGGGGCGGGGATACAATCTGAGCAATAAACGCGGATTCGTACGAACGCTAGCGAAAGGATTCACGGGATCAGAAAAGTCGTCAAAGAATAACGGATCTGGAAAATGAATGATAAGGTAAGCATCTAGGTCACCGTACTCGTCGGTGGGTTGACTAATCTGTGTCTTCGTTCTCCTATGTCTGAATCGTCGACTTGATTTAGAAAGATAACAAGTTGCTGGGTTGGGGTGCGCGGAGGTACAATGTTGGGGTTTGACTGAGGAGTGACCATGTATCAAGAAATTAGAAGGGAATGGCTTCGTGATCGACGGGAGTTCGATGTGATCGTTAATACTGCCATGAGAAGTATACATCCTGTACGCATTCTTGTATTCGAGGCAAGCGACAGGGAATAGAGTAGTGTAGACACGCTAGGGTTTTTCTTAGACACTTAGCAAGAATCCAGATCATATGTCGGATGAGGGAACGAGTCTCAGCACTCAAATCGGGAAAAGAAGTACGTGAATACAAAGGATGTGAATGGCGTTGTGGATCCATCCTACTAATCTTGGCTAGTTGCTCCACACATGGAACCAAATCGTTGTGCTACTGCGTCGTAGCAGTTTGTTTCCCCCAATAACGCGTGATTTAGGATTTGCACTCCTTCGTTGTTTCGCCCTCGAACTCCCTTCTAGGATCCGCAGCAGGCTCCTAGAGGTTCATCGTGTCGGTTTGCTCTAGCCCAAAGTAAAAATCGAAAAGGAAATACGTGGACGAGAGTTAGGGATAACTGGTTAGGAGAATCAGTTATCGAAAATGTGTCGTGATTTCGAATCAAGGTTAGGAGAATCCACTCCCGCTTAGCGCTCATCAGGTTTGCGTAGTTTTCGTATGATTCACAATGTTGAATACCAAATATACAACTACATATTTACGCACATATGCTAAATATACACATACTCATTCACATATATGCGTGCACAAGTAAATGCCGATGACTATAATTACCATGTGAGTACCTGAATCTGACGAACCTTGCAATCCGGAGTGTGGTGTCGTTGTGGTTCACACTAAAGAACGGTTATAGTCTGGTTTCCATATAAAAATATTTTTATTTCCCAAGCCAAAAATATTTTATATTTAAAACCTAGTTCGCTATAACCAATGGCTCTGATACCAATCTGTCACACCCCCAAAATCCACATGCGGAGTACCACCGCTTGGAGGCGTGACCGACCAGGATCTTAGCCACTAATTATTTTGAACGGATTAGTTATTGTTATGAACATTAGCATAATTAGTGACCTAATTTAAATTTTTCAAAACAAAGTTTAAGTTCACAGCGGAAGGGAAAAGAATACATATCGTAATTTAAAACCACATGTTTGTTCATACGAAACTTACGAACCACGCACTCCATCCGATTGCAACGTCCGTCCAGAGCTGTATCGAGCAACCTGCAAAGCATGCAGTAGAGTGTCAACATAACGTTGGCGAGTTCGCGTGTTTGTCGTTTTCCAGTTTTTAATTCCAAAAACTTGTTTTAACCAGTTAATTTATCCGTTTATACATGCGATGGGGAGCTACCCCATAAGTAAGCGACTAAACTGTTTTTACAATACCGAATACTATTCATCCGTACGTTTCCGTAGAGTGCCCCGTTTGTCAATGTTCTATCATCATTGACGGTTGCCAGAGTATATTAGTTCACGACCGATCCCATACCTTGGCACGGTGTGAGGTTGGTGAGACCTAAATAGCGCTATCAACTAATAACCCGTTCGCCTGACCCCGGCGACTAATCGGTATTAAGAAGTGAGGACTTGAGTGATAGAGTTTTGTTTAGTGTTGCTTGTTGCATCCAGTATAAACAGTAATTAACTAAAAGTTCCCAGTAACAAGGGAAGAAAAGTAAGTTTGTATCCCTCATAAGGGGATAGCGTTGTTACCCGTATCTCACACAAGGAGATAGAAATACCGTATCCCGCACAAGGAGATAGTAAGCAATCCCAAACCAGGAAAAGTGTTTTGTTCCGTTTCCCAATCCACCGGGAACGCATGCTTTAAGTAAAAAGTAGTGAACTCACCTTTGCTTTGCTCGGTAATTAATTTACTCGTGTTACGTTGGTCAACCATACCCTATTATGGTTATTAAATATTTATTAGGTTCGTATGCAAGTAATGTCACGTATAACTACACGTATCTAACACATAGCACGTAAGTCATACTAGCATCTACGTTATTGGGCCTATCCTAGCATGCAAACGGTTAAACAGTAACAGTTAAACATTAATAGTAACACGTAGTTCAAAACATCAGTTTGTGCGGCCCAATAACTAAGCAGAGTAGTCCAGTCGAAACCGGGTGGTCTCGAATCGAGAACAAGAGGTCTCGAGTCGCAACCATGAAGTTCCGAGTCGCAACCAGACGGTCTCGAGTTGTTATGTTTTGGTTGCGAGTCGCAACCGGGCGGTTTCGAGTTGTCATGTTTTGGTTGCGAGTCGCAACCTTACGGTCTCGACTCGCAACCACCACCGAAGCTTCTAGACCCCTTATCCAATTCGGTACTATCAACCAAATTTCATTAACATGTATTATCCAATCAGATTTTATTAACATGTCCCCTATACCGTACACTCCTAAATTTAGATCAAAACGCAGAAATTTCAAATATTCACAACACGTTCCAACAATTCATCATTTAGGTTTTTCACATTCATATTCATTCAACAGATTCATTCTAAGCACTATCTTTAATAAGTCAAGGCATCATAATTCAGAATCATATGTTGTCAAACTCAAATAAATATCACAACCATAATTCCTATAAAATCCGCATCTGATTAATTGCAAGCATGTGTCTAGATCTTAAATAAACATTTCATCTCAGTAACTTTTACCAAAACAAAACCCTTACATCGCCTATAAAAACACATCTTTTACAGTAACATTTTTATCCTCTTTATGTACCAAACAGTTTTACCACCATCTAATTCAATACCAACTTTCATACACTTTCATCACAAACTCAAAAATCATAAAGGAACCAAGACACCAATCGGCCAAAGGAACATCAGTCTTGCAATGACAAGCATATACTCAAATAGCAACATTATCATTCCTATACAGTTTGTAGTTGATATCATTAGACAACTTTCCTATCTAAACAAACAGTAGCAATTATACAAGTTCAAGAAACACAAAAATACCAACAATACTCAAAAACTAACCAATCGAAAAAGGGGTGTACGCCGCTGCTGTCGCCGCCGGAAATCAGAACTCCAATCCGTCACGGTCACCGACACCACCACAGTGTCACCGCTGCCTTGTGGTGACTCCACCACCCATTCCAGCCGTCACTCGTCAATATCTCAACCGTAAAGCACCAAGATTTGGTCAAAAGAATTGATTAATACATGTTTAGATCTGAAGATGAGAAGAACGGTTAGACATACGATTGTTACCTTCGAGGTTTCACGGCTAATCGATGTAAGCTTTACGAGTAGCCGGAGGGGCGGCTCCGCCGTCCATCAGCGTCGCACCACCGTAGAGTGGTGGTCGACACCCTCTCTCTCTCCTCTGGTAACTCCCTCCATCGTCTTTCTCTAGAATCTTCGGGGTGGATGTACTCACAGGTTCAAGAGGGTGTAAGAAGGTAGGAGGGTGGGGTGTGGTTGCTTGATTGGTAGAGAAGGGGCAGGGGGTAAGGGTGGTGCGGCCGGTGTGGGGGTTTTAGGGTTTTTACAAGAATAAAGGAGGTGGGGGTTTTAAGCTTATTTAAAGGGTAGGGTTTTATGTTAGTTGGGTTGGGCCTAGCCCAAGTGCGTGAATTTGTCAAACGATTATGCTCCTCGTTCAACGGACTGGCCCGGTCTTGTTAACTCATACGTAAATACTAGGATCTCTCGTCATGGATTATTATTTGCAAAAATCATAATAGTAATAACAAATATAATAATAATAATAATGGCAATAATAATAGTAATTATTATGCGCACGTTTTTACCAAAATGCCCTTCTCTTGACAACAGGAGTACGGGTTGTCACACAGACCGTTTCAAGATTGACGCGTGTGCCGAGAAATGTGTGTTTGTTGGCTACGGGTCAACCAACACGGGTATCGGTGTTACAACCCCATCACGCGTCATGTGTATACTACAATGAACTGTGACTTCCTTGAAACCGAATACTTCTACACTACCCAACACACTGGTCAGGGGGAAAAGGCAACCAATGACACAGTGAGCTGGATACAATGGGTGTCACCCTTAGAAGAAGAAGGTTACAAGGAAGCCCAAACTTGTCACAATCCACTAGCCCTGAAGAAATTATCACCAACAATGATCCTCCCAACCTGGCGTCTGAGGTAAGTAATTCTCAAACTCAAGAGTATGATAATTCATCCGATTCGTTTACTAACATTGAAGAACATGAGCATGTTGAAACTCCTGAGTTATTTGAGGATGAGTCAGAACAGGAATCACCACAAGTCAAATTGGACAGATATGTTCAACCTTCGAGATCCAACAGAGGAGTTCCTCCAAAAAGGTACTCTCCCGCGAAAGAAGCTTGAAGCTCTCGATATCCAATGGCAAACGTGGCAGCAGGAAACTTATCTCCAGAAGCCAAAGCATTTGCCACATCTCTATGTTCTGAAGAAATTCCAACTATAGTTGAACAAGCCCTTGAGTCTAAAGAATGGAGAGAAGCAATGGAAGTCGAAATGGATGCTCTAAACAAAAATGACACGTGGAAAAGATGTACTCTTCCTCCTGGGAAAAAAACCAGTAGGATGCCGATGGGTCTTCACCATAAAATACAAGCCAGATGGAACTATTGAAAGATATAAAGCCCGACTGGTGGCAAAAGGGTACACTCAAACATACGAAATTGATTATTCTGAGACTTTTTCACCAGTGGCCAAAATTGACACAATCAGGGTTCTATTCTCCATAGCTGCAAATAAAGTCTGGCCTCTCCTTCAATTTGACGTAAAAAACGCCTTCTTACATGGAGAGCTCAAGGAAGAAGTCTATATGGAAGCCCCTCCTGGACTCATGAAATATTCCAATACTAGAGAAGTGTGTCGCTTGAAGAAATCCTTATACGGATTAAAGCAATCTCCTCGCGCATGGTTTGGCAGATTTACCTTGGCCATGAAAAAAATATGGCTTCAAGCAGGGTAACTCAGATCATACTCTGTTCCTTAAGCAGAGGAATGGGCTTGTAACATGCCTAATTATTTATGTTGATGATATGATAATCACAGGTGATCATGACGAGGAGATGGCAAGGTTAAAGGTAAATCTATTCAGAGAATTTGAAATGAAGGATCTGGGGAGACTTAGATACTTTCTTGGAATCGAAGTCATGAGGTCAAGACAAGGGATTTTCATCTGTCAAAAGAAATATATCCTTGACTTGTTGGCAGAAACATGGATGATCGATTGCAAACCTATGGATACTCCTATGATGGTAAATTAGAAGCTCTATATGGAGGAGAATGCTAAGCTTGCTGTCAAGGGAGAATATCAGCGAATAGTCGGGAAACTAATCTATCTCTCACATACCAGACCCGACATTGCCTACGCAGTCGGATTTGTGAGTCAATTTATGCATCAGACTCAAGTTACCCAAATGGAAGCAAGATGGAGCTCATTCTCACGTTCGTTTCGCTTGGTCGCACGCCCAAAACGGACCCCCGTTGCCCAAGTTAGAGCCATTTTAGTGAAACCCCTTTTGTTATGCGATCTTGGGCCTCCAAATACAAGATAGCCTGCTCCTCCACACTTGGGCCCGCACCAGATCTTGATTGCTTAGTAGGTCTGTGATCGATCACGGCTATCTAGTTTAGTTTAGCTTGATTGGTATGAATCCTATTAACCTCTTAAAGATCTTTCGGTGAGGTGTGTTTGGTTTCGGGGTTATGGGGGACGGTGTTCTTGGTATGACGATATTCTTCGTTTCCAACCTTCTGGACAGATGTAGCTCGAAGGAGGTAGGGGATGTTTTCAGCAAATTTGGGGCGGTGGTAGGGGTGTATGTGGCCAGGAAGAGAGACATCTCCTTTTCTAGATTGAAAGATAAAAAAGAATTGGAAGGCAGATTGAAGAACATCAGGATGGGTGTGTACAAACTTGTGGTGAATATTGCTAGGTTCACCGCGGTTAACAAGGAAGACTCCAGGGCGGAGCCCATAAGGAATTCGGCTCATGAACCTACAGGCGGTAGAGATAGCGGCAGGCCGGTTCCTTATTTCTCCAACTTTGGACATAACCCTTTGGGCTCCTCTTATAGGGACACTCTGGTTGGTCGTCCTGAGGATATTAGTTAGGAGGAAAAGGTTATTGAAGTTTCCAGTATTGTGAAACCGATCGGGGATTGGAACGATAGGAGTTTGGTCATTAGAACTTGTGATCTTCAGAATTTGGTTAAGTTGGATGAACTGCTTAAGGAAGAGGAGGGGCCGAGAATTTCGCTGAAATACGTTGGAGGTTTGTACATGATTCTGGAGTTCGAGAACAAAGACGAGATGAAGTTTTTCAAGGAGTTCAACCCAAACGTGAGGTCCTGGTTCACCTGGGTGGAGGTTTGGTCCGGTCAGGTGTTGCCGTTTGAGCGTATAGCCTGGTTCAAGATTACAGGGGTTCCTCTCCACTTAGTGGATAATGAAATTTTTGACTCCGTGGGTAGAGCCTACGGTAAAGTGGTTCATGCATCCAGGTTATCTAAGGACGACAGTGATTTCACCTTTGATCTTGTGGGTGTCTTAGTTGGCGTTGGTGATAAGATTTGTAGCTCGGTCACTCTAAAATGGAATAATAGGAGGTTTAAGATCTGGGTTTCGGAAGAGATGGGCGACTGGATCCCAGACTGCATCGGAGCTGAGGATGTTTAGATGGAGAACGAAGTGGAGGGTGAAGGTCAGGAGTTCGGGGTCGACGGGTGTTATTTCTTCGGTGCCGGAGGGGGTTTCGCTTGGAGAAGAAGGGTCGGGAAGACAGAACGGTGGTTTTTCAAAAGGTGGTGATGGAGTCGAAGAGGCGGGCATAATGGAGTGCATGGGAAATGTAGGTGAGATTTTTTCGCCGGCACAGGGACCCATGCAGTCTGTTGGGGGTCCCAATTCAGTGGGTGTTGGTGAAGCTATCCCCAATTTTTTTGGCGATAAGTCTAGCCCAGTTTTTAATAAAAAGGCCCATACTAGGTCGGGGAGGCCCCATAGGAGATTGTCTAAATCGACTCAAGCCCAAAATGTGTTTGTAAGCAAAACTGGTGAGCCCATGTTTATTAAAAGAAGAAGAAGAATAGATGATTTATTGGAGCCTTGTACCAGGGAAGACACTCTCGTTAATAACAAGGTCAGGGGTGACGTGTAAGGAGTGGAGGAGACGGAGTTTCGTATTGATTTGAATATCAAGGCTTCCATGGAGTCACCTGGTCATGGGATTCCTGAGGTGCAGGGTGGGGGGGGGGGGACGTGGTGCAGATGGAAGTCTCTTATTCGGGTACATGGGCGGCGAATGGTGTCTTAGGTAAGGAAGAAGAGATTAGAAAGGAGGTGGATCTGACCATCGAGATTGGGAAGGAGTTGGGGGCGGATCTTGAACAACACCAAGGTTTGGTTAGGGAGATGATTCAGGAAGAGGGTGTTCAATTAGGTAAATTATGAATTTCCTTTCCTTAAACATCAGGGGATTGGGGGCCGAGGCGAAGACGATTTGGGTTAATAAGCTGAAGCATGATAACAAAGTTGATTTCTTGGTTCTCCAAGAAACTCAATTAGAGAAGGTTAACTGTGGTTTAATTTCGAAATTATGGGGGGGTTCGGATTTCGTGTCGGACTTTGTGGGAGCGTCAGGTAGATCGGGGGGCTCCTTTGTGTCTGGGTTCCTAATCTGTTTCAGTTGCAACAAGTTAATAAGCAGAGGCATTTTTTGCATATCAAAGGGTGTCTGAAAGGCAGTAATCAGGTTTTGAATGTCATTAACGTGTATGCTCCACACTCGGGGGCGGAGAAAAAATTATTATGGGATACGCTGTTAGATGTTGTGAGTAACGGTTCTGGCCTCTGGGTTTGTTTAGGCGATTTTAATGCGGTGAGAGGCCCAGATGACAGGAAAAATTCTGGTCTCAATAGGGCTTGCTCAAAAGATTTCAATGAATTTATCAAATCGGCAGGTCTGGTGGAGTATTGTATGAAGGGAAAAAATTTCACGTACCTCGCCCCGAACTCAAATAAGCTTAGTAAGCTTGATAGGATGCTGGTTTGCAATGATTTTTTTGGGTTAAGTCCAGATGCGTGTCTTCGTGCTCTCCCGAGGCTGCATTCTGGTCATTGTCCCTTAGTTTTGACTACCATCGGGAGGAATTTTGGTCCCAAACCTTTCCGTTTCTTCAACTCGTGGATTGAAAAAGATGGTTTTGATAGTACTATTGCTAATGCTTTGCAGTCTTGGTTGCCTTCGGGGTGTCGGCCGGATGTGGGTTTTCATAAAAAAATGGGTTTCGTCAGGGATAAATTGAAAGAGTGGAGAATCTCCATGGCGGCAAAAGAAAAAGAAGATTGGGCTAGGGATAAGGAGGAGATTGAAAGTTGGATGGCATTAGCGAGACTAGGGATCTGGATGAAGCGGAAATGTGGATTAAAGAAGAATGTATCAAAAACATCTGCGAAATAGAGTTCTTGGCGTCTCTAGATCTGAAACAAAAGGCTCGGTGTCGGTGGGCGGTTGAGGGGGATGGAAATTCCTCATTTTTTCACAGGATTATAAATAATAGGAAGAAGAGTAACGGGATCCCAGGTTTGATGATAGGGGACCAATGGGTGACGGAACCAAAGCTTGTTAAAAACGAGATTTTTCGCTTTTTCAAAAATCACTTCAAGGAGTCGGTTAGTCGGAGACCTGGTTTGAACTGCCCTAACTTAAGGAGACTCTCGGAGGAGGATGTCAACGTTATTTCAGAGCATTTTTCGAGCAAGGAGATCAGAGATGCGGTTTTTTATTGTGGGGCTGACAAGGCGCCCGGACCTGACGGGCTTAATTTTAACTTTGTAAAGCATTATTGGAACTTTTTTGAAGAGGACTTTAAGGAGATCATGGATCTTTTTATGGTTATGGTTCAATTGATCTGGGGTATAACGCGTCCTTTATCACTCTTGTTCGTAAAGTGAAGGATGCTGTGGAGCTAAAGGATTATCGCCTGATTAACCTCATCGGTATGATTAGCAAAGTCATCTCGAAAGTGTTAGCGAATCATTTAAAGAAGGTTATTGGGAAAGTGGTTTCTGATTCCCAATCTGCTTTTCTAAAGGGTAGATATATTCTTGATAGTCCGTTGATTCTGAGTGAGGTGTGGTCGTGGCTGAACAAAACTAGTAAAAAGGCTTTCGTTTTTAAAATCGATTTTGAGAAGGCTTATGACAATGTGAATTGGGGTTTCTTACTTAAAACCATGGAGCAAATAGGTTTCCCTCAGGTCTGGGTCAAGTGGGTGGAAGGAGTGTTATGCTCGGCTAGCTCTTCAGTTTTGGTTAACGGTTCCCTGACTAATGTTTTCAAGTGCCAAAAAGGTCTTCGACAAGGGGATCCGGTTTCGCCGTTCTTGTTCCTAATTGTTATGGAAGCCTTTTCTTGTATTGTTTCTAAAGCTTGCAGTTTGGGTCGTTTGAAGGGGATTAGTCTCCCTAATGAAGGGTCGTTCATTTCTCACCTTCTTTACGCAGTCGACGCTCTTATAGTGGGTGAGTGGTCTGAACATAACATCAAGATGGTGGCTAGAATTCTCTGGGTTTTTTTCGAGTGTTCAGGGCAGAAAATTAATTTCCATAAGTCTAATTTATTTGGAGTTGGAGTCGGAGAGGATGAGATCGAGAACGTGGCTTCGGTGGTGGCTTGTCGTTGTGGCTCCGCGCCGTTCAAATATTTGGGAATCCCAATGGGGGCGAACATGAATAGAGTCAATAATTGGGACCCGGTTGTGTTAGTTTTCCGTAATAGGTTGGCCGCTTGGAAATCGAAGTCGTTGTCGATTGGTGGTCGGGTGGTGAGGATCAGGTAAAAAAGATGCATTGGGTGGCTTGGGATAAAGTGACGCTCCCGAAAAAATTTGGAGGTCTTGGTATTTGGAAACTTAAATTGGTCAACGACGCGCTTCTATCTAAGTGGTTGTGGAGGTATATGACAGAAGAAGAGGGCCTCTAGAGAAGAGTAATTCTTGCTTGTCACTGGAAGAATAGTAGGTGGTCAGTGTTCCCGGCCAAATCGAACAGCTTGGGAGTTTGGAAGAATATCACAAGGATGGAAACTAAATTCACGGTCAACGGCAAAAGAATCAACAATTTCATTAACGGGGTGTTGGGTAACAGAACGAGTATACGTTTGTGGATCGACAGATGGCTCGGGGATGTACCGTTGATTATAAATTGCCCGATTTGTTTCAGCTCGAGAAGTATAAAGGTTGCTGGGTTTGTGAGCGGGTTTTTGTCGAAGATGACTCGGTGCGGCTGCAATGGTGCTAGTCGGTTCATCCGAGCTCCCCAGCAGCTGTGGAAGAACTGGTTGATGCGGCTAGTTTCCTCTCCAATGTCAGGTTCGCGGATGTGGGGGATAGATGGGTCTGGTCCCTAAAGGCTGATGGGACTTTCTCCACTGCCTCGGTAAAAATTTGGCTATGAAAGATCAGGAGAGGGAAGGTATTGTTCTGTTTCCTAAGTGTGGGTGGGTGCCCAAGAAGTGTCTTATTTTCATTTGGAGATCGATGCTTGATCGCATTCCTACGAGACAAGCTCTTATTAGGCGTAACGTTCGGGTGGATTCGGATGAGTGTGTTCTATGCGGAGAAGCTGTTGAATCGGTTGATCACCTATTTACCGCGTGTGAGAGATCCATGAGGGTGTGGAACCGGCTAGTTGCGTGGGCTAATATCCCCTCCCTCTATGCTTTCTCCATTGGTGACCTTATGGAGCATCACAGGGTCTGTCGTGGTGATAAGAATTATAAAGAGGTGATTCGGGGGCTTATTTTTGTTGCTTGCTGGTGTATATGGAAAGCGAGGAACGCCAAGTTTTTTTTGAATAAGGACTGTAGTTGGGAAGACATCTTTAGGGAGGTTTGGTCTCTCGGGTTTTTATGGTTAAAAATAGATTGAAGCACTGTAATCTAGAATGGAGAGAGTGGTGTACTTCCCCGTTGTATATGTTCTGATTTTCGGTGCGGTTCTGGTGGATTTTTTAGCCAGGCTGCTGTTTATAAAATTTTACCTTTCAAAAAAAAATCTAACATCCACGTAATGCAAACTTGAACCTTATTATTTCATGCGAACTTGAACCTTGCATGATCCTTACCCGTGATTGACAACGCACCGACCCGTGTGACCCGCAAACAAACCGAATAACCCAACACATTCCTTATAACGAGAAAACCAACTCATTAAGAAATAAAGTGGTGTGTGACATATAATATATTCTAATACAAGCTGCTAAAAACATGCAAATTCAGCTACCCAATATGTATTTCTGTATGTGCATGAGGTCAAAATATTTACCAGTGACTTCATCAAAAAACAATATCGTGCCAAGTAATATATAATTCGCTAATTCAGTAAGTGGTATCTACAAACACGTCAGAACCCAAACCCAAACCCGAACACTGAATAACCCGAACCTAGAATGGTTTGCTTATCGGGTTGGTTTTTAAACTTTGAAAACCCGAAGAACAACCCTAGGTAAAATAGGTAGGTTGTATTTATCCTTTATATATTTCGCTATTCTTCAATTATATAATCAATCAAGTTTGGAAACTTGAACTTAGATAATAAATTGGTGTGTGAACCCATTTATCTTCAACCTAACCCGCACATGACCCTTTTAATAATTGGGTTAGGCAGGCCAAACCGTATGGCTAAAAGTTTTGAAAACCTTTAATTAATATTGGTTTGATTCCCATATCTATAACTCTAAAAGTTATTGCGCTTCAGTAAGTTTTATACCAAACCTGTAACTCCATGAAAGAACAGAACCAACACACACATAATGAGGAGACTGGAATACCTGAGTTTTGTCCACTATCGCTGAACGGAAACTTATCAACTATCCTGCCAAATATCGTCTTGCTGGCAGTTTGCGACAAATTATACGTTTTCTCTTGTAAGGTCAACACATATTCTAGACTAAGGACAACCTCAGCCATCGTAGGACGGTTCTTTGGATAATTATCCAAACATCTTTCAGCTATTTTAGCAAATTGCTTCAAACATTTTGTGGATATTTCACGCCTTATATCAGAATCCACTATACCCTTCAAACGACCTGTGACACCTGTGTCACTTCAACCATCAAACAAATGCCAAACCATTGAAATATTGTATTTCATACTTGGGATTTGTAAAAATATGTGTATCGTTTGCACATATCTACTCTTGTTCGATTTTTAAGCTTTAAATCGCTTTTTGGAGGGTTATACGCGCTCTGATGCTTAAATAAAACCAGTTTAATCCAACAAACACTCCGGAATAATGAAATAGGCTTAACATATCTTAAATAACCTTTACATAACTTAGAAATAAGTTTTAAAAGCTTTGGTATGGCAAAAACAAGTTAATTCGCTTACAGGGACTAAACTTGACAAACTATGAAAGTATGCCAATTTGAACTGTAACAGACATTCTGGAACATGACCATAAGTTAAACACACCTAAAATATCCTTTATGTAGCTTATAAATAGGCTTTGAGGGGTTCGGTGTGCTAAAATAAACTTTTGGGTCATTCAGGGACTAAAAGCGTCAAAAAGTGCACAAGTTTGCATTTCCGCGCATAACTTACGTTCTGAATAAATCCGGACATCCAAAAATTTATGTAAGCATTATAATATTATGCTTTAGTGTTTGGCTTATCAAAAATCCATTCGTCGCTTAATTTGGATCGTTTTTGGCGTTCGTTACGACTCCCGTCGTAGTTAACCGAACATCGCGATCGTATGGCCAAACGAGCCGACATCCGATATATTTTTGAGCACATTTCAAGTTCCCTATACTTTAACTTCATTTTAGAGCTTTGAAATGGGGATAACAGGGCTTAAACGTGTCAAAAACGCATCGAAAACCAAGTTTTGAGGCTGCAGGGACTGAAACTGTAAATCTGCCAAACTAGGTCCTTATGGACCTCAACATTGGGAGTGTTGAGGTCCATAAGCAGGGGCCAGATGCAGCAAATCATTTTTAACAGCCTGTTTCAGCCTTTAAACACTCTCCAAAGGCCAAGTGCCACATGTTAATCTCTTATGGTGGGCAAAATCAGTTACCACAACATTCCGACAAGTATACGGGCAAGATCATTCCCTCTTCTCCAAGAAACGATCCTAACGGTGAACCGAAAACTATAAATACCCACCTTATGTTCACTCATTCCTCACAAGAATCTGATCTAATGTGCTCTAAGTTGAAACCTTTGTTTCATACCTGAGCTATTTTGATCTAGATTAGCATTCGGGGCACCTTCGTAAGTGTTCCTTCGTTCTTTTATTGCTTTTCGAGTCCGAAAGTCAAACTTTGTTGACTTTCTGCATTAACCAGTTTATGGTCAATGCGAAGTTCGTTTGAACTTCGCAACGTGATTGTGATCATGATGGTTATAGTCCCTTGTGACTATGCCTACTGATTACCACGTTGTCTAGGGTCGTAAGGGTAAGCGATCTAATAAATCGCTTATACCTTCGAACCCGACCCATTTGGTCAATCATTAGGATCCGACCAAACACTTTAGGTGACCATAGCATATAGGGAATAACCTTCCGAGGTTATACCTTATGGTCGCTTCGTTTAAGTAGTTGTATGATAGGTAGTTTATATGCCTTAGGTAAATTACCAAAATACCCCTTTGATGCCAAAATTCATTTTAAACATATGTAACATAACTTTTGACATCTAAACTGATTTGGAGAGAATATTAGGCATGTTAAGGCATATTCTACATGTCATAGGACTAGTTAGGCGGTCCGAACGCGTTTCACGCGAACGATGCGTTAAAGTAGCATAAGCTACCTAAACGGGTCGTAATGGGTCGTAAGCACTTAGGTTAGGTTTCATTTAGTATGTAGGCTTTGTTAAACCATATGACACGAGTCTCTATACTCGTTTGGTTTACGAACCCTCATTCTATCTAAATCCTCCGACTTAGGTCCGGTTTATTAACATAGTTACCTATATTAGGTGCCGTTTGATATCCGTGATCTCTAGCATTGTTTGGTTGTTACTCAAGGACTACTAAGCAATCTCAATGTGAGTACATAGTTCTCCTATTTTACTGTTTTCCAAACTGTTTTGGGGTGAAGCATGTGTACCTATGTGTTATTTTCATGATTTCAAAGTATAATTGATTATACATGTTATTACTTATCATTTGACAAACTAAATAACTATCTATGGTTTAAACACTGATTTCTCAATGAACATAAAATAAAATGTTGAATTGTACTTATTTTATGTTCACCAGACCGATTGGTACTATGATATAGTGCTATAGGATTAGACAACTCATTCCTGTTGTCATGGAATGTCTGAAACCAATTTGTTTCTCCATCCAAATATGGATTGCCTTTGTGGTATCCTTATAGTCTCAAAGGTGTAGTTTGATGCACTAGGTCTGAATGAATTCTTAAATCACACATTTAAAGTATATTTTGATATACTCCCAAAAGTGTAGTTTGATATACTCTCATGTGTGGTATTGTACAGAACCAACATATATATTTTATCAACAATCCAAATCATATTTTTATATGTTATTTATAAAACTCAAAGCATATTTTGATATGTTATTTATGAAACCAAAACATAGTTTAATATGTTATTTACAAATCCAAAAGTATACTTTTAATATGCTACTATAAGGTTATTCGTTTAACCTTACATTATTTTACAAAGCATAACTTTTGATTTATTCAAACACTTTGTATTGTACATTTTTACTTGTGGTTTAAGAAATCTCATTTTACTTACCATACATAACTTTTATTTACACATTACATGGTTTACATTTAACTTGAGTTATACAATAACATTGGACTATTGGTTTAAACATGAACATTCTATATTGGTGGTTTGGTTTGAGTAAGTGACTTAAGTAACGAGGCGTGTGTAATATGATACAAGCATGGTGGATACGCCACTGGTACTTCCTATATATATTAGTGTTTGTATGGTATTACATATCGTAGCGTTATTTGAATCATTTCAATTTAAGTCATATAACATTTTATGCAAATAACATACTTTTCATAAGACATTGTTTTACAACAACTTATCTTATACAAACTCATTTTACATGGATATTCATTTAACCTTACATTTATTTATACATATAATCTGATCATATTGTTTTTCAAACGATTTACAAAACAAATCAATTTACGAGGTTCATGACTAAACTTTATTAAACATTTTCTTAAACTTACAAGTCATGAATCTTATTTTCACAAAACCTATGTATCTCACAGGCATTTTTATGCTGACGTACCTATTTTTACACATGTTTCAGGTACTGCTTTGCAATGATTTGTTGAAACATGCTACATTTAGGATGGACTCGTGCCTTAGCAACTTTAAAACTTGGAAGATCATAGTTGTACTTATTTGATTGTATTAAAACAATGAGTTCATTTATTCAATAAAACAGAATTTATTTATTCCATGGTTACGAAGCAATGATTCTGTTACAACACTCCCCGACGTTTCCGCCACGTCTGGTTGTTCTACGTGGTTGGGGTGTGACAGAAAAGTTGGTATCAGAGCCAATGGTTATAGGGAATTAGGTTATTAGTAATGCTTTGACCTAGACTATAACCTTCCTAGGACCCTAACACAAGTTTTCTTGTGATTAGTTTTAAAACAATACCGTCACCTATCCTTAGGCGACGACCACAACATGAACATAAATTTCAAAGTCGCTTTGAAAACTAATCATCTGTTCTAGGATGATTGATTACTAGGTTTTGAGCCCTCTGTTATAAGGTTTTGAACCCTCTAAGTTTTCAAATCCCGTCAAAGTTGGTCTAAATAATGTGAACACGTGCAAACTGGAAGGGTGGGTGCCTGTACCCTGAGTTTTCTGTCTAAGGCTAGAGTGTTCGTACAAATCCACATAATCGGACCAGTCACTCTTACCTTGGAACTCTTGGGGTGAGTGTCCACTTATAGGCGAGCATGTCTTCGCGAAACATTATTTTTTTGACCTATTTACTTTGATTAATCACCAGGGTCGTTTGTTGCTTTGTAGTAACAAACAAATGACCAATATCCTTGCTTTCATCAGATTTGTTTCATCTCATTCTTTTCGTCTAATTCTCTCACTCGTTTCCTTTCATATTTCCTCTTTTAGAATGCCTCCTCGACGCGACAACCAATTGGCGAATACCGAACTAGCGGAAATCATCGCGCAGCAAATGGCTGCTGCCTTCCCAAATCTTTATGCTCAAATGATTCAAGCCATCAACAACAACAATGCTCCATGCAATTTCAAAAATTTTAACTCGGCTAAACCGCTCAAGTTTAGTGGTTCTGAGGGAGCAACTGGGCTTCTTCAATGGTTCGAGAGCATTGACAATACTTTCCGTCACGTTCAGTGTCCTGAAAATCGCAAGGTCGAGTTTTCTTCGAGTGTATTTCAGAAGAGGGCTCTTACGTGGTGGAACGGGGTTATGAGAGACCGCGGTGATGAGGTTGCATTAGCACAGACTTGGGCTGAGCTTAGAGCTCTTATGATGAAGGAATTATGTCCTCGTCATGAGCTAAGGGCTCTAGAAAGGGAATTTGATGATTTGAAGCAAGACAGTGGGGAACATCGAGCATATACTGACCGATATGAGGAATTGAGCTTGTTATGCCCTACTATGGTTACGCCTTTGGATAAGGCGATCAAGAAATACATTGATGGTCTTCCTGACGTAGTTCAGGATATCGTTACTGGCAGCAACCCTACTTCTGTCAGACAAGCCATAGAATTGGCTGCCACTCTGACTGAATCCCATATCAGGAAGCGCAAGCTGTTTCGAAAGGGCTACTCAAGACCATCTGACAAGACTGCTCATGTGGAACCAAAGGAAGAAAATGTTGAGGTATCCAAGAAGAAGAACCGCAATGCCTCTCAAAACTACGCTGTAACTGCTCAAGACAAACAGGTTGCACCAAACCCGCCAGCACAACCTCGTAAAAGGCAAAACTATGTTGGTACCGCCCCTTTGTGCAACAAGTGCAACCGTCATCATCTGGAGCAGGAGCAGTGTGACAAATGTACCCACTGTGGGCGGTTGGGACATTTGATCAATGTTTGTCGTTATGCAAATTAAGCTGCTGCAAACCCTGCTGCTGTTCAAGCACGGTTCCCTCCGGGGTCATGTTATAACTGCGGTGACCTTACTCACTACAGAAACAATTGCCCAAGACTTGTTAACGCACCTCCAGCGCGTGGACGAGTGTTCAACATCAATGAGGCAAACGTGAACAATGATGCAGCAGTAAACAATTAGTGTTTTGTAATTCCTTGGTTATTATCTTTTGACACTTCAAGACAATTCGGTTGTTACATAAATAAAGATTTGTTGTTTTTATTTCTGCAAAGTTTATGCGTTTGTGTGAATGTTTGATGCAACCTTATGATGTCAACCCGAAGATAAACTACTCGTATGGTTCAGTCATTTTATGATCACTCGTGATCTCCCTAAGAACCTTTAACACTTGTTTCTTTTAAGAAACAAAGCCAAACTCTTATTGAAAATCCTTCTATCTTTATAGATGGATCCTTGAAAATCATTAAAGTGCCAAATGAAATCCATGGATTGGATTCCTAGTGTGCTTTAAATATCCATACCTAAAGATAACAAATTAAAGAATCAAGTTAACTAATTTTGTGCTTATGTGTTTTCTTATATGTTTTGTGGTTGTATATGATCCATCCAAATCCTCGTAGAATCTTCCATATCTCATATGAGGGATTCATAGAAGGATATCGAAAGTTACTATCTTAAATACTTAATGGACTTCTACGTAGTAGTCAAGTCCCTTGGGTTTTAAAGTACTATTCTATAATTGGACCACTTGGGTGGTCTAGTTAAACAGATTGATTTTGAAAATCTGATTAGAAATATCATGTGATGATGTAACTAAAAAGATCCCTTAAGTGGTCTATTTAAAGAGATCATACGACGATCTAGTTAAGAAGATCATGTGTTGATTTAGTTAAAAGGCTCGTTCGTTGATCTAATTAAAAGGACCCTTTGGTGGTCTAGTCGAGTCGCTTCATGTTTATTCAAGTGATTTTTTCCTACGCATTATGAAATGAACTGTGCGGACTGTGCAAGGAATTACGTAATTATGGAGGCCTACATAATTATGGAATTCAGTGCACAGAAACTACAGGAAGCTTTGTCATGTGTTAAGACCTATAGTGACAAGAATAATGATACAGGAGAAGTCTTGGACCTCGACCAATGTCATTTATTCTCACACTCCCCAATTCTGATCTCAATCACACACCAAGTTTCCTATGATAAGTCTTCATAAGAAACGTTCTTCTGTCCGTAGTTCAAAATTCCATGTTTTACTATTACAAGGAATTCACGTTGAGGGTTAACAAATCCGCTAAGAATCCTAACATGGCCCAGAGTTTACTTAAGGGTTCAATGGATTTATTTGAATGCGAAACCGTCACAGCTGTCTTCACAAGTTTCCTCTAGAATTAAATTTCGGGACGAAATTTCCTAAAGTAGGGGAGACTGTGACACCTGTGTCACTTCAACCATCAAACAAATGCTAAACCAATGAAATATTGTATTTCATACTTGGGATTTGTAAAAATATGTGTATCGTTTGCACATATCTACTCTTGTTCGATTTTTAAGCTTTAAATCGCTTTCTGGAGGGTTATACGCGCTCTGATGCGTAAATATACCCAGTTTAATCCAACGAACACTCCGTAATAGTGAAATAGGCTTAACATATCTTAAATAACCTTTACATAACTTAGAAATAAGTTTTAAAGGCTTTGGTATGGCAAAAACAAGTTAATTCGCTTACAGGGACTAAACTTGACAAACTACGAAAATATGCCAATTTGAACTATAACAGACATTCTGGAACATGACCATAAGTTAAACACACCTTAAATATCCTTTATATAGCTTAGAAATAGGCTTTGAGGGGTTCGGTGTGCTAAAATAAACTTTTGGGTCATTCAGGGACTAAAAGCGTAAAAAAGTGCACAAGTTTGCATTTTCGCGCATAACTTACGTTCTGAATACATCCGGACATCCAAAAATTTATGTAAGCATTATAATATTATGCTTTAGCGTTTGGCTTGTCAAAAATCCATTCGTCGCTTAATTTGGATCGTTTTTGGCGTTCGGTACGACTCCCGTCTTAGTTAACCGAACATCGCGATCCTACGGCCAAACGAACGGAACATCCGATATATTTTTTAGCACGTTTCAAGTTCCCTATACTTTAACTTCATTTTAGAGCTTTGAAATGGGGTTAACGGGGCTTAAACGTGTCAAAAACGCATCGAAAACCAAGTTTTGAGGCTGCAGGGACTGAAACTGTAAATCTGCCAAACTAGGTCCTTACGGACCTCAACATTGGGAGTGTTGAGGTCCGTAAGCAGGGGCCAGATGCAGCAAATCATTTTTAACAGCCTGTTTCAGCCTTTAAACACTCTCCAAATGCCAAGTGCCACATGTTAATCTCTTATGGTGGGCAAAATCAGTTACCACAACATTCCGACAAGTGTACGGGCAAGATCATTCCCTCTTCTCCACCTTATGTTCACTCACTCCTCACAAGAATCTGATCTAATGTGCTCTAAGTTGAAACCTTTGTTTCATACCTGAGCTATTTTGATCTAGATTAGCATCCGGGGACCCTTCGTAAGTGTTCCTTCGTTCTTTTATTGCTTTTCGAGTCCGAAAGTCAAACTTTGTTTGACTTTCTGCATTGACCAGTTTATGGTCAATGCGAAGTTCGTTTGAACTTCGCAACATGATTGTGATCACGATGGTTATAGTCCCTTGTGACTATGCCTACTGATTACCACGTTGTCTAGGGTCGTAAGGGTAAGCAATCTAATAAATCGCTTATACCTTCGAACCCGACCCATTTGGTCGATCATTAGGATCCGACCAAACACTTTAGGTGACCATAGCATATAGGGAATAACCTTCCGAGGTTATACCTTATGGTCGCTTCGTTTAAGTAGTTGTATGATAGGTAGTTTATATGCCTTAGGTAAATTACCAAAATACCCCTTTGATGCCAAAATTCATTTTAAACATATGTAACATAACTTTTGACATCTAAACTGATTTGGAGACAATATTAGGCATGTTCAGGCATATTCTACTTGTCATAGGACTAGTTAGGCGGTCCGAACGCGTTTCACGCGAACGATGCGTTAAAGTAGCATAAGCTACCTAAACGGGTCGTAATGGGTCGTAAGCACTTAGGTTAGGTTTCATTTAGTATGTAGGCTTTGTTAAACCATATGACACGAGTCTCTATACTCGTTTGGTTTACGAACCCTCATTCTATCTAAATCCTCCGACTTAGGTCCGGTTTATTAACATAGTTACCTATATTAGGTGCCGTTTGATATCCGTAATCTCTAGCATTGTTTGGTTGTTACTCAAGGACTACTAAACAATCTCAATGTGCGTACATAGTTCCCCTATTTTACTGTTTTCCAAACTGTTTTGGGGTGAAGCATGTGTACCTATGTGTTATTTTCATGATTTCAAAGTATAATTGATTATACATGTTATTACTTATCATTTGACAAACTAAATGACTATCTATGGTTTAAACACTGATTTCTCAATGAACATAAAATAAAATGTTGAATTGTACTTATTTTATGTTCACCAGACCGATTGGTAGTATGATTTAGCGCTATAGGATTAGACACCCCATTCCTGTTGTCATGGAATGTCTGAAACCAATTTGTTTCTCCATCCAAATAGGGATTGCCTTTATGGTATCCTTATAGTCTCAAAGGTGTAGTTTGATGCACTAGGTCTGAATGAATTCTTAAATCACACATTTAAAGTATATTTTGATATACTCCCAAAAGTGTAGTTTGATATACTCTCATGTGTGGTATTGTACAGAACCAACATATATATTTTATCAACAATCCAAAAAATATTTTTATATGTTATTTATAAAACCCAAAGCATATTTTGATATGTTATTTATGAAACCAAAACATAGTTTAATATGTTATTTACAAATCCAAAAGTATACTTTTAATATGCTACTATAAGGTTATTCGTTTAACCTTACATTATTTTACAAAGCATAACTTTTGATTTATTCAAACACTTTGTTTTGTACATTTTTACTTGTGGTTTAAGAAATCTCATTTTACTTACCATACATAACTTTTATTTACACATTACATGGTTTACATTTAACTTGAGTTATACAATAACATTGGACTATTGGTTTAAACATGAACATTCTATATTGGTGGTTTGGTTTGAGTAAGTGACTTAAGTAATGAGGCGTGTGTAATATGATACAAGCATGGTGGATACGCCGCTGGTACTTCCTATATATAAGTGTTTGTATGGTATTACATATCGTAGCGTTATTTGAATCATTTCAATTTAAGTCATATAACATTTTATGCAAATAACATACTTTTCATAAGACATTGTTTTACAACAACTTATCTTATACAAACTCATTTTACATGGATATTCATTTAACCTTACATTTATTTATACATATAATCTGATCATATTGTTTTTCAAACGATTTACAAAACAAATCAATTTACGAGGTTCATGACTAAACTTTATTAATCATTTTCTTAAACTTACAAGTCATGAATCTTATTTTCACAAAACCTATGTATCTCACAGGCATTTTTATGCTGACGTACCTATTTTTACACACGTTTCAGGTACTGCTTTGCAATGATTTGTTGAAACATGCTACATTTAGGATAGACTCGTGCCTTAGCAACTTTAAAACTTGGAAGATCATAGTTGTACTTATTTGATTGTATTAAAACAATGAGTTCATTTATTCAATAAAACAGAATTTATTTATTCCATGGTTACGAAACAATGATTCTGTTACAACACTCCCCGACGTTTCCGCCACGTTTGGTTGTTCTACGTGGTCGGGGTGTGACAGAAAAGTTGGTATCAGAGCCAATGGTTATAGGGAATTAGGTTATTAGTAATGCTTTGACCTAGACTATAACCTTCCTAGGACCCTAACACAAGTTTTCTTGTGATTAGTTTTAAAACAATACCGTCACCTATCCTTAGGCGACGACCACAACAAGAACATAAATTTCAAAGCCGCTTTGAAAACTAATCATCTGTTCTAGGATGATTGATTACTAGGTTTTGAGCCCTCTGTTATATGGTTTTGAACCCTCTAAGTTTTCAAATCCCGTCAAAGTTGGTCTAAATAATGTGAACACGTGCAAACTGGAAGGGTGGGTGCATGTACCCTGAGTTTTCTGTCTAAGGCTAGAGTGTTCGTACAAATCTACATAATCGGACCAGTCACTCTTACCTGGGAACTCTTGGGGTGAGTGTCCACTTATAGGCGAGCATGTCTTCGCGATACATTATTTTTTTTGACCTATTTACTTTGATTAATCACCAGGGTCATTTGTTGCTTTGTAGTAACAAACAAATGACCAATATCCTTGCTTTCATCAGATTTGTTTCATCTCATTCTTTTCGTCTAATCCTCTCACTCGTTTCCTTGCTCCATGCAATTTCAAAAATTTTAACTCGGCTAAACCGCTCAAGTTTAGTGGTTCTGAGGGAGCAACTGGGCTTCTTCAATGGTTCGAGAGCATTGAGAATACTTTCCGTCACGTTCAGTGTCCTGAAAATCGCAAGGTCGAGTTTTCTTCGAGTGTATTTCAGATAAGGCTCTTACGTGGTGGAACGGGGTTAGGAGAGACCGCGGTGTTGAGGTTGCATTAGCACTGACTTGAGCTGAGCTTAGGGCTCTTATGATGAAGGAATTCTGTCCTCGTCATGAGCTAAGGGCTCTAGAAAGGGAATTTGATGATTTGAAGCAAGACAGTGGGGAACATCGAGCCTATACTGACCGATATGAGGAATTGAGCTTGTTATGCCCTACTATGGTTACGCCTTTGGATAAGGCGATCGAGAAATACATTGATGGTCTTCCTGACGTAGTTCAGGTTATCGTTACTGGCAGCAACCCTACTACTATCAGACAAGCCATAGAATTGGCTGCCACTCTGACTGAATCCCATATCAGAAAGCGCAAGCTGTTTCGGAAGGGCGACTCAAGACCATCTAACAATACTGCTCATGTGGAACCAAAGGAAGAAAATGTTGAGGTATCCAAGAAGAAGAACCGCAACGCCTCTCAAAACTACGCTGTAACTGCTCAAGACAAACAGGTTGCACCAAACCAGCCAGCACAACCTCGTAAAAGGCAAAACTATGTTGGTACCCCCTCTTTGTGCAACAAGTGCAACCGTCATCATCTGGAGCAAGAGCAGTGTGACAAATGTACCCACTGTGGGCGGTTGGGACATTTGATCAATGTTTGTCGTTATGCAAATCAAGCTGCTGCAAACCCTGCTGCTGTTCAAGCACGGTTCCCTCCGGGGTCATGTTATAACTGCGGTGACCTTACTCACTACAGAAACAATTGCCCAAGACTTGTTAACGCACCTCCAGCGCGTGGACGAGTGTTCAACATCAATGAGGCAAACGTGAACAATGATGCAGCAGTGAACAATTAGTGTTTTGTAATTCCTTGGTTATTATCTTTTGACACTTCAAGACAATTCGGTTGTTACATAAATAAAGATTTGTTGTTTTTATTTCTGCAAAGTTTATGCGTTTGTGTGAATGTTTGATGCAACCTTATGATGTCAACCCGAAGACAAACTACTCGTATGGTTCAGTCATTTTATGATCACTCGTGATCTCCCTAAGAACCTTTAACACTTGTTTCTTTTAAGAAACAAAGCCAAACTCTTATTGAAAATCCTTCTATCTTTATAGATGGATCCTTGAAAATCATTAAAGTGCCAAATGAAATCCATGGATTGGATTCCTAGTGTGCTTTAAATATCCATACCTAAAGATAACAAATTAAAGAATCAAGTTAACTAATTTTGTGCTTATGTGTTTTCTTATATGTTTTGTGGTTGTATATGATCCATCCAAATCCTCGTAGAATCTTCCATATCTCATATGAGGGATTCATAGAAGGATATCGAAAGTTACTATCTTAAATACTTAATGGACTTCTACGTAGTAGTCAAGTCCCTTGGGTTTTAAAGTACTATTCTATAATTGGACCCCTTGGGTGGTCTAGTTAAACAGATTGATTTTGAAAATCTGATTAGAAATATCATGTGATGATGTAACTAAAAAGATCCCTTAAGTGGTCTATTCAAAGAGATCATACGACGATCTAGTTAAGAAGATCATGTGTTGATTTAGTTAAAAGGCTCATTCGTTGATCTAATTAAAAGGACCCTTTGGTGGTCTAGTCGAGTCGCTTCATGTTTATTCAAGTGATTTTTTCCTACGCATTATGAAATGAACTGTGCGAACTGTGCAAGGAATTACGTAATTATGGAGGCCTACATAATTATGGAATTCAGTGCACAGAAACTACAGGAAGCTTTGTCATGTGTTAAGACCTATAGTGACAATAATAATGATACGGGAGAAGTCTTGGACCTCGACCAATGTCATTTATTCTCACACTCCCCAATTCTGATCTCAATCACACACCAAGTTTCCTATGATAAGTCTTCATAAGAAACGTTCTTCTGTCCGTAGTTCAAAATTCCATGTTTTACTATTTCAAGGAATTCACTTTGAGGGTTAACAAATTCGCTAAGAATCCTAACATGGCCCAGAGTTTACTTAAGGGTTCAATGGATTTATTTGAAGGCGAAACCGTCACAGCTGTCTTCACAAGTTTCCTCTAGAATTAAATTTCGGGATGAAATTTCCTAAAGTAGGGGAGACTGTGACACCTGTTTCACTTCAACCATCAAAAAAATTCCAAACCAATGAAATATTCTATTTCATACTTGGGATTTGTAAAAATATGTGTATCGTTTGCACATATCTACTCTTGTTCGATTTTTAAGCTTTAAATCGCTTTCTGGAGGGTTATACGCGCTCTGATGCGTAAATATAACCAGTTTAATCCAACGAACACTCTGGAATAGTGAAATAGGCTTAACATATCTTAAATAACCTTTACATAACTTAGAAATAAGTTTTAAAGGCTTTGGTATGGCAAAAACAAGTTAATTCGCTTACAGGGACTAAACTTGACAAACTACGAAAGTATGCCAATTTGAACTGTAACAGACATTCTGGAACATGACCATAAGTTAAAAACACCTTAAATATCCTTTATATAGGTTAGAAATAGGCTTTGAGGGGTTCGGTGTGCTAAAATAAACTTTTGGGTCATTCAGGGACTAAAAGCGTCAAAAAGTGCACAAGTTTGCATTTTCACGCATAACTTACGTTCTGAATACATCCGGACATCCAAAAATTTATGTAAGCATTATAATATTATGCTTTAGTGTTTGGCTTGTCAAAAATCCATTCGTCGCTTAATTTGGATCGTTTTTGGCGTTCGTTACGACTCCCGTCTTAGTTAACCGAACATCGCGATCGTACGGCCAAACGAACTGACATCCGATATATTTTTTAGCACATTTCAAGTTCCCTATACTTTAACTTCATTTTAGAGCTTTGAAATGGGGTTAGCGGGGCTTAAACGTGTCAAAAACGCATCGAAAACCAAGTTTTGAGGCTGCAGGGACTGAAACTGTAAATCTGCCAAACTAGGTCCTTACGGACCTCAACATTGGGAGTGTTGAGGTCCATAAGCAGGGGCCAGATGCAGCAAATCATTTTTAACAGCCTGTTTCATCCTTTAAACACTCTCCAAAGGCCAAGTGCCACATGATAATCTCTTATGGTGGGCAAAATCAGTTACCACAACATTCCGACAAGTGTACGGGCAAGATCATTCCCTCTTCTCCAAGAAACGATCCTAACGGTGAACCGAAAACTATAAATACCCACCTTATGTTCACTCACTCCTCACAAGAATCTGATCTAATGTGCTCTAAGTTGAAACCTTTGTTTCATACCTGAGCTATTTTGATCTAGATTAGCATTCGGGGACCCTTCGTAAGTGTTCCTTCGTTCTTTTATTGCTTTTCGAGTCCGAAAGTCAAACTTTGTTTGACTTTCTGCATTGACCAGTTTATGGTCAATGCGAAGTTCGTTTGAACTTCGCAACGTGATTGTGATCACGATGGTTATAGTCCCTTGTGACTATCCCTACTGATTACCACGTTGTCTAGGGTCGTAAGGGTAAGCGATCTAATAAATCGCTTATACCTTCGAACCCGACCCATTTGGTCGATCATTAGGATCCGACAAGACACTTTAGGTGACCATAGCATATAGGGAATAACCTTCCAAGGTTATACCTTATGGTCGCTTCGTTTAAGTAGTTGTATGATAGGTAGTTTATATGCCTTAGGTAAATTACCAAAATACCCCTTTGATGCCAAAATTCATTTTAAACATATGTAACATAACTTTTGACATCTAAACTGATTTGGTGACAATATTAGGCATGTTAAGGCATATTCTACTTGTCATAGGACTAGTTAGGTGGTCCGAACGCGTTTCACGCGAACCATGCGTTAAAGTAGCATAAGCTACCTAAACGGGTCGTAAGCACTTAGGTTAGGTTTCATTTAGTATGTAGGCTTTGTTAAACCATATGACACGAGTCTCTATACTCGTTTGGTTTACGAACCCTCATTCTATCTAAATCCTCCGACTTAGGTCCGGTTTATTAACATAGTTACCTATATTAGGTGCCGTTTGATATCCGTGATCTCTAGCATTGTTTGGTTGTTACTCAAGGACTACTAAGCAATCTCAATGTGAGTACATAGTTCCCCTATTTTACTGTTTTCCAAACTGTTTTGGGGTGAAGCATGTGTACCTATGTGTTATTTTCATGATTTCAAAGTATAATTGATTATACATGTTATTACTTATCATTTGATAAACTAAATGACTATCTATGGTTTAAACACTGATTTCTCAATGAACATAAAATAAAATGTTGAATTGTACTTATTGTTGGTGCACTTGTGTCTGTACTTTGTCTGTATTTCGTCATGATACAAAACGATGTCTTTAATGTAAGGTTGATGTAAGTTTGACCAAGTCAACCATCCTCCTTGTTTGACTTGACCAAACAGTTAGAGAAATGTTGTAAGCTGGCTGTGTCGAAGGATGTGTCATCGAAGGATTGTTTTATATCCTTCGATGATGAGCTCGAAAGATAGACCACGAAGGATAGACCACGAAGGATATCATCCTTCGTGGTGAATGTGATCTTTCGATGAGTTTTCTGGTCGACAGATGATCTTTCGATCAATCTGTTTGATCCTTCGACCAGACCTGCTGTGTCGGGTATAAATACCCATGTGTTGTGTTCAGTTCGTGAGATTAGGCAAGTGAGACAGAAACAAAGAGAGCATTCTGTTGAGAGCACACACACGAGAGAACTTTGAGAGTTTGCAGAATACATCTGTGAACATTGGACTTGTAACCGAACCTTTCATACGCATTAATACAAGTGGTGTTAATCGTTGAATGTTGTGTGTTGTGTTTGTGCTTATTCTCGTATAAAGTCTCGGTTGCATGCTAGCTTGGATTCCGCACTCGCTAGTGTGTTTGATATAACAAGGATAAGGTTTTATCTCATCCTCGGGAGGGACCTACAAGTGGTATCAGAGCTTTGGCTCTTCTCCTTGTTAAAACCGAGTGTTTTCGGGTGTTTTCCGGGTGTTTGTAGTTTATATTTTCTGGAAAAACTTGTTAAAATCGGGTTTCGGATTGTTGTCGGTTTGCAGAAATATTCATATTTCTGGGTTTGTTCTTCTTATCTTCAACCGATATCTTAAGTGTTCTTGGTATTTTACACTTTTAATCTTAAAATTTTTAAATTTCAAAGTGTTTGTGTGTTGGAAGTTGTATTTTGATTAAAATATTGGACATTACCCGGTTGGTGAAAACCTGCATGTTCAGACCTGAAAGATATGGTCTGAACATACTTTCTGCCGAAAGTTCTCACCAACCCATCAACTTTTCACCAACCTGTCACCCGTTGTCAACTGTGTCAGAACCGATCGAAAGATATCCTTCGAAGTCGAAAGATCATCTTTCGACCAAAGGAGGTTCGACAGATAGTCATCATTCGAGCATCCTTCGAAGTGTGAGACTTATCTTTCGTTCCAAGGAATATTTTCGAAACATACATCTTTCGGTCTTCTGCTCATTTTCGAAAGACTAGGATCCTTCGATTGGGGAGTCTTTCGAAGTCATCTTTCGTGTTCATCTTTCGGTCTACAGTCCTTTTTCGAAAGATAAGGATCCTTCGTTTGGAGAATCTTTCGAAAAACATTGTTCGACACTCAACAGTGATCTTTCGAACACTGTTGATCCTTCGAACAGGTGTTGATCTTTCGATCCTTGTTTGTTTATGTTTAACAGGTTGTGCTTTTCAGGTCTTTCGATTCTTGATCCTTCGACTGGTTGTTATCCTTCGAGTTTTTAACATAGTTTGTGAAAATTAAATTTTTAAAAGGAGAAAACTTATTTTTCAAATTTTAAATCAATTTTCACTTAATATATTAATTTTCATAAAATGGGAACAAACGGTCAGTGGGATCCAACCGCGTGGACTCAAATAACTTCGACTCCACAATCATCAGCTATGCAATCTACGCAATCTACGTCAGATTTCGACAAAACTGCATGGATGCGAGCTATTGCCCCACCTCAAGCTGCAATGATAACTGCAAATCAATGGGCTTTGGTCACAAATCAAAGCAATAGCATTCAATCTATGATGCAGAACGACAGTGAAACTGGTACAAGCACAAAACCGCCAAAGTTAAATCACATCAATGATTGGGGATGGTGGAAAGAAAGGCCGAGAACTTATGTTCAGGGACAAGGTCAAGATCTATGGATGTGCTTCTTCACAGCTTTTGAAAATGAGTTGGAAGTTGCAGGATCTAATCCACAAACTTACAGCACTTTGTCTGAAGAAGATAAAAAGAAGTTTGAGTTAGAAAAGAAGGCATTCATGATTCTCACACAAGCTCTCCATAAAGACATTTACCACCAGTTTGTTTACTGCACGACTACTAAAAGCTTGTGGGATATGCTCACGTTACGGTGTGAAGGAAATGCTCAATCTAGAAAGATCAAGCAAGAATTACTGAAGAAAGAGTTTGAAGGATTCACGTGTTTGGAGAATGAGACTTTGGCAGACTTATCTACAAGGTTCCATCACTTGTTGAGCGAGATGTTTGCTTTTAAAGTCACTGCCACTCCACAAGAATTGGTGAAGAGATTCGCTGATAGCTTACCAGCAAAGTGGAGCAGTTATCTTGAAATTCTCAAAGAAAATGGTGTTTTAGAAACAATCACCGTTTATGAATTAATTCAAAGATTGGAGAATAAGGATGTAGAAGAAAAGCTGAAGGCAAAAAGAACACAAACTCCTCAAAATCCAGAAATGTACTTTGGGATAGCAGGAGGTATCAGTGGAGAAAAACCAGCTTCTCAACACGCGAAGCTTCAAACAGCTTTCATCTCAAGCACCTGACCTTCGACAACAGATCAGTTTGATCCTTCAGCATACACGATGATGTATTCAGGACCGAATGTGCAACCGACAGCTCAGCAGCAACAACCACAACAGCAAGGGTTTTATGGAAACTCTTCAAACTTTCAAGCCACTTCCAATCCTAACACAGTCAGATTAGACACTTCCAACTTTTCCAAAGTCAGTGTCGAAGTAGCCAAGGAGCATATGGAGATGTTGAATACCTTGGTTAGTGCTTATAGTGGATTGATCGCAGGTCAGATTGGGAATATCAATCTAACCAATGAAGATTATCAGCAAGTGGATAAAGAAGAGTTTGAAATGATGGATATCAAATGGGCTCTTGCTAGTGCAATTCGAAGAGCAAAGGAGTTTATGGAAAGGACGGGAAGAACCAACTTGGAAAACAAGAAAGACACCAAGTATGGGTTCGACAAGAAAGCTGTCAAGTGCTTTAACTGTGGCGAACGGGGTCATTTCAAAAGGGAATGCACAAGACCAGCTCAGCATGGAAATCAAAATCCATTCAGAAATCAAGGCAACCAGCAGAACCCAAACGGGAACAATGTTCGTACGTTGATACCTGTCAACAACCAAGGCCAAGCAGGGTCATCGAATGCCAACCGGGGGCTAGTGGTTCAAATAGATGAGGGTTGTGATTGGTCGCTTCAGCTTGGAGAAGGAGGTAATGGTGGAACAGCATGTTTTGCTGAAGTCGTAAAGGATTTAAAGCACGCCAGTGGTGGAGAATCTTCCACCAATGGTGTTGCATCTTCTGAAGATGAAGACAGTTCTGGTTATAGTGGAAGCTCAGATGAAGAATCCTCCACTTCAGGAAATGATCATGTGGATGAGACATCAAGTGCGTCAATCGATGCAAATATTGATGAGCTTTTGGAAGAAGCTACAGCAGGAACTGAAAGAAGATCTAATTTGATGGATCAAGCTGCTTACTCTTCGTCTTCTCTCCATTCAGCCTTTATGGCTAATGTCGACAGTTCATCAGGTCAGGTATGTGTCGATGAACCCACTGTAGTTAGCTGTGAAAAGTGTGATAGTTTAAATGTTAAATATGCAGAAAAGGAAAGTCAGTTTGAAGTCACACACAAACACAATCAACAATTGATTGTAGATCTTGCTAAAGCAACTGAAGCTAACGTGTTTTTAACCAGAAATGAAAAGGAATTTAAAACAACAATTGCGTCATTAAGACATGATGTTTCAGAATTACAAAAGGCTGTTTTGCGAAAACAACATGCTAACAATGATCTTATAGACACAATTGAAAAGCAGATGGTAGAGTTGGCAACCGCTCGATGTGAATGTGAAACAATCAAGCAGAAATTGGAAAGTTATTCCAATTCCCGCTATGTATTGGATCACATTATTGATGTTCAAAAGAAAAAGGGGGATAAGAAGTGTATGGGATTCAAATCATGTCCTCCCCTAATGAATCACAATTATTCCAAATTGCCTGATGACGAGGATATGCCCCGTTTTGAACCTACTGTGCCACTCGGTCTAGATGACTTTGCAGCAGGCCTCGGGTTCACAACGGGTACTTCATCCTCGGGTCAATCTGAATCTGAGAATGAGACTGATTCATCGTGTGTTAAGGAACAGAGTCCTCCCGTTATTGAGGATACTGATTCTTCAGATGATGAATCTGATGAAATTGTGAACCAACAGTCTAACTCGGTTACAACAGATATTCCAATCGAGAATCACATCCTGTGTGATCCACCAGTGAAACCGAGTAAGACTGAAATGTCAAAAGAAATGGAGTCGATTGTATCAAGTTTTGAAGGGAGTAACTTGTTGTACACGCTCAAAGGAGATAGCAAAATCTACTCTAACAAAGATTTTCCAATTAAAAATGTAAATCAAGATCTAATTGAGCAAATTTTTGAAGGATGCACTGATAAGTTTTTGGGGAACAAAAGTGGCAAAGTTACCGTCACTCAATGTGATCCAATTCCGTGTGAACAAATTAGAAAACAATACGGAAACCAAAAACTACAAGTTGAGCGAAAACAACAAGTCAATTCCGGAAAAGGTAAAGTACAGGGAAAGAAGACTCAGAACAAGAATGTTCAAGCACCTAAGGTTCAACAACAATGGGTGCAAAACAAAAGAGCTCCTGTCAAGAAAAGAGAACCGAAAGTGAACTTTGTTGGATCCACGGGTTCAGATAAACTTGAAACATTTCAGGATAAATCTAACATTGATTTTGTAAAACAAGTTAGAATTTTAAAACGAAATGATCAGAATAACTACACCCATCACACCAACGGAGGTGATTTAGGTCCAAGCACGTCTAGATCACAAAGTTCATTGTCTGGTTCTCCGTCTGATCATCAACATGTTTCTCCGAGGTTTGTAGAGCGGAGAATGTGTTTTGAATGTGGCACAATTGGGCATATTGTAAGATACTGCCCATACCTGCAAAAGTTGAAGGCAAAAACAAGTGCTCCCCAAGAAACCAATTACCAAAAACGATCATTTTCCCCGAAACAAGACCCACGTGTCTTGAAAGAAAGGGAAAAGAAGTTAAAACAAAAGAATCAAAAGGTAATTGAAAAGGCCTTAAAATCTGAGGTCAAAGAAGAAAAACCTGTTCAAGCAAAACCTAAAACTGTAAAACCAGTAAATGCTAAAACAATTTATACAAATACTGGTAAAGGACAAACAGCTTGGAAACAAAAACAGGTAATTCAGTCAGGGGGAGCACCACAGGTTCTTTTTCCTAATCATCAAGTGATTGAAATCACTTTTCTTGATGATCAAGGACGACCCAAGTCTACAAAGGCTTGGGTCCCTCTCTCCAACTAACTTTTGAGTGAGTGTGTAGGATATTCCAGGAGGAACTTTCGATAGTCGTAAGATTGTTGATAGTGGAGCATCCTTGCACAAAATAGGCAACAGAAGAAATTGCTGCCTTTGATGGAGAGAAAAAGTAAAGGGAAACAGAAATGTCTGTTGAAAGAGATTGAAAAGCTTCGACAAAAATGAAAATCATTTCAAAATGTGAATGTTCAAGGCTTTGATCGGGTCCCCGGGATAGATTCAAATCAAAATGTACGCACCTGCAGCACGTCTGAAGTTCAACAATCTACAAGATGAACGTGCAGTGTACATTTCTTCGTGGTGTGATTGAAGAAAATGTGTTTGTTGAACAAACCAACTGGGTGTGCGGATGCCTTGGCATGGGTTGAACAACCGCACACTACTTCACAAGAGAAAGACAAAAACCTTCGCTGGTGCAATGTGGAAGACAAGCCGGACCCAAAGGCTTTTGATCTTGTTGCTGTGAAGGGATTTCAGTAGCTGCAAAATCGACTTTGAAATCCACACCGGGTGGATATCCAGTTTGGGAGAGCACTCAGATTCCTGGCAATGCACGAAGCAGTTGCAGGATACGGTTTTAAATTTCTAATCTCTCCTATACTTGTCGCTATTTAAGCTGCTTTGTGAATTCTTATCTCGTTCAGCACTCTTTGACCAGACAATGTTGTAATGATCCGCACCGCTTACCGACATGCCAACTGATTTTTCCAAAATTCGATAAATCTTTTCAGATTAAAATTTATTTTGGTAAACGGCATTGAGGTAAAACATGAGTTAACCGACATTGGAAAATCATTTTTTTTGTAAATACCTTTGTGTTTAAATTTTGTCTTAGTTTATTGATTTTAAGGGGAGTAATCCAAACTTTGAAAAATCCAAAAACATTAAAAAAAAAAAATTCAAAAACACAAAAACAATAGAAAAGCAAAAATGAGTTTCCTGGCGGGCAAAAGAGAAAATGATAGTACATCAGTGGTCTGTCCAAACCTCTTTAAACCTTAAATGAAAAACGATAAGCAGCTCTATATAAGATGTATCGGTAGGCTCACAATCATTTTAAAGTGTGCAGGGTGATATAAACTTAATCCGACTGAAGACTGGGTGGGAACCATTCATTGGCATATGGTCTTAGTACCGAAATTTCGTTTGAGAGATTGCCGAGGTTCTGAGATATTCGGTCTTTATGCTGCTTATCATCTGGGTATCATGGTTGTATCTTTTTCCGAAAAATAACGGGGACGCAAGTCTAGATCTTCCATGATACCATACATACGTGTACATATTGCATACGACCTCAATAAGTGATCAACAATCACATGTCCAAACAAAATAAGTGATAAAATATCACATTTATCCGGGAGTCAAGTTCGTCTCTCTGCTGTACGAAAGTACTGACCTGTTCACGGACTTGCTCCTGTGCCCTCATGCATATGAAAATCAAGTTCCTCATAAATAAGTGATTCTATCACATAGGGCTTGTTTTCAATCAAAATAAGTGAGATTCTCACATCATATACGGTCAAACAGATGATAATCGGTATACTTACCGGTAAGATGAACCCTCGTGCATACCTTGATACGGGAATGTGTCGTGATGTGGATGAACACCGGTCGGTAAGTATAAATTATACCTTAACGTATCCCCTCGCCATGATTACAAATGATAAGTTGAGCTTAAGTGGACAACAATACCGATAATTGTTATAGGATGCTTATCTAAATGTTAACTAACTGAACAAAGAGAGTGTTTTTGACATGACCGTACACTGATATGATTCTCTTACCCTCGAAACTCGCAAAAAGAATGTCTGTGAATATTTATTTAAATGTTTCCTGTTTATGCATCTTTGTATATATTTATTTATTGCTTTCCGTCTTTACATTTGAAATATGAAAATTTCAAAAAGATTTTAGGTGTGTTTTAATTTAAACTTTATAAAATCCAAAAAGATTTTTCTTCTAGATTATTTTTGATTGACTGATGTTGGAACTCGAGTCTATCCTACCCAAAATCCTGATCGTAAGCTGGAAAACAATTGCATCTTCATAAACAGTCGAAGTTAACGAGTTTTGAAAGTTAAAGGATTAAAATGAATATTTTTCTAAACTTTCAAACTGCTGTCGGTTGGTGTTTGATTGAGATTTGATCTCATATGTGTCGTTAGTTTAAATGTTAACTATATTCCAAGCGGTTGTTCTCATTATGCGTTTAGCTTTCTTGCATGTGCAGATGCTAAAGGCGAGGAGAACATGTTCGATGAAAAGCTTTGGAATGAAGACACGAAGTGGAGGCACTCAAAGGATAAAATGATCGAGTTGCCGCTGTCCCTTCATCAACACCACAAGGATCTGAAGAATTGACAAGTCAAAAGATTCACGAGGATGACTCAATGGAGAGTTCAATCTAAGGGGGAGTTTATTGACACACTACCTAAGTTAAATGGGGAGTTTGTTGATACACTTTCTACTTATGACGCGTGAAGACTTTGAAGATCCTCCGACATGAATGTGACAGAAGACGAACCATCACGAGTAGCGTCCAAGGGGGAGTTTGTTGATGCACTTTGTGTGGACGCGACTCGGCTCGGTTCGACTAGGCCTTGAAGACTTGAAGACACGAAGATCGAGACAAAGCTACAGCCAAAGGGGAGTTTGTTGGTGCACTTGTGTCTGTACTTTGTCTGTATTTCGTCATGATACAAAACGATGTCTTTAATGTAAGGTTGATGTAAGTTTGACCAAGTCAACCATCCTCCTGGTTTGACTTGACCAAACAGTTAGAGAAATGTTGTAAGCTGGCTGTGTCGAAGGATGTGTCATCGAAGGATTGTTTTATATCCTTCGATGATGAGCTCGAAAGATAGACCACGAAGGATAGACCACGAAGGATATCATCCTTCGTGGTGAATGTGATCTTTCGATGAGTTTTCTGGTCGACAGATGATCTTTCGATCAATCTGTTTGATCCTTCGACCAGACCTGCTGTGTCGGGTATAAATACCCATGTGTTGTGTTCAGTTCGTGAGATTAGGCAAGTGAGACAGAAACAGAGAGAGCATTCTGTTGAGAGCACACACACGAGAGAACTTTGAGAGTTTGCAGAATACATCTGTGAACATTGGACTTGTAACCGAACCTTTCATACGCATTAATACAAGTGGTGTTAATCGTTGAATGTTGTGTGTTGTGTTTGTGCTTATTCTCGTATAAAGTCTCGGTTGCATGCTAGCTTGGATTCCGCACTCGCTAGTGTGTTTGATATAACAAGGATAAGGTTTTATCTCATCCTCGGGAGGGACCTACACTTATTTTATGTTCACCAGACCGATTGGTAGTATGATTTAGCGCTATAGGATTAGACACCCCATTCCTGTTGTCATGGAATGTCTGAAACCAATTTGTTTCTCCATCCAAATAGGGATTGCCTTTATGGTATCCTTATAGTCTCAAAGGTGTAGTTTGATGCACTAGGTCTGAATGAATTCTTAAATCACACATTTAAAGTATATTTTGATATACTCCCAAAAGTGTAGTTTGATATACTCTCATGTGTGGTATTGTACAGAACCAACATATATATTTTATCAACAATCCAAAAAATATTTTTATATGTTATTTATAAAACCCAAAGCATATTTTGATATGTTATTTATGAAACCAAAACATAGTTTAATATGTTATTTACAAATCCAAAAGTATACTTTTAATATACTACTATAAGGTTATTCGTTTAACCTTACATTATTTTACAAAGCATAACTTTTGATTTATTCAAACACTTTGTTTTGTACATTTTTACTTGTGGTTTAAGAAATCTCATTTTACTTACCATACATAACTTTTATTTACACATTACATGGTTTACATTTAACTTGAGTTATACAATAACATTGGACTATTGGTTTAAACATGAACATTCTATATTGGTGGTTTGGTTTGAGTAAGTGACTTAAGTAACGAGGCGTGTGTAATATGATATAAGCATGGTGGATACGCCGCTGGTACTTCCTATATATAAGTGTTTGTATGGTATTACATATCGTAGCGTTATTTGAATCATTTCAATTTAAGTCATATAACATTTTATGCAAATAACATACTTTTCATAAGACATTGTTTTACAACAACTTATCTTATACAAACTCATTTTACATGGATATTCATTTAACCTTACATTTATTTATACATATAGTCTGATCATATTGTTTTTCAAACGATTTACAAAACAAATCAATTTACGAGGTTCATGACTAAACTTTATTAAACATTTTCTTAAACTTACAAGTCATGAATCTTATTTTCACAAAACCTATGTATCTCACATGAATTTTTATGCTGACGTACCTATTTTTACACATGTTTCAGGTACTGCTTTGCAATGATTTTTTGAAACATGCTACATTTAGGGTGGACTCGTGCCTTAGCAACTTTAAAACTTGGAAGATCATAGTTGTACTTATTTTATTGTATTAAAACAATGAGTTCATTTATTCAATAAAACAGAATTTATTTATTCCATGGTTACGAAACAATGATTCTGTTACAACACTCCCCGACGTTTCCGCCACGTCTGGTTGTTCTACGTGGTCGGGGTGTGACAGAAAAGTTGGTATCAGAGCCAATGGTTATAGGGAATTAGGTTATTAGTAATGCTTTGACCTAGACTATAACCTTCCTAGGACCCTAACACAAGTTTTCTTGTGATTAGTTTTAAAACAATACCGTCACCTATCCTTAGGCGACGACCACAATAAGAACATAAATTTCAAAGCCGCTTTGAAAACTAATCATCTGTTCTAGGATGATTGATTACTATGTTTTGAGCCCTCTGTTATATGGTTTTGAACCCTCTAAGTTTTCAAATCCTGTCAAAGTTGGTCTAAATAATGTGAACACGTGCAAACTGGAAGGGTGGGTGCCTGTACCCTGAGTTTTCTGTCTAAGGATAGAGTGTTCGTACAAATCCACATAATCGGACCAGTCACTCTTACCTGGGAACTCTTGGGGTGAGTGTCCACTTATAGGCGAGCATGTCTTCGCGATACATTATTTTTTGACCTATTTACTTTGATTAATCACCAGGGTCGTTTGTTGCTTTGTAGTAACAAACAAATGACCAATATCCTTGCTTTCATCAGATTTGTTTCATCTCATTCTTTTCGTCTAATTCTCTCACTCGTTTCCTTTCATATTTCCTCTTTTAGAATGCCTCCTCGACGCGACAACCAGATGGCGAATACCGAACTAGCAGAAATCATCGCGTAGCAAATGGCTGCTGCCTTCCCAAATATTTATGCTCAAATGATTCAAGCCATCAACAACAACAATGCTCCATGCAATTTCAAAAATTTTAACTCGGCTAAACCGCTCAAGTTTAGTGGTTCTGAGGGAGCAACTGGGCTTCTTCAATGGTTCGAGAGCATTGAGAATACTTTCCGTCACGTTCAGTGTCCTGAAAATTGCAAGGTCGAGTTTTCTTCGAGTGTATTTCAGAAGAGGGCTCTTACATGGTGGAACGGGGTTATGAGAGACCGCGGTGCCGAGGTTGCATTAGCACAGACTTGGGCTGAGCTTAGGGCTCTTATGATGAAGGAATTCTGTCCTCGTCATGAGCTAAGGGCTCTAGAAAGGGAATTTGATGATTTGAAGCAAGACAGTGGGGAACATCGAGCCTATACTGACCGATATGAGGAATTGAGCTTGTTATACCCTACTATGGTTACGCCTTTGGATAAGGCGATCGAGAAATACATTGATGGTCTTCCTGACGTAGTTCAGGATATCGTTACTGGCAGCAACCCTACTACTGTCAGACAAGCCATAGAATTGGCTGCCACTCTGACTGAATCCCATATCAGGAAGTGCAAGCTGTTTTGGAAGGGCGACTCAAGACCATCTGACAAGACTGCTCACGTGGAACCAAAGGAAGAAAATGTTGAGGTATCCAAGAAGAAGAACCCCAACGCCTCTCAAAACTACGCTGTAACTGCTCAAGACAAACAGGTTGCACCAAACCAGCCAGCACAACCTCGTAAAAGGCAAAACTATGTTGGTACCGCCCCTTTGTGCAACAAGTGCAACCGTCATCATCTGGAGCAAGAGCAGTGTCACAAATGTACCCACTGTGGGCGGTTGGGACATTTGATCAATGTTTGTCGTTATGCAAATCAAGCTGCTGCAAACCCTGCTGGTGTTCAAGCACGGTTCCCTCCGGGGTCATGTTATAACTGCGGTGACCTTACTCACTACAGAAACAATTGCCCAAGACTTGTTAACGCACCTCCAGCGCGTGGACGAGTGTTCAACATCAATGAGGCAAACGTGAACAATGATGCAGCAGTGAACAATTAGTGTTTTGTAATTCCTTGGTTATTATCTTTTGACACTTCAAGACAATTCGGTTGTTACATAAATAAAGATTTGTTGTTTTTATTTCTGCAAAGTTTATGCGTTTGTGTGAATGTTTGATGCAACCTTATGATGTCAACCCGAAGACAAACTACTCGTATGGTTCAGTCATTTTATGATCACTCGTGATCTCCCTAAGAACCTTTAACACTCGTTTCTTTTAAGAAACAAAGCCAAACTCTTATTGAAAATCCTTCTATCTTTATAGATGGATCCTTGAAAATCATTAAAGTGCCAAATGAAATCCATGGATTGGATTCCTAGTGTGCTTTAAATATCCATACCTAAAGATAACAAATTAAAGAATCAAGTTAACTAATTTTGTGCTTATGTGTTTTCTTATATGTTTTGTGGTTGTATATGATCCATCCAAATCCTCGTAGAATCTTCCATATCTCATATGAGGGATTCATAGAAGGATATCCAAAGTTACTATCTTAAATACTTAATGGACTTCTACGTAGTAGTCAAGTCCCTTGGGTTTTAAAGTACTATTCTATAATTGGACCCCTTGGGTGGTCTAGTTAAACAGATTGATTTTGAAAATCTGATTAGAAATATCATGTGATGATGTAACTAAAAAGATCCCTTAAGTGGTCTATTTAAAGAGATCATACGACGATCTAGTTAAGAAGATCATGTGTTGATTTAGTTAAAAGGCTCGTTCGTTGATCTAATTAAAAGGACCCTTTGGTGGTCTAGTCGAGTCGCTTCATGTTTATTCAAGTGATTTTTTCCTACGCATTATGAAATGAACTGTGCGGACTGTGCAAGGAATTACGTAATTATGGAGACCTACATAATTATGGAATTCAGTGCACAGAAACTACATGAAGCTTTGTCATGTGTTAAGACCTACAGTGACAAGAATAATGATACGGGAGAAGTCTTGGACCTCGACCAATGTCATTTATTATCACACTCCCCAATTCTGATCTCAATCACACACCAAGTTTCCTATGATAAGTCTTCATAAGAAACGTTCTTCTGTCCGTAGTTCAAAATTCCATGTTTTACTATTTCAAGGAATTCACTTTGAGGGTTAACAAATTCGCTAAGAATCCTAACATGGCCTAGAGTTTACTTAAGGGTTCAATTGATTTATTTGAAGGCGAAACCGTCACAGCTGTCTTCACAAGTTTCCTCTATAATTAAATTTCGGGACGAAATTTCCTAAAGTAGGGGAGACTGTGACACCTGTGTCACTTCAACCATCAAACAAATGCCAAACCAATGAAATATTGTATTTCATACTTGGGATTTGTAAAAATATGTGTATCGTTTGCACATATCTACTCTTGTTCGATTTTTAAGCTTTAAATCGCTTTCTGGAGGGTTATACGCGCTCTGATGCGTAAATATAACCAGTTTAATCCAAAGAACACTCCGGAATAGTGAAATAGGCTTAACATATCTTAAATAACCTTTACATGACTTAGAAATAAGTTTTAAAGGCTTTGGTATGGCAAAAACAAGTTAATTCGCTTACAGGGACTAAACTTGACAAACTACGAAAGTATGCCAATTTGAACTGTAACAGACATTCTGGAACATGACCATAAGTTAATCACACTTTAAATATCCTTTATATAGCTTAGAAATAGGATTTGAGGGGTTCGGTATGCTAAAATAAACTTTTGGGTCATTCAGGGACTAAAAGCGTCAAAAAGTGCACAAGTTTGCATTTTCACGCATAACTTACGTTCTGAATACATCAGGACATCCAAAAATTTATGTAAGCATTATAATATTATTCTTTAGTGTTTGGCTTGTCAAAAATCCATTCGTCGATTAATTTGGATCGTTTTTGGCGTTCGTTACGACTCCCGTCTTAGTTAACCGAACATCGCGATCGTGCGGCCAAACGAACCGACATCCGATATATTTTTGAGCACATTTCAAGTTCCCTATACTTTAACTTCATTTTAGAGCTTTGAAATGGGGTTAACGGGGCTTAAACGTGTCAAAAACGCATCGAAAACCAAGTTTTGAGGCTGCAGGGACTGAAACTGTAAATCTGCCAAACTAGGTCCTTACGGACCTCAACATTGGGAGTGTTGAGGTCCGTAAGCAGGGGCCAGATGCAGCAAATCATTTTTAACAGCCTGTTTCAGCCTTTAAACACTCTCCAAAGGCCAAGTGCCACATGTTAATCTCTTATGGTGGGCAAAATCAGTTACCACAACATTCCGACAAGTGTACGGGCAAGATCATTCCCTCTTCTCCAAGAAACGATCCTAACGGTGAACCGAAAACTATAAATACCCACCTTATGTTCACTCACTCCTCACAAGAATCTGATCTAATGTGCTCTAAGTTGAAACCTTTGTTTCATACCTGAGCTATTTTGATCTAGATTAGCATTCGGGGACCCTTCGTAAGTGTTCCTTCGTTCTTTTATTGCTTTTCGAGTCCGAAAGTCAAACTTTGTTTGACTTTCTGCATTGACCAGTTTATGGTCAATGCGAAGTTCGTTTGAACTTCGCAACGTGATTATGATCACGATGGTTATAGTCCCTTGTGACTATGCCTACTGATTACCACGTTGTCTAGGGTCGTAAGGGTAAGCGATCTAATAAATCGCTTATACCTTCGAACCCGACCCATTTGGTCGATCATTAGGATCCGACCAGACACTTTAGGTGACCATAGCATATAGGGAATAACCTTCCAAGGTTATACCTTATGGTCGCTTCGTTTAAGTAGTTGTATGATAGGTAGTTTATATGCCTTAGGTAAATTACCAAAATACCCCTTTGATGCCAAAATTCATTTTAAACATATGTAACATAACTTTTGACATCTAAACTGATTTGGCGACAATATTAGGCATGTTAAGGCATATTCTACTTGTCATAGGACTAGTTAGGCGGTCCGAACGCGTTTCACGCGAACCATATTTGACCATTACCAGTCATTCCATAAACCCTAATCATCCACCATTCATTCATCCTTCAAGCTTCAAGATGACTTCATTCACGTTCCAATCATCCGGTGATCAAGCTTCTTCAACCATGAGCGGCTAATCATCTCGGTTTCACCCCGGCGTAGGTAGTTGTTAATTTAGGGTTTCGAATTGTTTATTGCTTCAACTTTGTGACAACTTTTGTTTGATTTTTGAAACCATTGATAATAGTGTTACATTTTTTGCGAATTCGTAAATTGTCGAACGATGTTAAAAGTTATGACTTTACGAAATGGTTATATGTAATTGTGCATTGTCGTGGTTAGGTTTTACTTGTGTTGATTATAAAGTGTATTCTTGTCCGTTCTTCGGGACGTTGATAGTTATTGGCACCTAAGTCACGGTACACTAAATCCGCTAATCATATACATTTGAGTTGAATTTAAAACTTGTAGAAACCTTAGGTTGACAATTACCGAAACCGGGTGTGATCCCTTTTTCTCATTATCGTTTATTAATCAAATTTTTGTGAAATCGTTAATTTTTAGTTGTCGATTAATTACACCAATCTCATTAGATTAAATTCACATCTCTCAATTAAACAAAAATATAAAAATATCATAGCAAGCTTCATAAATTGTGACAATCGTTTTAATTCAATCGAATCCACACACAAACCACATACTCTTCGTGGTTCGACCCCTTGCTACCACTAACTATCTGTTAAGTGTAATTTGGGCTTATAAATATTATCTTTGACCGGAGCGCGACTCTCCGATCAAATTTTGGCGCCGTTGCCGGGGAGTGCGTGCGCTTTGTGTTTGGATTATTGTTTGAATTTGCGTGATTATTTGTTTAAGTTGCATAGTTTCTTTTCTTGCACTTTGCCTTTTTCCTTGTTACGCGGGTGTGTTACTTGTGCAGGTTACAGTAGTGCATGCATACGCGGAACTCCGGGAGGACTTCACCGTTAGTCTACGAACCGGAAATCGAAAGAGTTGCAAGAAGGAATTTAGCAAGCCGGTTAGAGGCAACACTTGCTTCGAATCAAACCAACCAAACACCACAACTCACACCGACCATTGAAACCGATTCAATGGCGAACCAAAATTCCAACCAAAACTTCAACCAAAACCAAAACCCAAACCAATTCCAATACCGAAGCAACTTCAATCTCGCCCAAAACGTTCAACCCATGCCTCAAGAGCGACCGGGTGGTAACAACAATAACGGGCCACCCACACCACCTTTTCAAAACCAAAATCCCAACAACACCCAAAGAACACCCCAACAACAAAACCTTCATCGACACAATTCTTTACCCATCAACCTTGATGACCGGAATGTCAATTCCGACCGTCGAGGTAATCGAGATCATGGAAATCCCGTGAACGAAGACCCATTTTTCAACATAGACGATTTGAGGAACGCCATCCCCGATGACGAACCATATAGTGTTCCCGATTATCAATCACCGGAACTTGTGAGCGTGCATACGAAAAATTCGAATGACGGGGGCTATTATGATGATCGGGCTAATGATGACGAAGTTTGGGGATACGTGAATCATGGTAACATCTACAATGCAAGAGGGTATGAAGATGAGGAGTTTGGTTACCAAAACGCCAACTATGTGGGGAATGATGACTATGGGTACGGGAATGCAAGAAATGACGGTTATGAGAACAACCGCCAACCACGAAACAACAATCAACGGAACCGAAATGATGGGTTTTACAACAACAACAACAACAATGGTAACCCTAATCGGATTCCTCATTTCGTGGGAGGAGGTAATCAAAGGGGTAATCATGGCGGTGATAGAAGAGGTGATCGAAGGGACAACCGAAGGCCGGTCGATCAAGAGGTTAACGGTCCACAACGTCGTCAACAACCTCCACGGGGAGTGAATGACCGTTTTCGACCGGTAGTTACCGATAATGACTCTCCTATAGTGTGCGAAAGGAGAATGTTTGATTGTAAACCTCATTACATCAATATACTTCCCCACTTCAATGGGAGGTCTAATGATGAGACGTACACGCACTTGGCGGAGTTTTCGTCAATTTGTAACACTATTGGGGGGCACAACTTTGCATTAGAGGAGGACATGGGGTGAAATGCAACAAGTCTTTTTAGACGAATACTATTCGATGGCGAAGACCGACGACGCTAGGGATGAATAAGGTCGTTTCGGCAATTATCGAGTGAACCGTTACATGAAGCATTCACTCGATTCAAAGAATTGATGCGGAGATGCCCACATCACCAAATAGAAAAGTGGGAATTGGTGAAGTGCTTTGTACGTGGGTTGGATGACGTGACATGGAATCGCCTCGAGTCGACGAGCAACGGGACTCTTTTGAGCAATCATGACGATGATGATTGGGAGTTTTTGGAGAGGATGAGCAAACGGTCAAAAGAAAAGGAATCGGCCGATAGAGCTAAGAAACATCCCATTTCCCGGTCACTTCCCGATCTTGATTCTAAGGATCGAATTTTTACCTTAGAACGGGAAATGGCTCGTATGAAGAAGAAGGAGGTGAACGCGGTCCAATTCATGGTGTGTGAGGATTGTGTAGATATTGGCCATAGGACCGATCAATGTCCAACGGGGCCGGGTGAGTACACCGAGGAAGTAAATCAAGTGTTCGGGGATAGAAAGAATAATGACATGAATTCGAACACTTACCATCCCGGATTGAGAAACCATCCCAACTTCCGATATGGGAACGCTGCGAATCAAATGAACCCGAACTTTCAACCGGGTAACCAAAGCGGGTCATCGTATCAAAATCCCCAAGGTGGTAACCAAGGGGGTTACCAACGTAATTGCAATCAAGGGTACCAAGTTCGGGACAACAACTACCAAGGAGGGTACCAAAAGAATTACAATAATCAAGGCGGTAATGGAAGCGGGTCGAACAATCATACCGGTGGTGATGATTTGAATGCCAAAATGGATGCTTTGTTAAATATGCAAAAAGAATCTCACAATGATATTAAGGAGATAAAGAAGACGAACGAGATTCGAGACAAAGCACATGAGGCATTGGCGGAGCAAGTGGGCCAACTCGCGGAGGAAATGGCTCAAATGAGGGGAAGCATAGGGAAGCTTCCGAGTGACATTGCGGTGAACCCTAAGCATCAAGGGCCAAGCTCAAGGAACACACGTGAGGTACCAATTAATAAAATTACTTTACGTAGTGGTCGAGTCGTAGATAATGGTGTCAAAACACCATCACCTCAGTTTGTTGAAGGGGTGGTGGAGGATGCTAGTGAAGATGAGAATGAGGATGGTCAAACGGGTCAAAATAAAAATGACTTGAAAAAGAATAATAACACTCCCGTTGTGACCACACCCGTCCCCAAGGCTAAGGAAAAGGGTGTGGAGGCTAATACTGCCCCTTATCCCGAAGCATTGAAGGGGCCCATTAAAAAAGTTGTAAACAAAAGAGGTCCACAACAAGAAGAGTTGTTGGAAATTTTCAAACAAGTAAAAATCAATTTACCTCTTTTGGATGCAATTAAACAAGTACCGTCTTATGCTAAGTACTTGAAAGAGTTGTGTACCCAAAAGCGAACTCATAAATTTCCAAAAAAAATAGATTTAACCGAAAATGTGAGTTCGATTCTTTCGGGTGCACTTCCACATAAACTCCAAGATCCAGGTGCGCCTATCATTTCAATTCAAGTAGGTGACTTTAAAATCAATCGGGCACTTCTAGATCTTGGTGCTAGCGTGAGCATTCTACCGGGTAGTTTGTATGACCAATACGAGTTTGGTCCACTTCAGTCGTCAAACACCACCGTGGTGTTAGCCGATTTGACACCCAAACTACCCCGTGGAATTGTCTTGGATGTGATAGTAAAAATAGAGGATTTTTACTATCCGGTGGACTTTTTGGTACTTGATTATGTGGCTAAGGACCTAACCAAGCAACCTACGGTGATTTTGGGCCGACCGTTCTTAGCAACCGCAAATTCTCAAATTGATTGCAAAACGGGAACGGTTGACATGACATTTGGAAACCGAAAGTTGAGGTTGCATGTTTTTTCCGGACTTATGAACCCTCCAGTTGATGATGAATGCTATATGTCGGACATTGTTGACACGTGTATACCTCTTTGTGACACAGTCGTAGATGGGGAAAACACAATGGAGGATTTTTATATGTTTGACAGGTCACATGTGGAAATGGATAAGAGCATAGACGAGGAGGTGAAAAGTTTAGAGGTGCTTGCGGTTAGAGAGGGAAAACCGACATGGACGCACCAAGGTGAGAGTTTATCGGAGAGCATTGATACCAAGTTGAAGCCGTCATTAGTAGAGCCTCCGGAGGTTGAATTGAAAGCATTGCCGAAGCATCTCAAGTATGCTTACGTTGGTGAAGGAAATACACTCCCGGTTATCATTGCATCAAATTTAACCGCGGAGCTAGAAGATAAATTGATGGGTGTTTTGGTCACTAATCGGGCGGCGATTGGAAGGACCATTGCTGATTTGAAGGGTATTAGTCCCTCGGCGGTGATTCATAAAATCATCACGGAAGAAAGTGTGACTCCCGTTCGAGATGCACAACGGAGATTGAATCCGAATATGCGGGAGGTGGTGAAAAAGGAAGTGCTGAAATGGCTTGATGCGGGTATCATTTATCCGATCTCGGATAGCCAGTGGGTGAGCCCAACACAGACGGTTCCCAAGAAAGCGGGCATACAAGTCGTCAAAAATGACGCAGGTGAAGAGGTAGCCACTCGGCCGGTAACCGGGTGGCGAATATGTATTGATTATAGGAAGTTGAATACCGTAACGTCTAAAGATCATTTTCCTTTACCGTTCATTGACCAAATTGTTGAAAAATTGTCGGGGCAACAATTTTATTGCTTCTTAGATGGCTATTCTGGTTATAACCAAATTTTCATCCATCCAAAGATCAATCAAAGACTACGTTTACTTGTCCCTACGGCACTTTCGCATTTAGGCGAATGCCGTTTGGATTATGTAACGCCCCCGCCACCTTCCAAAGGTGTATGATGAGTATCTTTTCAGATATGGTGGGGAAGTCATTGGAAATCTTCATGGATGATTTCCCGATTTTTGGGTCATCATTTGAGGCTTGTTTGGACCAACTAGACAAAGTACTAAAAAGATGTGTCGAAACTAGTTTGGTCCTAAGTTGGGAAAAGAGCCATTTTATGGTTCAAGAGGGAATCGTGTTGGGACACGTGGTGTCGAGTCGTGGGATAGAATTTGATCGTGCAAAGGTACAAGTCATATCTACTTTGCCATATCCCACGAGTGTTAAAGGTGTTAGGTCATTTCTAGGTCACGCGGGATTTTGTCGACGATTTATTAGGGGTTTTAGTGATATAACCAAGCCTTTGTATAACTTGTTGTTAAAAGACCAACCGTTTGATTTTAATGAAAATTGTCAAAACGCTTTTAACAAATTAAAAGAAAAGTTAGTTTAGGCCCCAATCTTGCAATCGCCAAATTGGTCTTTCCCTTTTGAAGTTATGTGCGATGCGAGTGATTATGCGGTGGGGGCCGTGTTGGGACAACGGGTTGACAAGAAGCCCGTGGCCGTATACTACGCAAGTAAGACTCTTTCGGATGCACAATTGAATTACACCACTACCGAAAAAGAACTACTCGCGGTGGTATATGCATTGGATAAATTTCTGTCGTATATATGGGGTAGTAAAGTGATCATTTATTCTGATCACACTGCAGTTAGGTACCTCATGGAGAAGAAAGATGCAAAACCGAGGTTGATCCGATGGGTGTTGTTGCTCCAAGAGTTCGATTTGGAGATACGGGACAAAAACGGTACCGAGAATGTGGTAGCGGACCACTTATCCCGGTTGATGGTTGATGAGGATCCTAAATCGTTAGAGATCAATGAGTCGTTTCCCGATGAGCATATTATGAAATTAGATAAGTTACCATGGTATGCTAACATTGTGAATTATCTTGTTACAGGTGACTTACCGGCACATTGGGATAGACGGAAGAGGCAACACTTCATGTCTCAAATCAAGTACTACCGGTTGGAAGAACCGCACTTGTGGAAAGAGTGTGCGGATCAAGTGATTAGAAGATGCATAGATGATGAAGAAATTCCAAGCGTGTTGCATCATCTACATTCGTTTGCGTGTGGTGGTCATTTTAGTGGTCAAAAAACGGGTCATAAAGTGTTGAATAGTGGTCTTTATTGGCCCACTATTTTTAAAGATGCGAATGAGTTTTCAAAGAATTGTATAGAGTGCCAAAAACTAGGGGGTATTTAAAAAGGGATGAGATGCCCATGCAACCAATCCTTGTAGTTGACATTTTCGATGTGTGGGGTATTGATTTCATGGGCCCATTCCCCAACTCTTATGGCAATTTGTATATCTTGGTGGCCGTTGATTACATGTCAAAATGGGTCGAGGCAATAGCCACCAAGACAAACGACCATTCCGTAGTTTGTTATTTTGTTCAAACCAATATCTTCTCAAGGTTTGGGATTCCTCGTGTCATCATAAGTGACGGAGGATCTCACTTTAAAAACTTTCGGTTTGGAAAACTTTTAAAACGGTTTGGTGTTGACCATAGAATTGCTACCCCATATCACCCGCAAACAAGCGGGCAAGTTGAGGTGTCAAATAGGCAAATCAAAGAGATTTTGGAAAAGACCATGCGGGCGGACCATAAGGATTGGTCAATTAAGTTGAACGTTGTTTTATGGGCCTAACGTACGGCACATAAGACACCCATTGGCACTACACCTTACCGGTTGGTTTATGGTAAAAATTGTCATTTACCGGTCGAACTCGTGCACAAATCGTTATGGGCTATTAAAGAGGTTAATGTTCAATATGATAATGCAGGTAGGGAACGGAAACTCAAGTTATGCGAGTTGGAGGAGCTACGGGAAATGGCATATGAATGCGCGTCTAAGTACAAGGATGGGATGAAGAAGGCGCATGATGCCAAGCTGAGAAAGAAAGAGTTCGAGGTTGGGCAAAAGGTGTGGCTTTACAATTCGAAGCTCAAGTTCTTTCCCGGAAAGCTCCGGAGCAAATGGATGGGACCCTATGTGGTCACCCGGGTCGGATAATTGGGTGATGTTACCATTGAGGACCCGAAGGATAGGTCGCGACAAATGGTTAACGGTCACCAGCTAAAACCGTTCCTCGACGGTAACGAAAAAGTGGATGAAAACAAGGAGTTGGTGAGCTTTGTAGTAAGCACACCGATTTACGAGGTCGACTGAAAAGGACCGGTAACCTTTTGTGTAGAGTTATGTATAATTTTTAATTGTTTGTGTGCTTCGGATATAATTTTTTTCGTTTCTTACTAACCCCGTTTGATTGCGTGAAGTCCGGATATTCCGAACGAGTCTTGAAGGCATAAGGTATGTTGTTAGACTTTGTTATGTGCATTGAGGACAATACACGGCTTTTTGCGGGTGGTAGGGCCGTTGACGGTTCTCGTGTTTTCATTTTTTTAAACTAAAAAAAAATAAAAAAATTACATGTGGTAGGGCCGTTGACGGTTCTCGTGTTTTCATTTTTTTAAACTAAAAAAAAATAAAAAATTACAAAAAGATTTTTAATAATTTTTAGGAATTTTTTAATGTATAAAGTCCCTTTATTAATAGTTATTAAAATTCCTCCTATTTTTCAAAAAAAAAAAAAATTGAAAATGAAAAAAATAAAACCCGTCGGCGACAGGTGTACGGGCGTCGGGGACGGGTTCTCATAAGACCCGTCGGCACATGTTGACCGTATCCAGATGGATAGGTCGTCGGCCAAACTCACACAAACCAGGACCCGTCGGCGACGGGGTCATGACCGTCGGCGACGGGCTTTTATTCCATCTGCGGCACCCACTTGTTCTTTGGTGTATAAAGTCGAACCAAACACCTTCTCAACCTCCTAAAACGTAACCAAACTCAACCCAGAACACATAATTCGCCATAAAACATCCATACATCATTTAACTTCTTAAAATTCCTTCTCTCTCTCTCATAACTCACCTCCCCAACTTCATCTTCTTCACCAAACACTCCAAAACCCTAGAACCTTCAAAACCCCATAACTCTCTCAATTCTCCACCAAATCACCTGATTTTTGAGTCCATCTTGTGTGATTTTTCGAGAGGAACAAAACCCCCATCACGGTTTTCATCAATTCTTGCTAGTTTGTAAGATTCCTCATGTGTAAATTCTGGTTTTTGAAAGGGTGTGCATCAATCTACTTGCTTTACATCTTTTCCTTAGTTCTTCTTGTTTACAACACTAAAGGTATGGATTTTACTTAATTTTATGCTTGATTATCATATGTTTGGTGTTTTTCTTCCGAAATTTTAGACTTTTCAGTTTAAGAGTAGGTTGTTTAAACAATGTATGTTGTTATAGCATGATTTTGAGTAAGATTAGTTGTTTTGGATGGAATTTGAGCATGTTGTAACCATAGTGAAGTGAGTACACTTGTTATTGACATGATTGAACATGAGGGTGATGTTGCATATTGTTGAACTTATAACAAATTGCAAGTTAACAAGAAAATTGATAAGTATATGATAAAATGAGCGACTTTGGAAGTTTAAAAAGGTGATTTTACATTCACTTGTTAATTAAAATTTCAACATCACACATCATGTTCAAAGTTTGAGAGTTTAGTGAAGGTGGGTTTATATTGATGCTTTGTTGTTTTGTGTTTGTAGTTATGGCGGGAGGTAGAAAGAAGCAAAAGACTACAGAGCAAGGCTCATCAGCTGGAGCAGGATCTTCTTCCGGTTTAATACCGAAGAAGTGGGAGCAACTGAGCTCCGTCGAAGAGGGTGATGCGAGACTGTATAGACAGGATTGGTCGTGGGAAAAGTTCTGGGATAGTAAAAGCGCCAAAATATGGGATGAGGAGAAGAACAAACCTCTATCAACTTATCAAGATAGGAAGTTAGAGGCCAAACTTTGGAAATGGAAAATGGTAAACAATGTTAATACTTCAGTGCCGGAAAGGATTATATGTGAAAGGGTTGTGAATGTTGAGGAATTCAAACAAATTGGGATTGTGCAAATGTTTGAACGCCAAGGATGGGAGAGAGTGCTCGATTGGTGTGAAGACAACACCTCGCGGGTGTATTTGGCGGAGGTGTGTGAGTGGTTGTCGACGTTGAGGTTTATGAATAGGGATAGTCCTCCCGCTCAGTGGAAAGTGGTATGTAAGACAAGCCGAGGGCCAATGACGATGTCCTTTGAAACCATTAATTGCATCGCCCGCTTTGATTCTTTGGGGGTGCAAGCATATGACTATCCAACCATGCAACAATTTTTGGATAATCATATGAATGATGGTGATCCGGAGCAGATGACAGCGGTTATTTTACCATACAGTGATGGGGGAGAGGCTAAAAGAACTCAAATGACGATCGAAGGGAAAATTCTTCAAGGAATTTCCCTAGAGAATGTGATGGTGAGATTCGGTGATCGAGGGGGAGTGAGAGAGAGCGATTGCAGGGTTGTCCATTCTTTGTTGTACAGGACCCCTACCTTGTCTTGGAGACACATCTTCATGATGAATACATGGATCACTCGGGAGGCGTCTCAAAGGCGTTTTATTCCATATGCACGCCTCATCAGTGCTATGATTGTCCAACAGAATTGTTTGCCTCCAGAATCACTTTGGGTGTCCAAACCTCTAGAAGAATTCAACATAGCCTCAATGAGAAAAAATTGGAGAATAGATGTGGAGCAGTCGGGAAACAAGTATGTGGTGACCGACAAATTGGGTCACCGATGTGACTTTGTTGAACCAGATGCACAACAAGGCGCTGGGGGAGATGAAGATATGATTAATGAAGAAGACGAGGATGAGCCTTCTGGTCCACGGGGACCACAACAGAGGTACATGAGGCGACACAGGGAGATTAATGCAAATGTGGCAGGTTTTGTGAAACAAAGACAAGGGCCGTCGTTTAGAAATTATAACCGCGGGCAACAAGCGTGTTATGATAACATCTCGGCATGTATAGGCGAGGTCCGAGAATATAACAGGAGGAGAGAGAACTGGGAAGAGATGCACGGGACCTACTCGCAAGAACAGTGGGCCTCCCAAGCAGCTTATCGTGAGCGGATGGAGAAAGGTATGGAAGAGCAACAAGCATTCCAAAGATCTCACATGGAACGCTTGTTGAAATTGCAAGAAGAAGATATGGCCCAAAGACGGGCATGGGAAGAAAGGGAAGAGAAAGAACGGCATGACCGAAACATAGTGGAGGACAACCGTTGGAGTGCCTTATATGTCTCACAGGAAACGGCTACTAATAATACCAAAATCCTACACGATCAAGAGAGACATCGAAGAGACTATGAGGTCGGCCTTCCTTATGTAGAGCATTCGGGGTGGACCGATTACCCCAACCTTCCCGTTCCACGAGGCCCATCCGACCCATCCCCTCATTGGCCCGAGGCAGTCGGCTCTAGTTTCATCCCGATTCCGTACCAACCACCACCTCAAGGAGGACCGAGCCCACTTGATAACTACAGGGAGATGTTTGAAGCCCTAACTGGTTATCCATACCAGCCAAACCCGCCAGTTGATCCTAACGAAAGATATCAGCGGTGAAGGCAAGGTATGTTTTGTGTTGTTGTTGTATACTTTAGTTTTTTGTTTCTTTTTCGTTATTTATTTATTTTTGCCTAGTTAAATGAACGTTGTGGGTGTGTTCCCTATATAACCCTCACGAGACCTCTTGTCCTCCCAAGCTATTGGGGGGTTTAAAAGGGCTTGTTGCATAAGCTAAATGCAACCGTGATTCCTACGAAAGTGAGTTAGGTTTGTTATTGTTGTAACTTTTTTTTCCACAAAAATCAAGGTAATTAACGCATGACTTAGTAACATTTTTATAAAAATGGTAGGACTAACCACCTAACAAATTTCAATGGTTGTGAGAAGCGTGCTTCTACACAATGGTTAGAATTTGTAGGTACATGATATTCGAGAGACAACCGTTTTTATGAAGAAAAGAAGAAGATATGGGCATCAAGCGAGAAAAATCAGGTGCATGCGTTTCCTTTTTACCTTGATTCTTAGTCTAGTAATAAGTGGATTATATTTTGTATTTCATTTTTCCGGGGTGAAATTTAGGGAAGATAGTCATGTTACATCCCTTGTGCGTTTAATACTCTAGTTCTTACATATTGAGGACAATATGTACTTCAAGTGTGGGGATGGGGGAGTAGTAAAAAATTTTCGTTTTTGACCCGTTCATTTAAATACTACACATTGAGGACAATGTTTACCTCAAGTGTGGGGATGGGGGAAAATTTCAAAAAATTTTCAAAAATATCTTGTTTCAAAAGCGATCTTGAAATCACAAGTAACTAAGTCAACGAGGGATGTCACAACCCATTTGGTCTTCTGTCATGGTCAAGTTCAAGTTAATAGCATGACGGGTATTTAGCGGGTGGTTATTTGGGAATAATCCGCCTAAGAAACTAGTATTTTATGCATGTCACATACCATACCTTTTTAGATATGTGAGGTTTTGAGCCACTTTTATATCATAGATTACATACCTATGTTTCTTTGTTTGAGTGGACCATTAGTCATATATTGTAGAACTTGCAACTTTTGATACGTTTGAGACCATAGACCGAATACAAGCACGAGAATGATTAAGGCATTAGGTAAACCTTTTCTTTTAAAACCATTTATCCATCCTTACCCAAAATAAATCCCATAGTCGCCCACTTTGAGCCTAAACCTTTCGTTTCACCACCCTATAGCCCATAACCGTTAAACCTTTTCTTTTAAACCCGTGTGATGAAAATTCGATTATAGGAATTGTATTTGTATAGTTGTTTTTTATTGTTGCACGTAAAAAAAATGTCATGAAAAAGAATTGAAAAAACATTGAGAAAAACACAAAAAGAAGTGTTAGTAGTTGTCGAATAAAAGGGTGAAAGATTATTGCCCATAGTTGATGTTTATATTTAGTTTTGTTTAAGTTAGTGGTTCGTAATAAAAATTGAATTTTCATCGCCTTAGCCATTTTAAAATATCCTATTTCCTACCCTTAGCCTAGCCCCATTACAACCCTTACAAAGACCTTATGACTTGTGCTTAGTGTTCGCGATCAATGGTGGAGAATGATTGAGTTGCAAGCTTATGCGGGTATGTGTTCTAATCGGTTTTGAGTGAATATTCTTTGAAGTGCTAATACATTATAAATATTAGCCAATTTACAAGCCGAGTGGAGAGAACCTTGTGAGGGATGTGCATGAATTGTTGGTTTCACGGGCGGGTTAAGCTTGGGTAACCATTTGTGCAAGTGAAATCACATTACCGTTAAATATATTGAAAATTGTAAAGAGTTTAAACTTTAGCATGACATTGGACCTTAACCTTTGTCTCGGGAATGGGGAGTGTATTCGTTGTTCGACCCACGTGAAAGTGAAAAACAGATTTGCTTGAGGGCAAGCAAAAGACAAGTGTGGGGATGTGATGCGTGGTTGAAATTCGGTGTTCGTTAATGTGTAACTTTATGTTTTTATATGAGTTTTAATCTTGAATGGCCTACTTTTAATTAGATTTGTATTTATGCAGGTTTAACGAAGTTTAAGGAGCTTTTCGGGAGCTTTACGGGTCACCGGGTCGAAAACCGGAGCACCAGGACGCGTTACGGATCAACCGGGAGTGCAAGGATCGAAGTTTGGAGAATTGGTACTCTAGAGGCTGTCGGCGACGGGGGTACACCCGTCCCGGACGGGCCCCAGAAAGTCCCGTCGGCCAACAATACCCGTAACCATCAACATAAAGCGTCGGACGAATGCACGATCAGGAGAACCCGTCGGCAACGGGTATAGGCCCGTCGGCGACGGGCAGTATTTTTCTGTGACGTGATTTTTTTGGGTCTTGTTAGCTTGAAATCAATTTCTATTGGTTGGGGGTCATTCATTTTTTTTCGGCAGTTGCACTTTTGGTGGAGTTCAAACCTTGATTTTGGAGCCATTATTCATCCATCATCCATCTCTATTCCATCCATCATCAACAACCAACCCAAATCAAGATCATCATCATCAACCATTTTCTAATTACCAATTCATGCATAAACCCTAACTCTCCATATTTCACCATTACCAATCATTCCATAAACCCTAATCATCCACCATTCATTCATCTATCAAGCTTCAAGATGACTTCATTCATGCTCCAATCATCCGGTGATCAAGCTTCTTCCACCATGAGCGGCTAATCATCTCGGTTTCACCCCGGCGTAGGTAGTTGTTAATTTAGGGTTTCGAATTGTTTATTGCTTCAACTTTGTGACAACATGTGTTTGATTTTTGAAACCATTGATAATAGTGTTACATTTGTTGCGAATTCATAAATTGTCGAACGCTGTTAAAAGTTATGACTTTACGAAATGGTTATATGTAATTGTGCATTGTCATGGTTAGGTTTTACTTGTGTTGATTATAAAGTGTATTCTTGTCCGTTCTTCGGGACATTGATAGTTATTGCCACCTAAGTCACGGTACACTAAATCCGCTAATCATATACATTTGAGTTGAATCTAAAACTTGTAGAAACCTTAGGTTGACAATTACCGAAACCGGGTGTGATCCCTTTTTCTCATTATCGTTTATTAATCAAATTTTTGTGAAATCGTTAATTTTTAGTTGTCGATCAATTACACCAATTTCATTAGATTAAATTCACATCTCTCAATTAAACAAAAATATAAAAATATCATAGCAAGCTTCATAAATTGTGACAATCGTTTTAATTCAATCGAATCCACACACAAACCACATACTCTTCGTGGTTCGACCCCTTGCTACCACTAACTATCTGTTAAGGGTAATTTGGGCTTATAAATATTATCTCTGACCGGAGCGCGACTCTCCGATCAAATTTTGAATTTTACAACTTTTAATGTGATAAAAACCTATTTTAGATACTTGCATAATAGTGAAAAAAAACATTTTCATACAAAAATCATTTTATACTTTAATAATGTTTATCAATTCTTGTGGATGCTTGACTCGTAAGCCAATCCTTCATCACCAAAGCCTAGAAAAATATTAGAATAAAACAAACAATAGATGAAAAGGTGTGATATAATTATTAATAAATTGTTCGCCGCGAAACAACCGTCGGTCAAACCCACGTTCAAGTAGATCCTGACCGTAATAATTCAGGTGGTTACCTTCAAGATTTAATCTCATCCGTTCAAACCCAAAAAATTGGTATTTTGATTTTTCAACGCAAGTTAAGTTTTGCTGTGTTTTCTGCATGTTTCTCGCTACGTGGGTACGCTCTCTTAACCTTGTCGGTTCATATTGGATAACTTCTACGTGGTAGTTAGCATACAAGATGTATATATATGTCCGTGAATGCTTTGCATTACATCCTTTTCAATAAAGCATATCACTGTAAGGTGGTTACATATTTTATGTGTTAATGATGTTTGTTATGCTTCGATAATAGTTTCTTATTTAGTTTGTTTGTTTTGCTTCAGTTATGATCGATGGATAATGCTGTGTATGATGAGGATTCAATTTCGGGGGAAAATGTAAGATGTTAATTTATATGGTATTGTGTTTATTTAACCATGTTTGTTCATTTGAATAATGATGCTTTGTTTTTCAGTTTGCTGGGTTGGACAGCGTTGTGGAAATGAAGCAGCCAGCAGATATGATGTCTTCTAATATAGTTGGAAATGTAATATCATTTTGTTTTGTCAAGTATTGGGATTTACATAGCATTGTGTTTTTTAATATTATTTTTGTGTTTGTAGGAATCCTTTGTGTTATTATAGTAAAAAATCATTGACATGCTTTTTTTTGTCAGGTTGTAGCTGACGAGTGTGTGGATGGTCATTTGCATGAATTTTCTTATTGCTCTAATGAGAATGTACATTTCGTAGCAAGTTTATGATGAAGTTTCTGTTATTATTTATGATATTGAGTGTTACTTAGAATTATTGTGTTATTTACAGATATTGTGTTTTTTGTGATGGTTTTTTTGTTTTTTGTTTTTTTTTGTAATATACTATGACAACAGTGGTTAACAGTTGTTTTTTTTTTGTTTGTTTTCCAGCTTGTGGCTGACAACATTTTAGTGGATGATCATTTTCAAAAGTTGAGTAAGATATCTGATGAAACTGGAGATGTATGTAATAATTCTATTATAACTGTAAAGATAACATTGTTTTAGTTCAACATGGTAGTTTATTTTATTAATGAGTATATTGTTTTTCAGTTTGAAGAATTATTTGGAGTACTTCCTGACTTGACTATGTCTTCAATCGGAGTTGCAAAGGTAAATCGTTTATGTTAAAGTATGTAAATTATATTGTTAGTGATAGTTGGTGATGTTTATGCTGAATCTTATTATGTTTGCTTATATTTTGTTTTGTAAATTTCAGAACAAATCTAAAGGCTTTAACTTGGAGTTTGGTGCTTTGGTTGGATGTCCCGACAATTCTATAAAGCATGAGATGAACAAGGTTGGTTCCATATCTATATGTTTAGTTAATATTCTAGATGAGTGATTGACATATTATTCTCTAGCCTCGTAATTTCAGAAGAATTAATCAAAGGGTAAAGGCGCTGAAGAATTGGAAGTGGGATGAGGTGATTGAAATCGTCAGTTTTGGCGAAGATTAGTTATGTTGTTTTTTATGTATGATGATGGTTATTGTATTTTGGTAATGATACTGTGTTGAGTTGGAGTTTTTTTTTTGTGTGTATTTTCCTTTCCCTTAAACATGCATGTTTTTCTTTGTTTGTAATATTTTCGTTATAATTTAAAGGGTAATTAATATTTTTGTTGATTCATGCATAGTAAGCCGTGTACCAGTTTAAGTTTCCCGTGTTTAATTAATGGTTTGTGTGTTTATAGTAATAACTGTATGTAAACGTGTGTCTCTTCAGTTTTTTTGTATGATTGTATCGTTTCCCGGAGCAATTTTTACATCATGTAACCGTTGCTGCCATTAATAGTTCCGCGTTTGTGACCATAAGCCTTTTATATATATATGCAGACATTTCATGTATATCGTATCTCAAGTTATTTAAGTTTTTCAATGGCTTCATCAAGTAATCAAGGAGAAGATTTGAAGGAACTGTTTTATAAAGCAGTGTTGGAAGAATTGGAAGCTGAGTTAGAGTTTTCTAAAGATCTGAGGAAATGCTTTCATTCTTTGAAGACTGGAGTTGGCTCTCGTGATGATGTAACTGAGACGTTGCGTTTATTGCCTCCAACTGCTGTTCGTGACCTGGCACTTTTGAATAATGGTGAGAGTGGGAACAAAGATGTTCAGTTAATGGCACAGATGTTAGAAATATTTAGACAAGTTAATGAGTCAATGGAGTTGAAGCGTAGGTTTTTACTTTCCTTATAAGTAGTTTTGTTAAGTTTAGTCATAGTGATGTGGTTTGTATTCAATTATTAATAGTTATTGGTGGTATTTTTATTTTAATGGAATGTTTTGATTTGTTTCTTGAAAGTTAGTCTGGGTGAATTGTGTTTTTTATTATGTCGTTTTTTATTGTGTTTATTTAATCATATATTATTTCAAACATTTAATTTAATATCTTCAGTTTAATTTCTTCGAGCGACCATCTGGAGAATTGTATTTGTTTTGGTTTATTTTGATGTTAAATTGTGCCTGAATATAGAGTTGCACACATAAAAAAAACACTATCTATATCATAAACATCTTTGATAGATTAGTCAGGTACTATCTATACTATCTATAATAAGAGATTATGAGCTGATGTAAATTTGCCTATGTGTCAACTTCTAAGGTATGCCACATGTCAATGATGATGTCATAATTCCGGTTTACAATTTACATTGTTGGAATTGAACCTTAACAGAGGAACAGTTGATTAAGGCGAAAACCGATTCAGAGCAGTGGAACCAGAATAAGCAGTTGTTAGGCTTCAGACTTTCCCCTTGACAGTGGTTCAAACAACTGCTGATCTATAATTCTGATTTGTTTTATCCACTGCTTAGCACAACAGCTGATGTGAAGACCAAAAGAATGCCAAAGACTAAGTACTGCTCTTCCAACTTGTGTGATCAACCAAGTAGCATCAGGCTGAGGGGAAGTTTTAGTTTGTAAGCATGCAATGTAATCTTTTGATTTGATTTGTAATCTTTCGATTGATGAAAAGCATGTGTTTATCAAAACTATTTTCCTCCTTGATTGTGTTTACAAAGTTTGTGTTCATTTCTGCTGCATAAATCATTGAATCATATTCATTCATTGTTCATCTATTACAAAAAAACACAATCAATTTAACAATCAATTCATCTATTACAAAAAACACAATGATGACGACATCTGAGCAGCAGATGTACAAAACAGATGTTAAAGCTCATCCACTGATATACCAACAGTTGCTGATCAAATTAAACTTCAAATCCACTATAAGACAGAAAGTTGGGTAGTGTCATATAAGAGGAGCTTCAACAGTTCAGGGAAAACAAGTTTGAAAGAAAAACACTAACAAACGAAACTAAAAGAAAAAATATTGGTTCAGATAATACCAATAGCGGAAACAATACCATTCAGTTGGATTGGCTTTGGTTCATTATGTTAGGGAGAAAAAAAAACTGTAAAAGGCGAAATACTTAATAAATAAAAGTAAAGTAGAGTAATTAAATATGTATATCAACAAAGTTAAATCTTGTACTTTCATGATCTAAACGCACTTTATATTTAACCCGACTCTTTATTGAAAAAATTACGTCGCCATCGAATGAAAACGTATTATATTTGATATGACTCGCTTTCGAATACAGTTTACGAATGTTCATAAAATAAGTATAAAACGTAATATTTTTTACCTGACTCACCTGAGAAAAAAGTTTATGTCAAAACGTGAATTTAAAATGACAGGTACGTTCAAACTGTGATACACAACACACTACGCCGGCGGCACCTTAGTTGTTTATAGCGGACGGCACATTATGTGATGTGCTGACCATATAAAACATATGTTTGATGTATCCGATCAAACTGAGTGTAACCTATATAATCATTTGTGGTTATAATGTACAATGATGACAATAACTTTTGATGCACGCACGTGACATTACACTTTTTTACTTTGTTACACACGGTACCTTCGTGACATTAACGCCATTATATATATATATATATATATATATATATATATATATATATAGATGATAAGGTAAACTGCTGTGTTCATTTCAAAATGTTTGTAGAAAGGTCAATATTTGCTAACATGGCAGTTGTTTAAGATTGTGTTAATACAATGTTAAACTGCTTTCATTATCAGTTTTTTTTTATATAAGTTACGTGGTTGGTTAGTTATATTTTATCACCCGGTTGTGTATGAAAAGAGGTTGTATTCATTGTGTTTATTTTTAAACATTTACATATCAAATTGTCTCAATTGTGTTTCATTTATTATATTTTACATTGTAGCCCCATAGATCATAAAATGGAAAAGCTTGGGTTTGCAATGATCGTCGATGAAATATTCACAAGGCTTCCTGCCAAAGCAATTGGTTGTTTGAAATGTGTTTGCAAAGATTTCCGGACGGAACTGTCAACTCATTTTTTTGAGATGATGCATTCTTGTCGAATTGGAAAGTCTCTACATAAGAAATATATCTCCTTGTCAAATATGTCAATTGTTGTTGACGACGTAATAGGTGGGAATTTGGATGTGGTTACAAGCAAACAGATCACTTTTCCTGGCAATGTTGACCCTAGATTCTTACGTATTCTAGCGTCGCTTAATGGGTTGTTGTTAGTGTCCTCTGAACCGAGTTGCTGTGAGCTGATCCTTTGGAATCCAACAACCAGGTGTCATAAGTTGTTGTCCGTGTCAGACTTTTGTCAGTGGTATGTTCGAAACAGTGATACAGGTGGAATGTATTTTGATGAAACCAATGATCTTAAAGTGCTTCACATAAAATATTTTTTTTTCAATGTCGTTACTGCTCGTGTTTATTCACGACGTCGTGAGACGTGGAGAGAAATAGATTTCTTGAGGGGAGCTAATTTCGGTGGTCGGGGTTATTCATGGTCTTCCGGAATTTATTCTGGCAAAACCATATATTTTGTGTGTTCAAAAAATTGGTATCCCGCTTTGGAGAGGTATATAGTTGCTTTCGATGTTATTTCCGAAACTTTTAGAAGCCTTCGTTTTCCTGAAAGTTTGGAAGTTACTCCTTGGCGAGGAGAATTTCTGAGCATTGCAAAGAAGCTCCATTTTATTGTTGTTGAAAGGTCTCCCGAGTTATCTGTTGCTTTGTACAAAGTTGAAGATGAAGCCTTCATCAAGATGTTTTCTATCAATAATCTTCAAATTATTGGTTATGTAGAAAGTTTCCATTGGTCCAATATATTTCAAAACAACAAGTGGTTGATAAAAGACATTTGGAGTGGTGCTGTTGAAGCTGACCTGAGCAATGAAGTTTTTAATTACCTCCAACATGTTGATTCCTACATTGGTGCGAAACGAGCATTATTTATCGAGGCCACTGTTTCGCTGATCGATTAGAAATTATTATGCTATATTATAGGGAATGGTGATTGTTTTTTTGAATTTTGTTTATTGTTTCAAGTAGTTCCGTTATTCCGTATGTATAAGTGTATTAACAATTGTCTGCATGGATATTTAATTCCAATTGGTGTTATTTAATCATATATTATTTCAAACTTTTAATATTTTCATTTTAATTTGTTTTACTATATTTGTAGGTAAAGAAGTCCTACAAACCTGATATCATGAATTTTGTTTTTTCCAATGGTTTGTGTTTTACCAACGAAATTGTATTTTGGTAGCATACATCGTGTATTTTTTGGCTTTTGTGTAGATTCTGATAACATCAATTACTTTTTTTTTTGTATATGTATCATGTATGTTTATCATTTGGTACTATCCTTCTTTTGTATAAGATTGTGTTATTATATTAAATGAAATATTTAATATGTGTAATTTTAATATATGGTATGTTCTAGCGGTTTATAATCCAGGATTTTAGGTTAATAAGTTGTTGTAGTCTTTTTTGCATGTTCTCCTACAAAGATGGAAAGGTAAACTGCTGTGTTCATTTCTTAATAAACCTCTTTTAACCGATTCTAACTCATTTTTGATGTAGAGGTAGTTAACTGGAATGGTTATTATTGTGTACTTTTTTTAAGAAATTGTGTTGTTTTATGAAGAGTGATATTTTCTCTTATTATATGACAATGTATGTGTTAGAACTTTTGTATTCAGGTTTAACTATTCATTTGTAGTTGTGTGTCTTATTTTATCTTATTGTATATCATTAAATGCTGTCTTTATGAAAGATTTTAGGTTAATAAGTTGTTGTAGTCTTTCTTGCATGTTCTCCTACAAAGATGGTAAGGTAAACTGCTGTGTTGATTTCAAAATGTTTGTAGAAAGGTCAATATTTGCTAACATCAGCAGTTGTTTAAGATTGTGCTAATACAATGTTAAACTGCTTTCATTAACAGTTTTTTTTATATAAGTTACGTGGTTGGTTAGTCTTATTTTATCACCCGGTTGTGTATGAAAAGGGTTGTATATATTGTGTTTATATATAAACATTTACAGATCAAATTGTCTCAATTGTATTTCATTTATTATATTTTATATTGTAGCCCCATAGATTATAAAATGGAAAAGCTTGGGTTTGCATTGATCGTCGATGAAATATTCACAAGGCTCCCAGCCAAAGCTATTGGTTGTTTGAAATGTGTTTGCAAAGATTTCCGTAAGGAACTGTCAACTCATTTTTTTGAGATGATGCATTCTTGTCGAATTGGAAATTCACATAAGAAATATGTCTCCTTGCGAGGTATGTCAATTGTTGTTGACAACGTAATAGGTGGGAATTTGGATGTGTTTACAAGCAAACATATCACTTTTCCTGGCAATGTTGACCCTGTATTCTTAAGTATTCTAGCGTCGCTTGATGGGCTGTTGTTAGTGTCTTTTAAAGCGAGAAGCTGTGAGCTGATCCTTTGGAATCCAACAACCAGGTGCCATAAGTTGTTGTCTGTCTCAGACTTTTCTCAGCGGAATGTTCAAAACTGTGATACAGGTGGAATGTATTTTGATGAAACCAATGATCTTAAAGTGCTTCACATCAAATATCATTTGTTGAATAATGTTGTTACTGCTCGTGTTTATTCACGACGTCGTGAGACGTGGAGAGAAATAGATTTCTTGAGGGGAGGTAATTTCGGTGGTCGGGGTTATTCTATGTCTTCCGGAATTTATTCTGGCAAATCCATATATTTCGTGTGTTCAAGAAGTTGGTATCCTGGCCCTTTCGAGAGGTATATAGTTGCTTTCAATGTTATTTCCGAAACTTTTAGAAGCATTCGTTTTCCTGAAAGTTTGGAAGTTACTCCTTGGTCAGGAAAATTTCTGAGCATTGCAAAGAAGCTCCATTTTATTGTTGTTGAAGGGTCTCTCGAGTTATCTGTTGGTTTGTACAAAGTTGAAGATGAAGCCTTCATCAAGATGTTTTCTATCAATAATATTCATATTATTAGTTATGAACAAAGTTTGCGTTGGTCTACTATATTTCAAAACAACAAGTGGTTGCTTAGAAACGTTTGGATTCGTCCTGTTGAAGCTAAGATGAGCAATGAAGTTTTTAATTACCTTCAACATCTTGATTCCTACATTGGTGTGGGACAAGCATTATTTATCGAGACCGTTGTTTCGCCGATTGATTAGAAATTATTATGCTATATTATAGGGAATGGTGGTCGTTTTTTCGAATTTTCTTTTTTGTTTCAAGTAGTTCCGTATGTATAAGTGTATTAACAGTTGTCTGCATGGATATTTATTTCCGATTGGTGTTATTTAATCATATATTATTTCGTACTTGTAATATTTTCAGTTTAATTTGTTTTACTATATATTCAGGTGAAGAATGCTACAAACCTGATATCATCAATTCCTTTTTTTTGTATATGTGTCATGTATGTTTATCATTTAGTACAACTCATGAATGTGTGCTAAAAGGCAGTTGTAAAAATAGATGGTATGTTTATCATTTGGTTCTATCCTTCTTTTGTATAATATTGTGTTATTATATTAAATGAAATCTTTAATATGTGTGATTTTAATATATGGTATGTACTAGCGGTTTATAATCCAGGATTTTAGGTTAATAAGTTGTTGTAGTCTTTCTTGCATGTTGTCCTACAAAGATGGTAAGGTAAACTGCTATGTTCATTTGTTAATAAACCTCTCTTAACCGATCCTAACTCAAATTTAATGTAGAGGTAGTTATCTGGAATGGTTATTATTGTGTAATTTTTTAAGAAATTGTGTTATTTTATGAAGAGTGATTTTTTCTCTTATTATATGACAATGTATGTATTAGAACTTTTGTATTCAGGTTTAACTATTCTTTTGTAGTTGTGTGTCTTATTTTATCTTATTGTATAACATTAAATGCTGTGTTTGATGTGTAATAAATATTTTGTGGCAGAGAAATGAATAAATTCCCTTTATTGGATTATAAGCTAAGTATCCGGAGTGTTTATGATTGTGTGTTTATATAGTATTGTGTTTTTTATTTTATATGGTATTATGATTGTGTTTTTTCTATATTATTGTTTTTTTATTTTACATGCTATACTTTATGTATTATTTGTTTTACATCATGGTATGTATTAGCGGTTTACTACTTACTTATGTGCTGTCGCCCATGTTCCTACAAATCTGGTGTCATCAACTTCTTTTTATGGTGTATAAATATCGTATTACTTGATTATTTAATAAACATATCATATTCGATTATGTCCAGTTTTATTCGCAAGGTTTGTTTAGTTCATATTCTTTCTGTTTTGAAAACAAGTGCATTGCATTATGTGATAATTGTCTGCATTGTTTTTGTATTACATTCTGAGTTACTGACAGCAAAGTTGATGCATTACTGCTTTCTAATTCTATCGGGTTGCAGGCGGTTATGGATGATTTTCTAAAGAATGTTGTTTTTAGTAACATCGATGATGTGTGGGAAATTAGTGAGGTAATCATAGACCATTTCAAGTTTCGTATTTCAATATTTACATTAGATGTAAGTGGATATATTTATATTTTTTACAGCCACGATCTGTTATCATACTGGGTACCGTAAAGGAAATATCCAAGGAGGTTGGTTGGTTTTCTTTGAAGTGTCCTAATTGTTTAAATGAGGCTTGTACAAAAAACATGGGTTTAACTAAATCTGACGGAGGTTGTGATGAAGACCAACATACGTTGTATGTGTGCACTAATGAATTTTGTCGAAAAAATGTTATTGATGAACCGGTTTTAAGGTATTGTTATTATTCTGTTGTTATTTACGTTGTCATTTTGTCATTGTAACTTTTTTCATCACTTACCTTATTTTGGTTTATGTAATTCGTTGTAATTCAAATTAAGTTGTTATGTTATCAATTAGATTGAAGGTTCGTGTTGAGGATAGCAGTGGTGATGTATCTCTTATTTTGTTTCATAATACGGCTAACCATGTTATCGAGAAGTCTGCAAAACAGTTGATTCAGGATAACATAATGGTAGTATATATTTAGTTTCTATATCTCAATTTATATATTTTTTGTAAGCTAACTTTTTGGTTATATATCCTGTCTTTTATGTTTTCAGGATGATGGTACTGTGCGATTTCCAAACGAATTAAAAACTTTGGTGGATAAATTGTTTGCATTCAAGATTGAAGTCAGCGAGACTAACTTGACATATTGTGATGAAGAATACCAGATTCAAAGAATAAATGACGATGAATCAGTTGTTGATCTGGTTAAACAAATGTCTGGGATTAGTCAGGTACTATGAACTTTTAACTGAAGTATTATAGTTGTCTTTAGTAGTTTAGTTAATAAACTTTTTCAATCTTGGTTTAGAGCTGTATGGATGATGATAAGAAGAATGGTACTCCAATTTCGCTTGTGATGAGTTGCGATGGTGATTCAATTGATAAAAAAACATGTTCAATGGTTTGTAAAGATACGACGTCTAAGCGTAAACTGCTTGATCTTTACAATTTGGATGTCATTTCGAACTCGAGCATCTGTGAAAGTACAAATAATAATATTGTGGAGACCGTGAAAGATGTTGGTAAGAAAGAGATTAAGTTTACCCATTTTAATGAGTGAGATGTGGTTTCTTTTGTTTGTTGCATTTTAGAGCGATGGTTTTTATGTTTTGTGTTTGTTCAATGTTTTTTTTTCTTGACATAAACTTTCTCTTTTGTTTTTTTTATTCACGTATGTTTTGATGCTGTTCAGCTTTCTTATGTGTGAGTATCTGAAGTTCAGTTTACGTATTGGTTGTTAATAATAACATGCTACATTAGTTAAGTTGTATATAGAAAAACTTATAAGAGGAACATAAATATAACCATTATTCATTGACAAAACTACACATAATAACAAAATTTGTCAATACATTAGATGTGGAATCATGTTGGTCGTTAAGTATGAGATCAAAAAGCAAAAACATAAGGAAGATGTCCTACTATCATGGAAAGAAACCCCATACCAACAGCTACATGCACATCAATCAAACTAATTTGCATTCAGTCTAATAAGCCAGAAATTTAGTAAGAGCTTGCTTTCCTTGGTTGGTTTTTGCTATGTATTGGTCAGCTAAGCTGTTTGCTTTATCAAGAAGATCCTCTGTCTCCCTTTCTTCATCAGAGAGAAGCAATCCATCAATGTACTGTTCATGTGAAGGTGGGTTGCTCATGATCTTCATTTTCATCTTCTTATTTTCCCGTAGTTGCTGTTGAAGTAGTCGTGTTATGTCAATCAAGCTGTCTCTGATCTCTCTTTCTGTGTCTTCATGTTGACCTTTGAATCCTTCATAGATATCCCTTTTAACTTGGGACAGTTCAGACCAACCTTTGGAGTTTGATGTATTCATTGTAGTTAGAACAGAGAAGAGTTGAGTGAAGTTAGAGAGTCGTTGAAGAGGTTAGAAAAGGATGTAGTTAGGAGGTATTATATATAATAGGATTAACAACTTGTGTTAAAGAAGAGTAATGATTTGTTATTGGCATCCGAGCTAAGATGCAATGATGATTTATTGAAATGGTCTTTTCATTTGCAGTTGAGTCTTTTCAAGTAATTAATGTAAAGTGGTTTAGAAGAATATTAGATATAAATATATAAATTGTGTTTTTCCAATGTCCGTTATTTTTATAGTCTAGAGAACTTACATGATATATTTTAGTTGTGTATATATTATAAATTATAGTTGTTGTTTTTTTTTTCATATGCATTGTGTTATATGCAAGCCAATTGTTTGTTATGGTATGATGTTGTGTTTTTTCTTATAATTTTTTTTTTGTTCTACTTCATTGTGTGTTTTATTGTGTGAGTTGAGTGAAGATAAACAAAGGTTGAAAAGATGATAAAAAAAGATGTAGTTAGGAGTAGTATTATATATAATAGGATTTAATATTGGGTGAAATGATTACTATTGAATTTACGTTGGACTAAGGGTTATATGCAATTATCGAGTATGAAATGGTCTTTTTCATTAACAGTTTAGTTGTTTGATAAGACTCTATGTAAGGCGGGTTTTTTTTTTGTTAATATATTGTTGGTTTTTATATTCAAAACTTATTAAGTCAAGTGCTGTGTTTTTTGTTTGTGACGTGGTAGTTTAGGAGTTACTACAATAATTGAAGTCTTTTACTAAGTAGAGTCCCAGTTAAGGCAGTTTCTTACGCTTATTTGTGTATTTACTTTATGTATAATTTTATCTTTTTAATGTAGGTTATAGCATGTCAGACATTGGAATCGAAGTTGTTGTTTCTGAAATACTATCCAGACTCCCAGTTAAGGCAATCGGTCATTTCAAATGTGTTTGTAAACAATGGCGTGATGAGTTATCAAGTTGTCAGTTTGCTGCTTTGCATTCTAGCCGGATTGGTAGTTTAAAATGTCGGAAACGAATCACCATTCAACCTCTATCAATATTTATTGATACCATAGTGGATGGACGGGTAGACATTGGTTCAAGGAAAACTATTTGTTTCCCTGGTAAAAGTCGGCCTTTGTTGTTACATATTATTTCTATTGTTGGTGGGCTTTTATTAGTTTGCAACGAAAGGCCTTCATATCAGATGATGCTTTGGAATCCAACTACTATGAGTTTCAAAATTTTGTTCGATGAGCACTCTGATCGTATATATGATTGGCAATCGGATGCAGCTGGTATGTATTTTGATACATCCTCCGATCTTAAAATATTACACATTAAACGTCGCCATAATTATGATCTTGCTCGTGTTTATTCACGACGACTCGGCACTTGGAGAAATGTAGATTTTTTTATTGGGAAAAAATATGCAGCGGGGTGTTATATTTGGTCTGTTGGCTCTTTTGTGAACAATACCTTATATTTCACTGTTAAACAAGTGAGGGTACGGGGTGACATTCATATAATTGGTTTTGATGTAATTACTGAATCGTTTAAGAGGTTCCCTTTTCCCCCAGTTAATGACCTGTATGTTTATGATGGACATTTTCTCACTGTTAACAATAAGCTTCATATGTTTGTTGTTGAAATCTGGCCTAATGTTAATGCGAGTCTTTTCAAATATCAAGATAATTTATGGTCTAAGGTGTCGTCTTTTCCAAATGTTGAAACAATCTCATTTGTGGAATGGTGTGGAGCATCGGATGTGGCAAACGGCAAATTGATTTTGCTCCCCAAATTTGGGAATATTGCTGAAGTATACATGAGTGTACAAGATTTTGAATACCTTCAACATGTTGATTCGTTTTGTTGGCTTAAAGGAGCATTATTTGGTCGTAAAGGAGCATTATTTTTAGAGACTGTTGATTCAGCTATTGGGTAGTACTATTATCTTGTATTTTTATTTGCTGTTATATTGTTAGCAATTCTGTTTATTGTGTTTATTATTTTAAAAAAGTGTTTCATTTTTATTTAGTTTTATTTTTCTTTTGTTATTGGGATCATTTTTGGGACTCCATTGTAGTATTAATTGTGGTTGGCTATTTTTATTTGTTTTGAATATGTATTACTTATCATTTGTTTGATGCTTTATGCAAAAGTAGACACTTTTGTAAACCAATATATATTTTTTAAACCATCACACTTATAGACATGTTTACATATTAAACTACCATTGGCATCAAATGCAGTTTTTTACTGCTATTGGGATATAGTAGTTGATATATGTTTGAGTGGTCTATATTTTGTGGTGATTATTACAGTGGTCTATAGCAGATGGTATATGTTACGTTAACATGTTAGTTCATTCAAAATTATTTATTTGTTTGCAAGGACATATTCGGTTTGAAACAATATGATAAACAACAATGCAAGTAGAGCAACGATGATTATCATTGTTTACGGGTATTACCATTACAAAATACATTGTTTTTTGAATTTTAGGGAAAGTGTTATAAGCTTTCATGATTAACGACGGTTAATTTAAACAAAAAAAACTACCACCAACCATACTGCATATTAGTTGTTGCAAAAAGAAGTCAAGTTGGTTCTGAATCTGCTTCTGGCTGGGTGAATTAATTTAACCTGCAAACGTTTGAAAGTAATATCATACCTTCATCTTCTAAGATCTTGAAAGTGCACTTATCTCCATAAGATATATCATTCTCTGCCATAAATTCCAGCCATTCATTCACCAGGTATTCCTTTCGCGCTCTACGTGAATGATTTTTGACTCCCAGGTTATAACAACTTCCTTCTTGATTTTTTATTATCAAAGTGCGTGTCTGAGCAATTTTCTTCTTTTTAACAACTTCATCTGGGATGAACTGTTTTTCAAGTAGTATAATAAACAATGTTAGTATATGGAATAGTTGGTTAGAATTCAATGCATATAAGTCAACTGTGATTATAGTTAAAAATTGTATCGGATATCTTACGAATTTCTCTGTGGCAGTCTTTTCAAATGTGCTGTTGTCTGCTGTAGATGATGGTGGTTTGTTGTGGCACCCTTGGTTATGCGTGTGCGCTTCTTTTTCTTCAACAGGTTCTTTTTTTGGGATTATAAATTCACTTCCATCAGGATGGAAAACAGTCATCGTCAGCTTTGGTTTTTGAATTATGTCAAACACGAGAATGTAGCCGAATTTTAGATGCATGTCTTTTATAACATTCATCCATCCATCTGTCAAATAGTATCGTCTTCCTCTTTTCTCTATCTTTATTTCCCATGTATGTCCTTCACCTGCAGATAGTTGTATTGACATGTTTGGGGGCTTATTTTTCATATTGTCTTTGAGAAAGTTTTTAGGGAGCCTCTGCAATAATTATATTAGACAGATGAGATGCAGTTATTTGTTATGTAAATTATAATACATTTGTGGTTTTAAGTTATTTTGGGAGTTCATGGTTGAGAGTGTACAATGTGTTTCTCCGTTTGTTTGGATATTGCATCGCAGAATGATGGTCCCAGTCGACATGAATCTTTAAAGGCTTTGATTTTGTATTTGCATTCACTGTGAGCTTCAAATACTATCAAACAAACATCATCAAGCCCTAAATCATCAACAATATTTTTCCAGCCATCTGTAAAGTAGTATACTCTGTTTATTTTCCTGATGTTGACGTTCCAATGATGCCCGTTATCTGCCTGTATACAAATTTTGCTTTTGTTTTGTAGTTCTTTGTCATGAAAGAACCCAATTGATGGAGGTAGTGGCTGAAAGATTTACGATATAAGTGTGTGAAAGATAAAGAAAACCAGTAAACAATTATTTATATTTAATTGTATTCTCATAGGATGTGTACCAGTCGAGAACGTGATGATTGTTTTAACACTACGCAGAAAGATGATGCCATTTGCAGACTGCAATCCCAAATGCACGCAAAGTCATGTCTTTTTATAAGATATATGTTGTAGTTGTTATAGTCAGCTAATAAAATGTAATGCTATAAACTAATTTTTTTGATATATTATGTTGTGAGAATTAAACAAGTGTTACTACTGTCAATGTGTTTTGCACTACTATGTTAAGCGCTACGGATGTCCTTATGCATTGTCACTTGATATGTCATATATCACATTGTATTTTATCAAATGTTTAAAGTTTATATCATTTTCAAGTCTATGAATATCCTTATTATTCGAAATGTTCAGCTCAGCAAATTCTAACTGTATGCAATAGTTATCTAAAGTTTATTCCTTTTAGTTTGTGGCTATGTTATCAGTTATCAGTAAAAGTAATTCATCCATACATCCATGGTTAAGACATATCTTATCAGCTATCACTAATAGTAGTACAAAGATACATCCATGTTTAAGGCTTGTATTGTTAAGGGTTCGTAAGGGCATACTTGATTCAATGGTAAGGGCATGACAGGTTTTAAAAAATACAAGAGTGTTAATGATGTATTAGAGATATATGTTCTTTAATGACGGATAAAAGTGGCTATAGTTTTTGACATTAAACATTGCATGTATAGGTCAAAAAACCAGTAAACACAAGGTTGTCATAAACAAAGAAAACCATATCATAAATCATTCTAGCAATAAAATCAACAAGTATCGAAAACCTAATCTATCATAAAACACTCAACCACACATCCAAAATATGAGAATCAGAGTGCAATATACAAAAAAAATCAGATCCTTATATCCAAAAAAAAATAAAAATAAACGAAAACCAAACCTAAATACGGAACAAAATATCAAAAAAACTATAATTGGAGTAGAATCTTCACATATACAACAAAGATATTGACATAAAATACATGAACTTCATACAATTGATACAAAATCTTACAAATCTTATAAAAAAACATATACGGTAACCATAGCTTCTCGGGGAAAAATCAACTGATGCAGATTGTGAAGATAATCCTCACTTAATCGATGAAGATAATTAGAAGTAAACCATGATCATCATCCAAATCATAAGAATCTTGAAAGACAAACATATAAGGTAACCATACCTTCTCGGAGCGAAAAATCAAGTGATGAATATTGTGGAGATAACCAGGTTTAAGAGAAGAAATGTTTCTCTTGTGTCGGAAATGAAGATTTGATCGATTGAAGATATGAGATATCCAGTGTAGATTTGGTGATGATCAAAGGTTTTGTGGGGAAACGTGAAGAAGATGTGGGGAGTGTGAGAGATGAACAAATATTTAGAAGACTTTTATAGGATCCGAAATAATGGGTCGGGTTTTTAGTCCGGATGATCCATTCCATGTTAAAAGATTGAGAAGGGAGTTTTGGAGCCAAAAACCATATTTGATGCCACATCAGCCCAACTTATTTTCAAATATGGTAGATATATATATATATATATATATATATATATATATATATATATAATATAAGATATAAGATAATATAATTCTTAATGAAATATTTTGGGAATTTCCTGTATAAAATTTTAAAGTTATATTTGTTTTTAGTTAATTTTTATTTCCGGCCTTTTAGTTTGTTCATTTATGCCAATTTAGACCAAACTTCAAGTTTTTATCATTTTTGTCCCTGTCATTCTTGAAAGATGCCAACTTTGTCCAAAAAATTTAAGGTTGAATCAAATGATACAATTTTCAAGTTTGACCTGAACTGTAATAATTGGTCAAACTGTAATGACGATGAATAAAAGGGGGTTTGTAAATGTAACTGTTAAAATGAAGGAAATAAGCGGTACAAGTAGAGTTTTCTGAATGGGACTACTAAAAAGAGAAGTAAATAAATGATGATGTGAGAGAGAGACGATGTAAATGGGGGAAAGTCTTGATGTTATGAATATGTTGCAGGGATCTTAAATAGTGTTGGTTATTTTTTTAAAAAATTTAAATTAGGTTAATTTTTTTTCTTTTCTTTATTATTTAAAAATTATTAAATGGATGGCATTATGGTTTGAAAATTTGAGATAATCATTTTGAAATTTGTGTCTTAGACGTGGTGAGTTTGACTTTGTCGTGCCAGACTTTATCGCTATTTTTTAGATAAAAATGATGTTACATTAGATTGTTTTATCCATTTAATATTAAATTATGGTAATTTTGTACGTTGTTGTGCTTTTATAAATTGTTGATAATATATTCTTACGATGTTTTTGTTAATGGTTGTTGGTATATACTTACAACTAATATATAATATATAAACTAAGAGATATACGTTAATTAAAATTATATAAATTAAATGGTAATAAAGTGGTAATTTAACAACAGTTATTTGTATTTATTCTGAACATGATATCATGTTAAATATAGCTAGATTCATATAACACAATGTTCTGATAGTGAGACTACGATCTACTATAGTAAGTATTTTATTTTAGATAGAATGGATTGTGTTTTAATGAAAGCTTTTGATTTTGATGGTATAACATTGTGTGTGTGTTTTTTTTTTTTTTTGTCTTTTGTTTTTGTTAATATAATTGTGTTTTTTATATTCAGACGCATTAAAAGTTATTACATCAACAGCTGTATATTTTTTTATGCAACACGGGAGTATATATAGTAGTTACGGGTAAATGAGCTTTTGTGCGTAAATTTTTTGATCATGAATAGAAATATTACATGTTAACAAGAGGTATAGTCTAGAACTATCTAAATCCCATTGGCTTTCAAAAATCGGATAACATGGGCCTTGAAAGTGTCAACCTTATTAGGTGCAATATAGGTTTCAAAGGAGATAAAAGAATAGGTCCATCTCACACCAATCATTGAGTGAGCATTGGGTTCATCTGGTTTAACATAAGAGGGAAAAATGGGCTGGCAGCTGATGCCAAACGACAGTCCAAATCCCTATATGTAAGAATCTTTGTGTAACTAATAGATGAAGTGTTATTTTATTTATTAGAAGATTAAATAAAACAAGGTATACCTTATTAAAAGTAGTCTTTATATCCTCTCCAGTATGTATGATTTCTATCAATATGGTTACTTAGACTGGAGGGTATGGGGGCCGACCTTGCCTTGGCGAGCCCCGGCGCCGGTCACCCACACCGTCCCCTGATGATTGTCCTGGTTTCTCAGTCGCTTAAAGACGTCATTGACGGGCCTCTTTTTCTCTCCTCTCTCTTTATTCTCTCTCCTCTATATCTCTCTCTCTCTCTCTCTCTCTCTCTCTCTGTAAAATCAAATCAGTTTATTTTTTCTTAAGTGTTTTTATAAATAGTGTGGGAGCCCATCATCCACCCCCTTGGTCCATCCTGCTTAGGTCCATCCTCACTCCCGATGATGTGGTGTCCTATGTCAATATCTCATTCTTTTGAATAACAGGTATGATGTCTATAAATTCTTTGGTTTTTTGTTCTAATTAGTGAATTATGTTTTGGTGATATTGTTAGTTATTGCTTATTTTTCGTGAGTACTTAGGTGATGTTTGTTTTTTCTGCTGGAAAACCTCTTCTGCTGCAGGCCACATCTGCAGGCATCTGCAGGAGAAGAGGTGGACCAAATGTCTGCAGGCTGCAAGGAGAAGAGGGTTTGTTTTTTTTTTTATATAAAACCTCTTCACCCAAAACACACACACACAACAAAACAAACTGATCTCTCTCTACTCTCTCTCTCTACTCTCTCTCTACAACCTCTGCACCACCGCCATCATCATCACCGCCACCACTTCACCACCGCCACCACATCACCACCGCCATCATCACCACCACTTCACCACCGCAATAATCTCCACCGCTATCATCATCAGCACCGTCATCATCACCACCGCCATCATCATCATCTACTCTCTCTCTACTCTCTCTCTAACAGATCGATGATGATGATGATGATGTAACAGCTCGATTTGGGGTGTTTTGTTTGCCATCGATTTTAGGGTTTCGGAGGTGGAGGTCGATGGGTGTCGGCGGAGGTGGGGTGGAGGTGGAGGTGGAGGTGGAGGTGGTGGTGGCGGTGCAGGGGTGGTGGTGGAGGTGGTGTCGGTGCAGGTGGAGGTGGTGGTGGCGGAGCAGTGGTGTCGGTGCAGGTGGAGGTGGTGGTGGCGGAGAAGGGGCGGAGGTGGAGGTGGTGTCGGTGCAGGTGGAGGTGGTGGTGGCGGAGCAGGGGCGGAGGTGGAGGTGGTGTTGGTGCAGGGGTGGAGGTGGAGGTGGTGCCAAGAAGAGGTAAACCTCTTCTTGGAGAAGCTTACCTCTCATCACTTCCCCAAGAAGAGGTTGGGGAGAGGTAAAAAACACTTCTAAAAAAAAAACAAACAAACACTCTTCTGAGGCTAAACCTCTTCCCGCGTCTGCACGGTGCAGACAGAAGAGGCCAGGAAGCTCTTTTTGGAAAAAACAAACACCACCTTAGTGTGTTGTATATAGGATGATGAATGAGAATAAGAATGAAGTTTCAATAATTTTTTTTTCTATATTTAAAAAAAATGAATATATATTTAAATAATTATGTTTTTTTTATGCATGTTATATTTGGGTTCGGTTTATTAAGTGGTACTATTTTTTGTAATAAGATTTGTAATAAGATTAAATATTCATTTAACTGGTATTCAGTGTGGGGGGCAAAAAGGTAATTTCTTATTATTGTTTTGAGATTATCTGTATAATAGTCAAGAAAAGGGAAAACGATGAACATTCGGTTTTAAAGGAAACTTAGGGCTCGAAGTTATACAATTTGCGATTGTGTTTGTTGCTTTGTGTACTAATCTTAATAATTTGGAACTACATTTGCAATGGCGTCTACTGCAAACATTGACTTGCGATTTACAAGTAAGTTGTTGTGATGGTGTTGTTGATTGCTATTTTCATTGTGTTTTGATTTTATAAGTCTGTTGGTTAAATAGGTAAGAAATCGTCAAGAAATTTCAGTGAAGATGGAGTAGGTGATACTGTTAGAGGAAGTAAACGTCAAGAGGTTGAAGTGGAAATTGCAAAGAAACATATAAGTGGAAATAGAAAGAAGTCATTCTGTACAAGCAAATCTAAGAGATTCGTAAGCAGAGGTAAATACGTTTCATTTATTTTTGTTATGGTTTATATCTTATTTTTTTATTTTTAATGTTTAAACAGAAGTTGTACAAGTATATTGTGTTTTTAGATTTGTGATTTTGTTTGGAATATTGTTTCTACAAGTCGGTTAGTTTTTGTATAACTATAATGTGTATGTAGATGTTTGTTTTTGTTGTATAAAGTTGTGTTATATCCATTTTTTGTTATTAAAATCGAGTTATATCCACTATGTTTTTTATATTAATTATGCTTTTTTTTTTAATATTATGGTTTTGGAAATTATTGTGTTTGCGTATGTTTCTTGATTATTTGCCGTATCTTGGTGCATGTTGTGTTTTTTTACGTATGTGGTAAGCTATAGGATTGTGTTTTTGTATTTATATTGTATGTTGAATATTATGTGTTGTTTTACAACATTGTAATGTTATACTTCCTGATAGTATTTTGTTAAAATTGGCAGAATAAGTTGGAGAAATGTAATCAAACTCGGGTGTATCAAGTTTAAAATCATCAAATCAAGTATAGTTGTGCTTTCTGATTGTGATGACTAGAGAATAATAAAAAACAGGTTGATAAATATAACACAATGTTTAAATTGTAACACTGTGATATATTAACAAGTCAATGTTGTATTGTATGTTGTAGTCATTAGATAATGTCAATAGTAGGATTAAATAACGTTTTACAATTAATATTTTTTATGTGTTTTGTTTCTAATAAAATGTGGAGAGACATGAAGGATCTTTGTTTCGTGCTGCTGTGAAACGAAAGAGTGAAGGTATGTTATAGATCAATTTAAAATGATTAAATATAATATACATTTTTTTCCCTTCATAGTTTATTATTTTATTTGATATGCTGCTGCAGTTTTACAGGCAGACTGTGGTGATGCTGATGATAATGATGATGTTGATTTTGTTAATCCTGCTGTATCAAAAGTAAAAAAACCAGGTATTTATTTAAACATGAAAATCTTAGTTGTAGTTTGTTTCTAAAATTCGTTAAGTTATATAATAGTTGATGATACCTTGCCAAAGAAGAGACGTCGAAAGGACCAACCTGAGGAATCAAATCACCATGAATGTCAAATGTTTTTCCCATATACTGGTGAGAAGATTTTACCAAGATGTTCACCAAGCACTCTATATGATTGGATGTTAGAGTTTAATGACAAGCAAAAGAACGTTGTAAGAGATATTGGTTTTGGTCCTATTCTAAATTTGAAGATTCAGCATATTCCTACCAGCTTGGGACTTTGGTTGGCTAAGAACTATGATGATTCAACAAGAATATTAAATCTTGGATCTCAGTCATTAAAGTTAAGTCCAGAATTGGTTCACAAGGTATTGGGAATTCCGAACGGATCAAGAATGATAACAGAGAACAATAGGCCAAACATAAAAAGTCCTGTTGTTAAATTGTGGAGAAGTCAATTCCCAACAGGCTTCACCAGGTTTCTTATACAAGAAACACAAACTTATTTGGATAGGCGATGCAAGAGAGAAAGCAATGATTGTGGAATGTTGTTTGTTCTTAACTTTTTGGTGTTGATGTTTACACATCTAGGCGAAGGAACGAAAAGTGGCACTGTCAACCAAAGATTTTTGCCATTAATAACAAAGGATGTTGACATAAAAGAACTAGGTTGGTGTGATTACATGTTAACTTTGTTAGACAGAGCGAGAAAAGGCTGGCACCCTGCTCAAGTTTTTAATGGGCCTCTGTTTTTGCTTACGGTAAGATCATAAGTAAAATATTAATTTGTCATTTGTGGCATTTATCCAAACAAAACCGAGTGACAAATATTTTTTTGTTTACAGCTTATCTATGCAGATCATACAAGCAAGTTGCATGATGTACGTGTTAAGCGTAAAGGTTTGTTTGTTATAGAATATATTGAAGAGTGTACATTATGCAAACTAGAAGACATAAAGAATAAAGGACTGAAGTCTGTGAAAAGAAGAAAGAAAGGTACTTCAAAGTCTACAACAGGATTAAAGACCAAAAAATCAAATGAAAGTGAGGTGCGTCAATGTTCTTCAACTGGTGAACCCATGCATGAAAATGTGGAACAGCAAGTCGATGCTGACGAGGGCAAAGACAATGATGGTGCTGGTGTTGAGGAGGATTTGATTCATGAAGATATACATGGAGAGGATGAAAGGCAAGTGGATGATGATGAGTGTAGAGACAATGATCGTTATACTCGAAATATACATTCGAATAGGCGGGATGAGAATGCAGATGTTGGCATGGAATCAAACATTCCCGTGGCAGAAGAACGAACGGAGGAAGCAGAATCGGTAAGACACAAAAACATATAGTATTTCACTCTGAATATATGATATGTGTATATATATATATATATATATATATATATATAGTTTTTATCATCTTTTATTGTTCATATTGAAACAGGTTTTTGTCAGAAATTTGACTGTAGAAATTGAAAAGGCAAAAGAGTCTTTGAAGAATGTAGAGACATTGCTGAATGAGGGGTTTACGTGCTATGCAGATAATCAGGTGGTTAAAGAAGTTAAAGCTCAATTGGATCCGTTGATTTCATTTGCAAAAAATGCAGGTTTTATGAGCAGAGATCCAGATTCATCTCCAAAAGATGATAATGAAATACAGAGTAAGGGAGAAAAGAAGATTCAAAGTCAAGAGACGAAAACTGATTGTAATACGGGTGTAAATGTAAATTCAGTTGAAAACATGGAAAGTGTGCATTCAGATGAAAAGGATGAAGAAAATGTAGTTGATTCTACGGATGAGACTTTGGTGCCAGGATCACCTTACATTAACCGGGTGGTGGAATTGAGTGAAAAGTTGACATTTGTAGAGAAAATTTATTCTGATTGGATTTTCTCTGCCAGAGGATTTGAAATGTATGTGTTTTAACTTCTTTTATTATAATGTACTATGATTATAAGTTGATTGATGTTTTAACTCGTATTCATTGTAGGGACGTTGTTTTTCAAATTGAAGGTCAGCCAGATTCAGGTCTAACAAGGATAGTGCTAGAAACATTGAGTCATGACGAGTATGTCCATTTTGCAGTTGTTAATGTGTGGGCCAGAATCTTAAATCACGAGGAGAAGTTTAAGGCTGATGACAAAATTAAGCGATTGTTTTGTACATATCAGATGCTGGTAAGTAAATAACATAAGTGAATTGTTTATTTATTTATTTTAGTAACGTTATTATAACTGATACACAGGATGGTGGCACATATGGTTCAAGCTATGAGATGATGCAAGCTGAATTTTTTAGAAATATGATTAAAGTTTTAAAAGAAGAAAAAGTAGCATCGTTGAAAGAAGTTGATCTTTTATTCATACCTGTTTTGCAATCTGATCACTTCTACTTGGTATGCTTTCATTTGAAAAAGTGCCAAATAGCTGTGATTGATAACAACAGTCTATATGATGACAGATCTGACTTAAAATACCGAGGCTGGCCTGAAAATTTGGTACATTCCTTGACATTTAAAAAACACAATCATATGTAAAAGATAATTTTTTATATTTATTATCGTTATATTGCAGAGGCATTTGGTAGCAGATTTTATGTTAAGTCAAGGTGTTGTGGGTGGACGTAAGATGCACAAAGCTCAGATAAGTCGACTAGAAATGCCGTGGAGAACCGTAGACAACAAAGTTGATTGTGGTATATTTTTAATGAGGCATATGGAGTCATTCGAAGGGAGTTCTTTACGACGTTGGCGATGTGGGTTTGTGAAAGAAGTAGAATGTGGGCAGAAAGAACAATTAGATGAATTAAGATGCAAATATGCAACCAAAATATTGTTGCATTATCTTAATGCTCGAAGGGAGTTTGTGTATAATGATAGTGAAGCTTATGTTGTGCTGGACGCAATTGAAAGGAATAGGTTGAAAGAGCAAGCACGAGGAAGTCGTGTGGAGCGAATGAAACTGTATTGTCCTGTGTGATGTATTCGTGTTGCTTAAAACATTTGGATATTAGGTTGATTGTTTATATGTAGCTGTTGTTCTTTGAATGTGGTCTGGTCAAATGAATGTTTAGGTTTAATGCTTATGTATGAATGTTATAAGCTCTATGTTGTTGTGAAAAGTGTAATGTCTATAAACAAAAACAGTATTTTTATAAAAACAATAAAAACATTTTTTTATACAAAGCACAACATCTGATAAGATTTGAATTTTCATTCATACAAATTACAATGTCATAACATGGTTGCATCTCAATTAATAAATTAATCTATAGTTGTAAATCAACTAAAGTATTTTGTTTTAGATATAATGGATTGTGTTTTAACGAAAGTTATTTGTTTTATGGTATAACATTGTGTTTTTTCTTTTGTGTTATTTTTTCTTTTGTGTTTTTTTTGTTAATATACTTGTATTTTTATATTCAAACGAATCAAACTTATTGAGTAAACTTTCGTTTTGGTCCCGCCTCTAACTCCATCCAAATTGTTTGTTTTTTCATTTTCCTTCCTGCAGGGAGCAAAATGGAAAAACCATAGCAAACTATTGGTTGAAAATGGCTATTTTTGAAGGTTTTGGGAAAAATCGTTAAAGTGGCCAAACCACAGGGAGCAAAACGGAAGTTTACTCAAACTAATTATATCAACTATTGTATTTTTTTTATATGTGACATGGGAGTGTAGTAGTTTTGGGTAAATGAGTCTTTGCTGGGAAAACTTTTGTAAATGAAGATAAGTATTATATGTTGTCAAGAGGTATACCCCTGATCTATTTAACTCCTATTATTCCTGTAACATGCTTTGGGATTGTAACACAAGTATTGCATAGAGTGCCGAGTAAAGCTAATTGAACTAGGCACACGAGTAGGTGTGATTTTTTTTTCTATGAAGCTAACTTGTGGTCCACAAGCTAAAACAAATGATAATTTATCTATAATTTTTTTGATAAATTCTTTATGCTTCATCAGTGCTTTGACTTAACAGTTGTTTACAGGATCAGTTGTTGAGAAGAGCAATTCTTTATGGGAAGTAACTACCCACTTCCCATTCTCCCATATTATTTGTAACAATTTAGGATGTAGCCTTATAATTTTGATTAGGATATCAATTGGCGGTTTGTTATATAAGTTATATTAAACTGTTTTTTATTTCCTTCGAAATCATGTTCTCCTATAAAACTGGAAATATCAACTGTTCCATTATCTTGATATGTGACGTGTGTATATAGTAGTGGCTACAATACTTGAACGTGTGTTAAAAACCGTTGTAGAATAGCTTATATAATAAGAACATGTTAGTATAAAACTATTTAGGTTTGTGAATTTGTAACAGAATTTTTAGATTTATCCTTCAAATATTGAGCAAGTGATGGAGAAAAATGTATCTACAAGAAGTAATATTCCTGTTCATTTAGGTGATGACCGGCAGCAGTCGTTTATCAATCCTTTAAATCGTCAAGAACAGGTAATTTAGTAATATCATCAATAAATAAAGTTTATTTGTAATATTTTAATATTATTGTTTTGTTGTTTTGGTATTTTTATTTTGTTTTGATTACAGGCCGACAGTGGTAGTGTAGAGATAATTTCTGTTGGGCCATTTAGTCCTTATAAATCCCATCTTTCCCGTGAGTTCAGTGAGGAGGTGATATATATTGAAGTTGTAATTTTTTAAATCTTAGTAAAATTTGTTATGTGATAGTTTCTAGCTCATAATGAAACAAGTTATTTCTCTTACCCAGATACGAAGGATTGAGAGGCAGCGCAAACGATCTAGAGACTTGCTATATTGGAATTGGGATGATGTTGTTTCGATCAGCAGCTCTCACGAAGAAATTGAGTTTATTGATATGACTGTTGATGCTGATGTAGATGAGGTTATCGGTCAGTCTGGTTTTGACCAATTTTCTGATTCTGAAGATGAAGTTGATGATACCGCTGATTCACTAGAAAGTTACTATCGGAAACTTAAAGTTCCAAAAGTTTCAATTCACCGTGGTTCTCATGTTGTGAAACTTTGAATTTATCGTTTTATTTTATGTATAAAATGTTGGTGTATAATTTTCTCTGTGTTGTTTTTTGTTGCAAGTATTGAACTATGTTTTGGTGTTTTTTGTATGTTTTTTTCTTTTCGTATGTAGTTAGTAATATATAGTATGATGAATGACAATTTATGTGTTGGTTTTTGTTCTAATTATTTTATCATGTTTTGGTGATATTGTTAGTTGTTGTTTTTTTTTTGGGAGTTCTTAGTATGTTATATATAGAGTGATGTAGGATCGGATTCCGACCTAAACGAGTCGTTTGGAAGAGTTCTAGTCCGTTTCAAAGGCGGAAACAGAGAAAGAGATCTATAAACAGCTTGATTCACACTTTAAACCTTTTGTATATTGATTTGACACAGTTTACAATCGAAAGGAAAACCGGCAGCACCTCGGTATCACTTCTGAACTTCGTTACAAATGAATAGACAACTAACCTATATATAGAGTTCATGATTTCGCTTGAAGACTTACAAGCGAAATCCTTAACTTTACTTCAAGCGAAATCTTTCAATAATACTTTGTCTTGAAGCGAAATCTTCTGAATTTACAATCTGATCCATGCATAACTTTGTCCTTTCACGTGGATATGTAATGTGATGTCACTAGTGATGTCATGTGATGATGTCACTAGTGATGTCATGCTTGATTAGATCCGAACCGAACCCGAGACTCGATATTAAGACGAAGACGACAGATGTGTGCACCAACAGACTCCCCCTCAGATGTTGACGAGTCTTAAGTGTCGAGTCTTCTCAATCTTCAGTCTTTATCAGTCTTTTATCTTCCTTCACTCTAACTTTCTTCAACTAATCTCCTCCTCGGATGATGTAACTCTCTCTAACAGACTCCCCCTCAAAACATGCTGGGATCGTAATCTGGCTTTTACAGTATCAGAATCCTCAGGTATCGGAACCTGGCACTCTATCTTCAGGTTCAAGATTGAAGCCTGGCTATACCTGCACATCCTTAACCCAGAAATAAATTTTCTAAATTTAACAATTTGAATGCATCAAAAACAACTCTCATATGCATCAACAATCACTCTCCCTCAGATCACATACACATGATGAACCACTTGATGATTTAAAAACATATTTTGACAATTAAGACATACTCCCCCTCACATCAATGTCATCATGTTCAGCACTTGGAACTTTGAAAATCAGCTTTCCAACATCAGTTGCCGAAAATCATTTTGGTTTTTTCAAAAATTTATGCTAAAACACGCACAAAATCTTTTTTGAAATTTTCTGAAAGACAGAAATACAATGCAGAAAAGAAATATTTACAAACATTATTTTTGTGAGTTCGTGCAAGAGGATCATATCAGTTTCTGAGACAAATCACCAACACCGTTAAGCTTCATTGCATTTTAAGTTTTAAACAATTCACCTAGATTGTCAGTATACCTGTCCACTTAAATTTTCACACAAAGTTCAACTATTTCGAGATACGATATTAATGTCTTAAGTACTTAAACTTAATCGCGTGTCCCACCTCAGAATATACTCCCGTATCCAGATCCCAATAATCAGTCTTACAGGTAATTATGACACAAATGATATCTGTATATAAATTAGGTAATGCGAGGGCCGAGGGATCTCAGGTCGATACTTCCGTATACGCAGAGAGATATCGGCTTCGACTTTTCGGTATGTCCCCTTTAGAGGATCTTTTAGTTACAACAGCAGCGACTATCAATTTTATTGTTTCATCAGCATGCTGAGGGTTTATGCTATGTTTCAAGCATTGCGGAAAGTATTATCCAAGGACTAGGTCAGAACCACCGTTCAGCAGAAATCCCGGAATAATACCCCAGACATCATTGAGTATAAAGACCTAGTATATCAGATTATGAGACCTTTCAAACGAGATTTGAGGGGTTACCTATATATCCAAGTAGTGTTCCCCACGAAATAAGCAAGTTTGAATTTAGGTTTATATCCCGAAAAAGTTTACTAAATGTATAAAAACCTACCGACACATCCACGGTGAGATCGTTTAACACATTTAAACTTTCCATTTCTTTAGCGTACTGTAACTGTCTACTGATGTACTATCATTTCCTCTTTTTACGCAAAAACTCAAATTTTGAATTTTATCATGTTTTTGACTTTTTCAAAATTTTCAAATGTTTTTGGATTTTCTAACAATATTTCTCCCCCTAAAATGCAAAACCATATAAAGAAAATTTGAAAACAAACTGTACAAACAACGTGACAACCGATATCAAATCGCATCAATTCGCCATCCACATGGCATAAACAATCAGAACTCCCCCTTACACAAAACTATTTTTTCATTATGATTTCAAAACACTCAAGTTTATTTTAACCAAAATGATTTTTCCGGAAAATAAGCTTTGTTGAGTTTACCACTTGTAAAATTAGGGGTATGGTTCATCATTTTTTCCATTCAATCTCTTGTAGAAAATCAAGTACAAATTAATGTCCTTGATTTACCACTTGTACGAAAAACACAATCAAATACAAAGAATGATGCCGATTCCTGATCCGCAATTACAAACTTGGGATCTCCGGCAAGTCAGGTTTTTCAATGAACGAAAATATCCACCCAAGCCTGACCAGCCTTGGTTGTTTTCAATTCAGAAGCAGTTGGGGTGTAAGTTGCTTTCTTCTTAGAATAAAACTCTTTTACCCCTTTAACCTTCCCATCGACCATCTTTCCGAAAATTTTCTTTACATTCCCATTAAACGCTTTCTCAACATCAAATTCATTCTTATCAGAATAAAATTGATTTGAGATCTCAACTTTCCCAACTTTTGATTTAAAATATTCAGTCCTCAATGATGGAAAGTTCTCATCATCCATTGGAGGAACTGAGTTTTCACTTTTTAGCTCAACCTGTGGCTCCTCTGACTTTGTGGAATCAGATTCATCGCCAGATTTTACCTCTGATTTCTTAACAACCCAAGCTTGGTTGTCAAGATTTCCCCTTTTCTTGTAAAATCTTTTTGAACATTCACCAACTTCATATGTAGAATTTTTAAACACTTTGAACTTTTCAGTTGGTGGTTCAGTTTTGTCAACAATAACTTCTTTCAGTTTTTGTGAGACTCCCTGTTTTGTTTTTGTTGCTTGGGTACAGTTCCATGCAATATGAACAATTTCATTGCATCTGTAACAGGTTCTTGTCTCCTTTCTTTGATAATCTTCATTCTTCACTTTCTTTGCAAAAAATTCTGTGTTTGATTGCTTCCAGAATGAGCTTTTTGATTCTTCTTCATGGCTAGTTCCTGCAACATATTTTGTATTTGTTTTAGAAATTTTCTAATTTTTATAATTTTCAGGTGAAATAAAACCAAGTCCTTTCTTTTTGTAGCTACGATTGTGGTTTAGTTTCTTTTGACAACCAGAACCAGAATTGTAACCATTTTTCTTGTTCAAACGTTGTTGTACTCTTGAGGTGTAAGGTTTAGGTTTACCATTAGAATATAAATCTTTAATTTCAGAAATATTAATTTCTGTCATTTTGAAAACCTTTTTAATCATGTCAAAACGAACACTTCTAATTGGAAATTCTTTATCAAAATATAATTTGTCAGAATCATTCAAAGTATATGCAACTTCAAATGTTTCGTCATTCAAATTAGATTTTGACAAAAAAAATTCTTTACTATAAACCCGTTTTCCCAACGACTTTGAATTCTTTTCGGACGAACTCGAACTCCCGACTGACTGACACGAATTTTCGGACTCGGACTTTGACTCTGACTCCTCATCCTTATCCAACACCTGATCGACCACTCGTTTTATCAGTTCGGACTCATGATCTGTGTCGGACGCTGTGAACGTGACATCAATATTGTCTGGTAACACATCGGTTAACTCGGACTCTAACTTTAGATTGACTGCCTTTTGGACTTGTTCCTCATTCGGTTTTCTAGGCGAATACCCTTCCCAAATTGGAGGCGGACACTTGTTATAACAGACGTTCTGTTTCTTACCAGTATTCTGTTTCTTACCAGTATTCGTTTTCTTCTTTGATTTCTTGTCTTTATCTTCATCTTTAAACGCCTCGAAACCTGCAACAGTAGGGTAAATTCTATCAATTATGTAATCACAACTTGTATAACTTTTCAGCAATCGTCTAATTCTTTCATTTTCTACTTTTTCACCATCTAACTCTTGCTTCCATTTAGCACATTCTTCGATGTAAAAATTTATCTCTTTTTGCTTCGACATCATTGTTGCATTCAACATCTTCAAAGCAGCTTCTCTTTCTGAATTAGTTTTCTGCAAACTATTCACTGTTCTATTTAATACATCGTATGATTCTTTCATATTTTTTAAATCAAACAACAACTTTTCTTTCATCTTTTCTGAATCACTAAACCTCTTGTCTTTTTCTTCACATTGTTTGCAAGATTCCAAACATGTAAGACAAGGTTTTGTGACTTCAACAATCTTCTCAACCTCTACAATCTTTTCAACTTCTATCACTTTTTCCACTTCAACAATCTTCTCAACAACTTTGACTTCCTTCATTACTTTTGCAGCTTTGCTTTCTTTGAGCTTCCTCAATTTGTCTGCAAAATACGATTCAAAATTATCAGAAGATAAGTGAGTTTTTTCAATATTAATCTGTTCAATTTCTTCATCACTATCACTTGTCTCTGACGAACTGTTTTTAGATGAAACTGATCCTTCATCTTCACTTTTCTCATCATCAGATAACACTTCCATCCATTCCTTCAGCAACTCTGGCCTTTGCACAATCTGAGCAATAAAAGCTTTAACATTTGGATCAGCTGGAATGTACTTGTCCCAGCTAAAACCATTAGCCACTTTCTCGTCATCTTGATCCATGATGCCATAATAAGCTTTCCTGTTTGCATCCTCGATCAATTTTCCATGTGCCGTTTGAGGTTCCTTTTGTTGATGTGGTTGGTGAGTAATTTGCTGATAAATGGTCTTCCGATAATAATCATCTTTCCCAGTAGACTCCTTTGCTCCTCTCGGTTCCTGATTCTTGCACTCCCTTTTAAAATGGCCTTTCTCCCTGCAACGAAAACAAACAACTTTAGATTTATCAAATCCAAGATTAGAAAGATTTGCATCCAAGAAATCAGTTCTTCCTGTAACCAATCTAAATTTTTATGCTCTCCTCAAAACGCTAGCTAAAGCCCATTTAATATCCATCAGTTCTAGCTCTTCTGCATCAATTTGGTCATAATCTTCCTTTGTGAGCATCGGATTGCCAATGCTTCCAGCAATTAACCCTTCATAAGACTCTAATGCAGTGACCAATAATCCCATATGATGCTTTACAACTTCTTCAGAATAATTTTGACCATTTTGAAGATGTAGAGCTACATTACACTGAATTGAATGCCCATTTTCAGCAGATACACTTTGAACACCTGGAGGATTCACCGTTGAGAACCCACTTGTATTGACTGATCCTTGACTGCTTGGAGTAGATTGATTTCCAGCACTAAATGCAGTTTGGATCTTTGGACTTGCTTCAACAGTTTGAATATTTCCTTTGTAATACAATTTGACGTCTTGTTGATTGCTTGAACTATTCATTCTTGCAATCTTCTGTTGTTCAAGATCTTGTGCCTCCAGTTTTTCAATAAACTGACCAATCGACAATCTGCTAAACTGTCCAGAATTCTTCAGAATCATGAGATATGTACCCCATTCCTTTTGTGGTATAGCATCTGCAAGCTTTTCCACCCATTCTGCTGGAGTTTTAGTGATCTTCAACTGGGACATGGTGCGTACAAGATGGCAGTATCTCTCAATGAGAGTCTTTGTAGTCTCACCAGGCATGCTTGTAAACAACTCAAACTCCTTCTTCAGTAACGCTGCTTTACTCTGGAGCATCTCTGTACTTCCTTCAAACTTCTTCTCAAGAGCTTTCCAGATCGAAAACGCATTTCCATCATGCTGAAGTAAAACAAATATATCCTCTGTTATAGCTTGCTGCAACAGACTTATCATCATTTTCTCTCCTTTATAACTTTCTCTCTCTTGATCTGAAAACTCCGAGATAATTTTATCAACATTCATAGCAGTCTGTGGTCTGATGTATGCTGTTTCAATGCTTTCCCAAGCTCTCAGATGGTTTGCCTGAACCCAATTCTCAAAGCGATTCTTCCATCCATGATACTCCTCAATTCCCATAAGCTTCGGGGGTTTTTGCATTGTTCCTATTTCGTTTTCTGCTTTCATATTTTGAGCAATTGTAGCCGGAGTAGTCGAGGGTGTAGCAAATGCGTTGTAGAACTCAGAATCCATTCTTTTTAGCAACTTGAATCTCTTGTAGAAACCGACAAGTACCGGTGAATTTCTTGTGCGGACTGAAACGTTGACCAACTATGTGAACTTCTAGGACCCGAATCGAATTCAAGTGACTTGACCCTTTGAAACTTTTAAACTCCAAACCGTACGGACTGACAGAAATCACGACTCAAACCACGCAACTTGAGTACACCCTGTGCAACTTGACTGACAAACGTACTGATCAAACCGTGCGAACAAGAATTTTCTTTTGTGAGAACTGACAGAACCCAAGACTCACATCATGCGACCTCGGTATACACTGTACGAAGTGAACATATTTTGTGCGAATGGATTTTAATGTCAAACCACACAACCTGTAGATTCTATTCAAACAATTTGAACTAAATTCGCACACGACTCGATCAACTAGCACATATAAACTAATATATCATAAGCAATTTCAAATCACACAATGCATATAATCGACAATTTCAATTTACAATTCTTTCATTCATATCGATACTCACAAACAGACAATTTTCACATAAACCGAGATATTACACAAGTAACATTACATGCAATCTGACATCCTAATTAGCTGTCATCATTCACCCAATTTGAATTTTGGGTCACAAAATCACATGTATCGATTTATAATGATTGGACCTCTAAACACACATTCACATGAATTGCACATATATCGAATACTGAACATGATTAATTCAATTTCATGCAATAACTCTTATCGATATAATATTGTGCTCATGAACTGTCACATGCAAATTTCAAATATCCAAAACCCACTTTAGCTGACACCCTTTTTAATTGTTTAATCACAAACTGTTCCGTTCAATGTTAATCACGTGACTACTGGTATTTAATTCAGGTTACATGGCAGACAATATCATCTCACTCATTACTTGATTTTATCAAAAGCTATTTGCAAGACCCGAAATGATACTTCACAATCACTATATAAACCGATATATTCACATGTACACACAACTTCGATGCACTTTCCACACTAAACACAAACTTGTTTTACCAGAAAAACATACGATACAGTGCATTATCAAGCAGATTCAAGCGAGTTCAGATCTAAATGAAGATTCAAGCAGATACTAATTTCAAGCAGACTCAAGACTGATATGATTTCAAGCGAAAAGTTCAACAAGATTTCAAGCGTAATCTCAGAGTAAACTTAAGCGAAATCAACTAAACATATGTCATGTTTTCAAGCGAGATCTTGATCAAATTTCAAGCGAAATCAGCAATTAACACACAATATTCAAGCGAAATCTACATGACATCATACTTTCAAGCGAAATTATCATGTAATTCAATCTTTCAAGCGAAATCAGATCTAAACAGTTGCTGATGTCATCATTTTGTTCGAGCAATTGAAGCGAAATCTCACAAAAATACAGGATTTAGGCTGATTTTAAACTTGAAACTTTCAAGGATTGATTAAACCATGTTTGCGCACAATATACGTGAAATTTGTCCGATTTTAACCGTGAAAAGTTTTAATTTTCGGAAAAGAATGGTGTAGAAACAGAAATCGTGATGAACACAGGCTGTTTTTGGCAAGAACTCCTCGTCCTGAGCTCTGATACCAATTGTAGGATCGGATTCCGACCTAAACGAGTCGTTTGGAAGAGTTCTAGTCCGTTTCAAAGGCGGAAACAGAGAAACAGATCTATAAACAGCTTGATTCACACTTTAAACCTTTTGTATATTGATTTGACACAGTTTACAATCGAAAGGAAAACCGGCAGCACCTCGGTATCACTTCTGAACTTCGTTACAAATGAATAGACAACTAACCTATATATAGAGTTCATGATTTCGCTTGAAGACTTACAAGCGAAATCCTTAACTTTACTTCAAGCGAAATCTTTCAATAATACTTTGTCTTGAAGCGAAATCTTCTGAATTTACAATCTGATCCATGCATAACTTTGTCCTTTCACGTGGATATGTAATGTGATGTCACTAGTGATGTCATGTGATGATGTCACTAGTGATGTCATGCTTGATTAGATCCGAACCGAACCCGAGACTCGATATTAAGACGAAGACGACAGATGTGTGCACCAACAAGTGATGAATGAGAATAAGTATGAAGTTTCAGGAAATTGTATTTTCTATATTTAAAGAAATATAACTTTATATATAAATGATTATGTTTTTTTTTATGCTTCTTATATATGGGTTCGGTTTATTAGGTGGTTTTTTTGTAATAAAACTAAACATTCGTTTGAGTGGTATTCAGTATGGGGGTGAAAAGGTTTTTGATATTAGTGTTTTTAAATTATCTGTATAATAACTAAAAATAGGGAAAAGGGTGACATTCAGTTTTACCTGAAAGTTAGGGCTCGAAGTTATAGAATTTGCGATTGTTTTTGTTGTTTTATGTACCAATCTTAATCATTTGGAAATACTTTTTCAATGGCGTCCACTCCAAACATTGACTTGCGATTTACAAGTAAGTTGTTCTCATGGTGGTGGTAGGTGATACCGTTAGAGCAACTCAAGAAAAACTCAAGAAATTACACTGAAGATGAACTAGGTGATACCGTTAGAGCAAGTAAAAGACAAGAGGTTGACGTGGAATCTGCAAAGGAACATATTAGAGGAAATAGAAAGAAATCATTTTGTACAAGCAAACTTAAAAGATTTGTAGGAAGAGGAGGTAATTGTGTTTCATATATTTTTGGTATGATTTATTTATCGTTTTTAGTGTTAAAAAGAAGTTGTGCAAGTATATTGTGTTTTTAGATTTGTGATTTTGTTTCGAATAATGTTTCTACAAGCCGGTTAGTTTTCGTATAAATATGATGTGTATGCAGACATCTGTTTTTGTTGTATAAATTTGTGTTATATCCATTTTTGTTGATTAAAATTTAGTTATATCCAGTATGTGTTTTGTATTAATTGTGTTTTTTTTATGTAATGGAATCAAGTGTAGTTGTGGTTTCTAATTCTGATGAATAGATAATAATAAAGAATAGGTTGAAATATATAACACAATGTTTAAATAGAAAGGCTATGATATATTATAAAGTCAGTGAGGTATTGTATGTTGTAGTCATTAAATAATGTCAATAGTTGGATTAAATAACGTCATAGAATCAATTTTTTTGATGTGTAATTCACTTTAAGCATGTTTATTGTAATTCAGGTATATGTTTAAACATCGTTATAGTGTAATTCAATTTAAACAGCAATAGTTACAATTATTAAATATTTGATAAACATCGTTGTGATTTTACATATTCATAGTGTATAAAACATCGGTTTATGAGAGATGTATTTAGTCATGTATAACCTCTATCCACTAATTTCATGTTTTTCGAAAATTGTGTGACCTTAGGCAGTTTTCAGTTTTTTATTCAAGTAAATATAACTTACCTGTCCAATTGAGTTTAAATCAAATATGTATTATAAATACATGTTCAAAGTTGTTTCAAATTCACACATTAGAAGAGAGAAGTCTGTCTTTGAGGTTGAATCTGAGAAGGTATGATTTTATTTTTTTTTTCTTTAATCTTCATGTTCTCTATTATTTTATTACTTCCAATTTTTATTTTGTGCTATTCGTATATTAAAAAGTTTTGTATTCATTTTGTAGATGTCAAGTGATGAATTTATCATGAAGTCTCCGTTGAAAAACGTGTATGACCTTTGGCAAATCATGAAGGTTTTTTTTTTAATTTTTATAATTCAAAAAGTACAATTTTTTTTTTGTTGAACTAAATTATTTTTGTATTTTTCAATTTATACAGCCTCAATTTGTTATCATAATTGGTACTATTAAGGCTATAGACAAGGATTTTGGTTGGCACTATGTAGAGTGTCCTAAATGTTTAATGGAGGCGGGTACAGATCTTGTAGACTGCGTGGGTTTGGAGTCACATTATTTTCATGTGTGTTTCAACCGTGATTGTGATGAAAGTGTTATATATCCAGTTCCAAGGTAATATTACCTCTCTCTATCTATTTTAATATTTATATGTTTTATAAAATAATGGATTTTGTATATATGTGTTTTTATATTTAACTTAACTAGATTCAAAATAAAAGTTCAAGTGGAAGATAATACTGATGATGTTCAACTAATATTATTTCATCCTCTGGTTGATGAAATCATTGAAAAAGTTGTTCTCAAGTCGGTTGTTCAATTGCTTAAAGAAAACTCATCATCTGTATGTATAAATAATCTTAACTTCTCCTATATTTTTTTTCTCATTGTATTTAAAAATTTTTTTTTATTAATTTTATCATAAAATATTCTGATTCACAGGATGTTGAAGAAGTAATGTTTCCTGTTGATTTAGACAAGTTGATTGGAAAGATGTTTGCTTTTAAAATTGAGATAACAACTTATAATTTGACTAATTTTGATGAAATGTATCTTGTCACAAACATGACTGATGATGAGTCAATTATTAATGAGCTCAAAGAAAAGATGAAGATTACTGAGGTATTTTTTATTTCAATACATGATTCGTATTTATACATTTATATTTACATCATATTTAATTTTATTATTATTTTCTTAATTTTCACATTTGTTTCAGGGAAACGATAAAGAATTTATCAAAAAAAAAAGTCACATTTCAAGTGTTAAGATTGATGATGCTAAAACCAGTTGTGATACCAATGAAATCAACAAACGTAAATTGGTTGACGTCTATAAGTCTTCAACTCCAAGTAATTTCAAGGATTTGGAGAAAGTTAGCAAGAAATAAATTTATCTCATATCTCTATTAATTTAAATCAGTTGTTATGATTTTTAGGTTTTTTCCAATGGGTATTTTGGATATTTCAGTTTGTTTTATTAAATTTTAGTTATATGCAGTATGTTTTTTATATGAATTGTTTTTTTTTATATGATGGATTCAAGTGTAGTTGTGGTTTCTGATTCTGATGAATAGAGAATAATAATAATAATAAAGAACAGGTTAATAAATATAACTCAATGTTTAATTAGAAAGACTATGATATATTAAAAAGTCAGTGATGTATTGTATGTTGTAGTCATTAGATAATGTCAGTAGTAGGATTAAATAACGTTATATAATCAATATTTTTTATGTGTAATTCAATTTAAACAGCGTTAATGTAATTCAGGTATATGTTTAAACATCGCTATAGTGTTATTCAACTTAAACAGCTTTAGTTAGAGTAATTAAATATTTGATAAACAACGATGTGATTTTACATATTCATTGTGTATAAAACATCGGTTTATGAGAGATGTATTTACTCGTCTATAACCTCCATGCACTAATTTTATGATTTCCGAAAATTTTGTGACCTCGGCCAGTTTACAGTTTTTTATTCAAGTAAATATATCTTACCTGTCCAATTGAGTTTAAATTAAAACTTTATTATAAATACATATTCAAAGTTGTTTCAAATTCATACATTAGAAGAGAAAAGTCACTCTTTGAGGTTGAATTTTTTGAATATTTCAGTTTGTTTGATTAAAACATCGGTTTATGAGAGTTGTATTTAGTCATGTATAACCTCGATCCACTAATTTCATGATTTCCGAAAATTTTGTGACCTTAGCCAATTTATAGTTTTTATATAACTTAGTAACTTACCTGTCCAATTGAGTTTAAAACTGTTTAAATATTTACCTATATAGAGGTGTGTTCTATTACATTTTCGTTGTAGTTGTTTGAAGAACACGAACGTAGATGTTTATAAGTTAGTGGCAAATGGTGCCAAACCGGAAGAAATCATTGGCTGCCCTGTTTGCAATGTCATATGCCTTAATGAACAACAATATAGGCATCATGTAATGTCAAGGAAGCATACCACAAAGGTATAAGTGTTTGAAATATTAATCATTTTGTGTTTTTACTTTGTAATTTTGTTGTTTACTCATTCGAGTGTTAATCCAACAGTTACAAGATTTATAGTATTGTTGTGTGGATTTTCATTGTGCTCTATGTGACATATATTGTACAAGTGCAAATCAGCTTTATGCTCATTGTAAAGGAAAGAAACATGCAAAGATGTTCCGGCTTACTGTAGGGGATATGCAAGTTGAATCTCATTCTGCGTTTGATGCTTCTGGTGGTAATAATGTTTCGGGTTACGAAGGAGATTGTGACGAGGGTGATCAACAACTGATGTCTGCAGATGATAATCAAGTCAGTGTAGTCAGTAGTGATATCGAAACTGGAGATGTAGATAATGTTTGTGATGTAGAGGTCACTGATGGCTGTGATGTTGATGGCGGTTTTTCTGTTTGTCCCGGTCATGTGTGTTATGCGTGTGACATATATTGTTCTTCACCAATTAAGGTGCCGTTTTGTGTTGAATGTTATAAATATATATAACTAAACACGTTGAGGCGGTGAATAGTTTAAATGATGTATTGTTTTGTCGTTTTGTTATATTTCAACTTTCGTAATGTTTGTTCTTATTTGTTTCGTCATGTTTCAATCGATTGCTTTGGTGCCTTAAAAAAACCAGCACAATCTATTTATTGTCCATATTTAATATATAAAGTACCACATAATCTGTGTAGTAAAAGTTTGCACAACAATGTTGGGATTACCCAAAATAATATATATTACATGTTTTTTAAATCAAGCTACGAAGCGTCATAATTAAATATAATATCATATGAACCTACAACCAAACATTTCTTAAACTCATAAAACATAGGGTACAATACATATATGTCCTATGAATCTACAACCAAAAATTTTTTAAACGCATAAAAGATGAAATAAATAATAATAAAAATAAAGATAATAATAAAATATAATGTCGTATGATCATACAACCAAGCATTTTTTAAACTCATAAAACATAAGGTACAATACATATATGCAATCCTAAACTATAGGTGCAACCAACCATCGCAAAAAGTCACCCTATAAGCATAAAGTACAAACAATGATGCATAACATTGTTTTAAATTATAATATATAAATGTTTTGTTTCTTTAAAGAACCTTGATTTGGTATTGATTTGTTTTGACCTAGCCAAAGTGGACATTATGATGGTGTGGTTATGTTGGGCTGTTACAGATGGTATTAGTGCTAGGGATTGGTCTGGTGTGCCATCGAGGATGTTGGGACCTGTAAGGAGTGTGATTTGTAACATCCCACATTGGTTGTGAAGGGGAATGAAGGCTTCGTTGTAAGGCTCTTCATACATTCAACATCATGACGCATTTTAAATCAGTGAGGGGATGTTGGAACGTCTTGGCTAAAGCGGATAGTATCATGGTGTGGTTAGCCTGGGATGTACATTGTAGGAAAGTGTTACCATGCTGGAGATTCCGATTGACTTATGTTTGAGATATTGCCAAATCTTACTGCAAGAGACGTAGGCCGTTATAAGTTGGTGTGTAAAGAATGGTGCTCTTTTCATTTGTATTGTAATATACTTTGGTAATGTTAGAAGATATTTTATTTTTGTATGGTATTTTAGTTGCTTATGTTCTTTGTTATATATATGGTTATCAACTTCTTAGAGTAAGTTGTATGTTGTGTATTATAAATTGTTGATTTCTTGTAATTACATACGTAGTATGATAATATGTGATGTGTAACTTGGCAGTTAATTATTTGAATAAATTTTAGCAGGTATAACCCCTAATGTTAAGGAGTGGTTATTATTGTGTTTTTTTATTTTATTGTGTTTATTTATTTATTGTGTTTTTGTTTTTTTTGTGTTTTTTATTGTTGGAGGGCTAAAATGAACTCTAAATGTGGGGCCTTTTCCAGTTTTTAACTTATATATGTTTTCAATACTTTATATTAAGAGAAAAATGCAATTTCCGTCCCTGTGGTATGTGTGAAACATCAACTTGAGTGGCTAAGTAACACACATTATCATAAATAATAACAGAAACTTCATCATAAACTTGCTTCTAAATGTACATTCTCATTAGAGCAACACTGTCCAACCCAGCAAACTGAAAAACAAAGCATAATTATTCAAATGAACAAACATGATTCAACAATATCAGTGGTTGCAACGGTTATAATGAAAACAGTGGGTGATTTTATCTATCAGTGGATAGCATATCAGTGGATGAAAACACTGATTTTGAACAACAGTGATATCCAAGGAAATGAGAGAACAGGGGTTGACTTTCAGCAGTGGACAGCTTTTCACAGAGCAGATGTTTGAACAAAACAGTGGTTATGGCAGTGGACAGCTTGTCACAGAGCAGCTGTTTGAGATTGTGTTTTTTTCATGTGTGCAAGTGCAAGTCTATATTCAGGAACAATTTAACATCAAAATAAACCAAATCAATTACAATTCTCCGGATGGTCGCTCGAAGAAATTAAACTGAAGATATTAAATGTTTGAAATAATATATGATTAAATAACCACAATAAAAAACACAATTCATCCAGACTAACTTTCAAGAAACAAACCAAAACATTCCATTAAAAGAAAAAGAGTAAAATGCAATTTGCGTCCCTGTGGTATGTCCCAAACATCAACTTGAGCCCCTAAAAACAATTTCTTGCATTCTGAGCCCCTGTGGTATTCATTTCATAACACTTTGAGTCCCTGCCGTCAGGTTGACTGTTAGAGGCAGGGGTAAGACCGTCTTTTTGCATATATTAATAACACTTTGCGTCCCTATGGTATGAGTGAAATATCAACCTGAGCCCCTAAATTCTTTTCTTGGTTTTTTGTTAAGAAATCTAATAATTAAATTTATACTATATATAACAAATTATTAAAGCCTAAATTGTATATTAAATGTAAACTTTTTATACATACAATACAGAGACAAAACGTCATACCAACTTCGTAGAGTTGACGAAACTTACAGACTCGATAACAAAAGACCGTAACATACAATACAGAGACAAAACGTCATACGACCACAAGCAATTGTGGATTTTTACTGACGGGTGCACTTCGGGAAGCTGATCCAGATATGAATGAATATAACCCCAGTGTATCTAATTACATATCTGCCACTTGGGTTATATTCATTCATATGAATGAATATAACCCCAGTGGTAGATATGTAATTAGCGAGCTTTGGAATTTCAAGGAAAATCGAAGAGCTCCACTGGGGTTATAATCATTCATATCAATCACTTCCTTATGTGCACCGCATCTTCTAGGAGGTTGTCAAGTGTTCTCGCCTTCGTAGTTGGTGTTTTGCGTATCTTTACATCCGCAGCCATTCTGTACAACAAAACACATTCAAATGAGGAACACATTCGAATCTTATCCGATCAGTTCTTAATACAACAGTTCTTAATACAACAAAACACATTCAAATGAGGAACACATTCGAATCAAACCGAAAATCAATATGATGAACACACAAGAATCAAAACCAAAACACATTGCAAATAACACATTCAAAGCAAAACACATTCTGTACAACAAAAATCAAACCAAAAATCCATTCAACCCTAAACCCACAAGAATTTGTACAAACCAAACCAAAACACATTCTGTTGATACCCTAAACCCTAAACACATTCAAACCAAAACACATTATGTTCATCCGATCAGTTCTTAATACTCAGTTGATACCCTAAACCCTAAACACATTCAAACCAAAACACATTCTGTACAACAAAACAAAACACATTCAAACCAAAACACATTGCTACCCTAAACCCTAATCCCAAATACCACTCTGTTTTGATGCATTTTGAACAAGAATCAAACCAAAAAATCCATTCAACCCTAAACCCTAACCCCAAATAACACATTCAAATCATCAAATCAAATCCAAAATACCCAAATAACTGTTATCATCGAATCAAAATGAGGAACATATTCAATCAAAATAACACATTCAAAATGAGGAACCCAAAATCAACCCTCTGTTTTTCAAAATCAACCCAAAATCGTCGAACGGAACCCAAAATCGTCGAACGGAACCCAAAATCAAACCCAAAAACATAGAATGGAACCCAAAATCAAACCCAAAATCAACGCTCTGTTTTTTCACAATATAAACACATAAACACATCGAATGAAATCAACCCTCTGTTTTTTTCAAAATCAACCCAAATCATCGAATGTAACCCAAAATCAACGAAAAATCATCGATTGGAACCCAAAATCAAACCCAGAATCATCGCTCTGTTTTTTCACAATATAAACACATAAACACATCGAATGACCAATATGAGGATGAAGATGAACCTGATCTATTCGATGAAAATGATCTGTTCGATGTTCGATGAAGATGATGAGGATGATCTGTTGATTTCTTTGATGAAGATGATGATGATGATCTTGGGAGTTGGGAGAGGAGAGCTGTTGATGATGATGATATTGGGAGTTGGGAGCGACTGTTGATGTTGATAATGAAACTGGTTGTAGATATTAAAGGGTGGGGGTATTAATAGACTTTTCACAACTGGCAAACAGTCAAACTGACGGAAGACTGACGGCAGGGACTCATATATTATTGCGTTTTTATATGACATGATATAAATTTTGTTTTGTGTTATTTTACCGGATAAAGTGTATTAGAAAGTTGGAGATATCATCTGCTATGTTGCCTTTTTATATATTTATATAGAAGTTTTGCCTTTTAAAAAAAAATCAACTGCTATGTTAGTGGTTACTAATCCTTTTATTACGTGATTAGTTATTAAGCATTTCTCTCCCATTATCTCCAGTGTTTTATGGGTTGACGTTTCTCTCTCACATCTTCCTATTTATATGATTATAGGGTAACATTTCAGTCAGAATTGTTCCAGATCTTTGACCAAATAGAAGTTGCTGTTTGTAAGTATCTTTTCTTCAATTTGTTATTTTGCCTTCTCTTCTTCATAACTATGATTTACACTTTGATGTTAAAGTGAATTGGACTAACTAACATGTGTTGATCTAATGTGAGCAGTTAATCAATATTTGTTATGTCGGAGTTGCTTGTAGAGATATTAATGTATGGTATTTTTACAAAACTTTCTGCAAGAGATATAGGTCGTTGCAAGTTGTTGTGCAAAAAATGGTTGTCTATCCTGTCCACACCGGAGTTTCCATTAATTCATTGTCGTAGTACGTCACCGTCAGCTACCAAGTGGGTGCTTGCGAAATTAGATCGTTGTGGTTCTCTTGAAAAATTGTTTTATGCATGCACGGGCTTTTGTGGTCCTAAACTGATGTCTGTTAAACCATTCAAAACCCGACCAGATGAATTGATGATATTAGGGAGTTTGGATGGAATGTTATGTGTGTGCCTGGAAGAGACTTGTCAAATTTTAATTTGGAATCCTCTTACACAGGCAAGTACAACTTTTCCATCATGTGAATCACATGGTTTCTTCAAAAAAGATTCTGATTCTGCTGCTTTCTATGTGGATTCTGCAAATGAGTACAAGGTTTTACATGTTATAAGAAGACGTGGCACAGAGGCAGTTTATATTTATTCTACCCGACTACATTCCTGGAGGAAAATTACGGACGTTCTGTCTGTTAAGCATGGTGGAAAATGGTCATTAGGTACATTGTGTGGGGATGGTGTATATTTCATTGTTGATTCATGTTCTGGTGGTTGTGTGCAGTCAATTGTACGTTTTGATGTTAACCTAGAGCAATTTTCAAGTGTTCCATTACCATGTGATTTTTATGGTGGAGGTTTTGATGGATCTTTGGTCAGTATTGCTGGGCAACTTCACATTTTTATGCGTTATAAATATGATATGTATTTAGTTGGTTTGTGTAAGTTGGGATATGAAGAATGGATTAACTTATGGGTTCTGCCTTGTATTGGTGTTGTTCCATCGAGTTTCCTTGGGTTTGTAGAGTATGTAGAGTCTACTGATGAAATGTTGTTGATGACTACTTGTGGGGATATTTATATGTTAGATATGAAAACTATGCAAGTTGGGTACTACTTTCCTTGGAAGTACATGACTGCCTTACAAGGGTCTGTCTATTTTGAGAGCCTTGTGTCTCCAAATTACTAAAGGTATCAAGCTTCTGTTCTTCTTTGTGTTTTGATGTATCATGTTTGGTTATAGTTTATGTTAATGTCTTTAGTATTTTAGTAATTTAATGTTAATATAGTGGTTTATTGTGTAAGGATCTTCTAATGTTCGATATTATGTTTTATTATTTGATATATGGATGATGTTTAATGTAGTATTATTTAATATATTAATGATGTGTAATGTAGTTTATGGTTCGGGTAGTGTAACAAATTGTATACAGGTTTTGTGTTTTTGATTTGGCATTATATATACAGATTGTTAAATGATCAAGTCAACTCTATTGTGGTTTGCAAGTTAAACCATTAAGAAAGCTACATCCAAAATGATCGTATCACTAACAACATTAATTGAAAATCCTAAAAGTTATAGTGATTTCATATTCAATTTTTAAATAACCAAAAGTTTTTTTAAGTTCAAATTATAAACATAAACTCAAAGTTATGATTAATTATCCAATTGTCACCTAAGCTTAAAGTTTATCATATTTTATTATAAGTTCAAATTAGAAACATAAACTCAAAGTTATGATTAATTATACAATTGTAACCCAAGCTTAAAATTTATCATATTTTATTAAATTCATTGAAACATTTCAAACAGCATGGGTCCATTTTTGTGTTTGTCACCGGAAGTCTTGCAATGTTTTTTTATTTTTGGTTCCATGTTATTGAAAAAAAGTCAATCTGAATTTAGAATTCATGTCATTGTTTTTGAAAACACATATAATACATAAAAAAGATACTACATTTAAAATATTCTAAAAATAATATTTCGGTTATTTAGTTGATTAATAAAAGACAAAACAATATCTTGAATTGTGTTATGGATAATGTTAATTGTGTTTTTTGCAACAGGCATCCAGTGACTTGAGTCAAGATGAGATTAACTTAACTATTACATTAAAATGTATGCAGATATAAATATTTTTATCACTATACGTCGTTTGAACATAGCTTAAAATTTTGATGTGTTGTTTTAAACTATTGATTATAGCTCACGTAGTGTCTCATTTATTCAATTTATTAAAAAAAAAGAAAAAGAAAAACAAAACGTGGTTGGTTAGTTGTCATCTTTTTTTGACGAAATAAATGGTGTGGTGACATAATTTATGAATCTTCCACGTATTTTCAGTTAGCAGGGTATCCATGTTTTATGCTCAAGTTTGTTAGCGGTGCATATATATGATTATATGTATGTATGTATAAATATAATCGTAAAGGAATATTTGAATTCTTTAACCTCTGATTATATCATTCGTTTGTATAATTATATCTGGTTTCCGTCGTTTTAACTTTTAAATAAAAGTTGGTCGATGAGGTAGTTTGGCAGTTACAGATGGATGTCTTGTATATGACTGTTTTGAATTTCGGTTTCAAACGAAAGTGTGAAGTGTTGCATGGAAGTTAAGATTAATTATCTAGAGCGATTTTAGTACTCATGTTTGTTTTTTATTTTTCTATGTCTCTTATTTCTGGTTTTTTTTTTCTTTTTTTTTGTAGGATAGTATTTTAGTTTGTATAAAAGCGGCTTTTGTTTCAGTTATTGTATTTCTTACAATTAAAGTTAGGCCATCTTTACAGAAAAGAGTGTTTGATTTATATAGTTTGGGTTGTGTTTGTGCTTTTTTTTTTCCACTTAAACAAGTTTACATTGATAATCAGAATTTAGTAAAAAAAGTAAGTTTTAATAAAAAACACAATGCCTTTATTAGAGCTTAATATTGTATAAAATATACATACAACTACAAATAGTATATAAGGACTATTGCAATAGGGTAACGTACTATTCTAAACATAGTGATTTCGTATAAGCACAATCTTTTCCATAATAAAACACAATGTAATCAACATCATAAATGGTATAGGACAATATTAGTATATATTATTACATTTCTATAAAAACACGTTTTGTTTAAAAAAAACTTAAGTTAGGTTAACACATCTAATGTTTGTAATTATAATTAGCATTTTAAGTTATGCATTCATTTGTGGTAGTTTCGTGTTTACTTTGTTTTTGTATAAAATATATAATATTATCTAATTAAAGACAATTATAATTCCTACAATTATGGTGCATGTTCAAAAACTACCCATTATGTTGCCCCATTATTATTTGAACTTTGGTAACCGTTTTTAATAACCCAACTGTTGTCTTAATATTTTTTACTACAGTTCTTTAGTTTCCCTTATCAATAGGTTTTGAAAAGTTGTAGTTGGAAACGAAGTATCAAAGGAGCTACTATCTATTTAGCAATGTATGTGTGATTTTGTTTTTCATAGTGTGTATAGGTGTTTCATATTCATATTTAATTTCATTGCTTTCTTTTGTTGTTACATGTATTTAATGGTTGGTTGCATGTCTTCTTATAGCTATGTTTGTTGCTATTGTGTTTTGTTAATTTAAATTATGTAGTATAAATAATAGATTAGGGTATAGCTTGACAATTAATAGCGTATTTATGATCGAGATGTTTGCTTTACCTGCATGAAACAGTGTTATGTTCTAAGTATGTATATAGATCCGATGGTGTTTCTATATAATAGTCGTCTATTTTCTTGGAGTGATATCAAGTATGGATACGGTGTTTTGTGCTTATGTAATGATGGGTTGTGAGATGGTATTTTGGAGTGCATTATACGCAAAACAAGTTTATACAGTGATAACAGGAAGTTTACTACAAAATATTTTCACATGTTGTTGGTTTATCTGTTGATTCTTCTAACAAATGTCAGAGCTTGCATATAGTGTGTAAGGCAGGTGCGCATTGGTTGTTTGGTATAATCCATGATATTATGTACGTATGGATTGGTAAGTATTGTGTAGAGCTTCCAGTATGTAATAGCTATCAGTATGAGTAGTTGAGGTATTTAAGGACTAGATATGAAGAGGAAGAAGATGGAGAATAAAACATTGACATTATTCATCAAGTGGTATCAAATGAATGTTGTTTGTATACAGATCTTGGTGGTATGGATAGTGTTAATATTAACCATGGTATTGCAAGTGATTCTGAAATATTATCAACACTGTCTTCTTCATCTATGTCGACATTTCGATCTGATGAAACATCCCGTAATATTAGACGTCGTGGTCGTCCTCGATTACGAGATCGCCCTGCTGGTTCAAACATTGAAAACATGCCAGTTCAACGACGTTGTTATGGTACGTATTGTTAATTTTTTTTATGCCAAGTAATGTAAACGTGTTCGTTTTTAGGACATATCTGATTGTATCTACGTGTATTGCAGTTGGCCCAAATTCAAATCAATTCCATGGAACTAATTCAATGAATAGTGATGCACGTTTTGTATCACATTCTTTAACTTCGGAGTTTGTTTCAGCATCATCGCCATCTATGCACAACCGGAGGTCATCGTGTGCTGGTGTTTACCAAGATGAAAACTCATCAAGTATGGATTGTTCATTGATGACTGTTAGTTGTTTGAATGCCTCATTAAAATGATAAATATAACTTTCTCTTATATGATTGTTTTATTTTGTATAGGAGATGTATCATATTGGGATTGTGGAATTACAGAATATGTATGTCCTTATTGCAAAGCGATCTTGTGGTATGGTGAGAGAAGTACTAAATATCTTGCTCCGTCTAATCCAACTTTCTCTATTTGTTGTGGTAAAGGCAAGGTTGTTTTACCTTTACTTCGGCATGCTCCGGAACCATTGCGGCGGCTTTTACAGCTGAATGGTGAACCGCGATCTAAGGTGTTTAAAGAGAATATCAAGCTTCTAAATTCAATGTTTTCGTTTACTTCTACTGGTGGTAAAGTCTGTTCGGATGTTAATGATGGAAGTGGTCCCTATACATATGTGTTGAATGGACATAATCATCATAGGATTGGTACTTTGTTACCTCAGCATATTGATGGGCGGCCAAGATTTGCACAACTATATATTTATGACACAGAAAATGAGGTTGACAATCGATTAAAAGCAGTTGAGAAGTGTATTCAGTCTGGGAATGATGATGCATGTATTCGAAGTTTAGTTAATGATTTAATTAAAATGCTTAATCGGCACAATCCATTAGTTCAGAGCTTTAGGATGGCCAAAGAAAGATTTACTCACTTTTCGCAGCAACCTGTTAGACTTAGACTGCTTGGTACACGAAGAAGGGATGCGAGATAGTTTAATTTGCCTACGGTCAATGAAGTTGCTGCATTGATTCCGGGTGATGGTAATCCTACAGATTGCCGTGATATTATTGTTGAAGACCGTGGTACTACAAATGCGAAACGTATTTCTGAACTTCATCCCAGTTACATGTCGTTGCAATATCCATTACTTTTCCCGTGTGGAGAAGATGGTTTTAATGTGGGCATTCCTCTAAGTAATATTAGTGCTGAAAGTAAAAGAAAAAATGTTTCATTGAGAGAATACTATTGTTTTCGGTTGATGGTTAGAATGGGAGAAGGTAAAACATTGCATAGTTCTGGCCGGTTATTTCTTACATTTGTTGTTGATGCATATACGCAAGTGCTTGAACTTGACTTACAATGGTACAAGACTCATCAGACAACAATTCGTTCGGAGTTGTATAATGGGTTGCATGATCGTATATTAGAAGGTGAGACAAACTGTGATTCTATAGGTCGACGTGTTGTGTTGCCAGCGTCCTTCACCGGGGGGCCTAGGCATATGATACAACAATATCAAGATGCGATGGCAATTTGTCGTTGGGCTGGTATTCCGGATCTTTTTATTACCATGACGTGTAACCCAAAATGGCGTGAAATTCAACAGCATTTGCAGGAAAACACAGTGGGTCACTTAGTATCTGAAAGACCTGATATTGTTGCACGGGTATTTAAGATCAAACTTGATGAGCTCATGAAAGACATAAGGAAAAAGAATCATTTTGGTGTTCCTAAAGCGGGTAAGTTAAATGAACTTTATTCTCAATGGTTGTATGTTAACATGTGATTAATGTGTTATTATGATGTGTGTTAAAACATTGTGTTTTTTTTCTGTCTTTGCAGTTCTTTACACAATAGAGTTTCAAAAACGTGGTCTGCCACATTGCCACATTCTTGTGTTTCTTAGTCAAGCTGATAAAATTTCTTCACCGGATGAAATTGATAGATTTATATCTGCTGAGCTGCCTTCTGAATCGGGTGACCCAATCGGTTTTTTAAATGTTGGTACTCACATGATGCATGGTCCATGTGGTAACCTTAGACCTTCGAGTCCTTGTATGAATGATGGCAAATGTACTAAAGGATTTCCGAAGAGTTATTGTGACGAAACTTTTATTAGAAATGATAGGTGGCCGTCGTATCGACGACGTAATAACTCACGTAAAGTTCGTGTTGGTCGGCAAGATATTATGCTAGATAATGGATATGTTGTTCCTTATAATCATGCGTTTCTTATAAAGTATGGTTGCCATATCAATGTTGAATGGTGTAACCAAGGAATGTTGGTTAAATATCTTTTCAGCTATATTAACAAAGGTCAAGATCGTGCTACCGCAGTATTGGAAGGTCAAGGTGGGAGAACAACATTTACATCACTTTTAAATCATGAAAATGAGATTGAGCAGTACATGAATTGTAGGTATATTTCAGCATCAGAGGCGTGTTGGAAGATATTTGAGTTTGATATGCATTATCGTTCAGTGGCTGTTGAAAGACTCCCATTTCATGAAGAAGGGTGTAATAGAGTATATTTTAAGGATCATGAGCAAATTTCTGATGTTTTACAATGAACAACAGCTGCAATGTCAAAGTTTACTGAATGGATGGCTGCAAATGAAAGGTATGAGTTTGGCCGGACATTGACGTATGCTGAATACCCAACTTTGTTTACATGGCATGAGAAGGAAAGAGTGTGGGAGCCCCGTAAAGGTTCATTTCAAACTATTGGACGTATATATTATGTAAGTCCTACGATGGGTGAAAAGTATTATCTTAGAATGCTATTAAATGTTGTGCGTGGTCCGAGAAGTTTTAAAGAGATTCGAACTGTTGACGGGGTGGAACATCCAACGTATATGTCCGCTTGTAAAGCATTAAGTCTTTTGGGTGATGATGTTGAATGGGTTGATGCTGTAAGCCAGGCTTATCATTGGCAATTTGGGGATCGCCTTCGTGAATTGTTTGTTACAATTTTGTTATTTTGTACTGTTAGTGATCCTCGGCAATTATTTTTTATTGTTATGAATACCTATCAGAGGACATTCTTCATAAATATCGAACAATTTTGAAAAAAATTTCATTGAATTTCTCAGATGCTGAAATATTGAATTATACTATGAAAGAGATTGAACAAGTGTTGATTCAGAGTGGCCGGTCGTTGACTTCCTTTCCAACCTTACCGCAGATTGACCATACTTCGGAAGATAGATTTATCAACAGGTTGGTTCAATTTGAGAGAATGTATGATGCTAATGAGGAAAGGACACGTTTTATTAAGCAATACGCTGCGTTGAATAGTCAACAAATGGAAGTGTTTGATAGTATATATTCTGCTGTTCAGGCTAGAAAAGGAGGCGTATTTTTTGTGTTGGGTAGTGGAGGAACTGGGAAAACGTTCTTATGGACGACCCTTATAGCTCATATTCGATCAAATAATGAGATAGTTTTGACTGTTGCGTCATCTGGTATTGCTTCCTTATTACTACCTGGTGGGCATACAGCACCTTCTCGGTTTCGCATCCCTATTGAAGTTGATAAGGACTCTTGTTGTTCCATTGATGTTGGTTCAGATTTGGCTAAGTTAATCAATTATGCTTCACTTATTATTTGGGATGAAGCACCTCTACAACATCGCCATGTATTTGAAGCTGTTGATCGAACATTGAGGGATGTGTGTCGAGACAGCATGGCTGGTGCTGAGCATAAAGTATTTGGTGGAAAGGTTGTCGCATTTGGTGGTGACTTTCGGCAGATACTTCATGTTGTTCAGTTTGGTTCACGGAGTGAAATTGTTGCTTCAACGATTAACAAGTCGCCGAATATATGGAGGTCATGTAAAGTGTTTTCTTTGACAACTAACATGCGTTTACGTATCCAAGTATTTTTGGTAGGGATCTTATTCAAATGCAGGAATTTAGTAAATGGCTTTTAGACATGGGGACTGGTTGTCTTCCTTCAGTTTCTGTGGATGGATCAGATGATGATACATGGATTCATATACCAAGAGATATGTTAATTTCTGTAACTGATAAACATCTTGAGTCCGTTGTGTTAAATACGTTCCCTAATATTATGAACAGATTTAATGATGTCGATTACTTGAAGGAACGTTGCATTCTTTGTCCGACTAATGATGAAGTTGATACGATTAACCAACATGTTCTTGAGAAGATACTAGGTGAAATGTATACATTGTTTAGTGCTGATGAGATATGTGTGAGTACACAAAATGTTGAAGAATTGCGTGCTATGTATGCTCCTGAGTTTCTTAACAGTTTGAAATTTTCTGGAGTTCCGAATCATGTACTACATCTCAAGGTTGGTGCACCTGTTATTTTGTTGCGTAACCTAAACATGCAACGTGGCTTATGTAATGGGACGCGGTTGGTTGTAAGTCAAATAAGTCGTCGTGTTCTTGAATGTACGATCATTACAGGCCCACATGTTGGAGAGAAAGTATTCATTGGTAGAATTGATATGACTCCAAGTAATTCGTCTTGGCCTTTTGAATTTAAGCGGCGACATTTTCCTATAAAAGTTTGTTTTGCTATGACTATTAACAAAAGTCAAGGCCAAACTTTTAATAAGGTTTGTGTTTACTTAGTAAAGCCCGTGTTCTCCCATGGACAGTTATATGTTGCTGCATCTCGTGTAACATCTCGTGCTGGACTAAAGTTCTATGTGGATAATAAAGAAAAATGTCCTAACAATATGACTAAAAATGTTGTGTACAAGGAAGTTTTTTATAATTTGCCATTATCGCCAGCTGATAGTATTGTGTAATTGGTGTTGTCAAACTAGGTTGTTCAAAGGTAACATGTTTTCTTTGTTGAGTATTATTAGCCTTGTGTGTATGTATATGGGTTTATATGTGTAGTCTTTGTTTATAGTGTCATGGATTATATGTGTGATGTTGATTGCAGTCTTATATATATTTGCAGCTTATTACTTTATAAAATGAATCGTGCAAGTATTTCGGATTTACGTGCTTATTTTACCAACAACTGGCAAGTTGATGTGTTGGTCTCGCGTGCTTGGACATCGTTCAACCCTAAAACAAATCGTATCCTTTCGTTTGACATGATTCTATCTGATGCACAAGTAAGTATTTCTTTGTAATGCAATATTGTTTAGTTTTTTATTTTACATTGGTAATTATCTAATCTTAAAATGTATATGTTTTTTCAGGGTTCATCTATTCATGCAAAGATTCCATCTAACTTGCTGAGGTTATTTCAGAATGCGTTTAAAGAGGGATGTGTTTACAGGATTCGTAAGTTTGTTGTTCATAAGTATAGTACCATGTATCGTCCATTGCGGTGCGATATTTTCATTCAGTTCTTGTATTCAACAAGTATTACTACTTGTCCGACGCATTCGTCTGTCTTCAGACGATATGTGTTTGATTTTCTTCCATTCAATCTGTTAGCCGATCGTGTTAATGATGACAAATATCTTACAGGTATGTATGCATTTTATTATGTTAGTTTTTTATTCTTCAAGTTTTCTAATGTTATATATATATATGTGTGTGTGTGTGTGTGTGTAGATGTTATTGGCGTTCTTAGGGAATGGGGCTCTGTTCAGTATCAATTGGAATCTGTTTCATCTTGCAATCCTGGTGTACGAAACATTGTTATCTCTGACACCAAGTATGTTAGTGTTGTCTATATTAATTCTTTCGTCTATATTGTTTATTTTTACTATCTCATTCTTAAATATATATAATTCAGTGATATGAAGGTGAATGTTTCATTATGGGGACACTTGGTGAATCAGTTTAGCGATGGTTATATTCGAAGAATTGCAAAAAATACAGTTGTTATTATTTTGTCATCTTGCAAAGTTCGATCTTACAAGGGTATGGTGTTATGTATAGGATATGTTGCATTGTTAATTTTGATTATTTATAACTTATGTGTAAATGTTTGTATTGAGTTAGGTTCTACAAGTTTAATGACAACTGTGGCGACTCAAATTTACTTGAATCTTTCTATACCTGAAATTGATGCCTACAGGATTATGTAATTATGTGATTTGGCATGTTTTATTAGATGCATTATTATTTTATGTTTTATATATGTTGTATTTTTTGTTTTCAGTGAGTCTCCTCAAATTACTATCATTGAAGACAATGCAGCCACCTTTCAAATTACGAGTATTGCAAACATATACAGCCTTCTTACAGCAGGAGATGTGGCTGAGGTATTGTATTGCTAATACACCCAAATAAATTATTTTTTGTTAGTTTTTTTACTTTTAATCATTAGTTTTTTACTTTAAATCATGTACAGGGAACAATTTTCAACATTGATGCAAACATAAGTGGTGCGGAAATGCATAGTGATTGGAAATATGTTAAGTGTAACAAATGTCGTAAGAAGGCGTCAATGGTTGACGGTTACTATTTGTGTTGGAACTGTGAAGAAGATGTTGTCAATCCACATTATGTGTAAGTTTTTTTAATATTTTATTTGTTGTTTGTTTTTCGTTTTATTAATCGTTTCTGTTTTGCAGATACAAATTGAAACTTTGTGTTACTAATGGTACCAATGATGAGATGACATGTGTTGTTTTTAATGAAGCTGCAGTATCTCTACTTAAAATATCTGCTGATGAGTTAGTTAATAAGTCTTTGTCAGAGGTTTATTTTACATTTCCTTTTACAATTATTAGTTGTTGAATTTTTTGCATGATTAGTATATATTAGTTTGTTCAGTTGTGTTGATAGCTTATTATGTTTTTTGTAGGGTGTTGATGATCCAAATTGGATAGAATCGTATTTGAATGAAAATTTATGTTCTCGAAGGGTTATTTTTGTTATTAAGATCGATCCCTATAATTTACCGCCTAAATTTTCCAACCGTTTTACTGTTTCTAAATACCTCGGAGATGATATCAATGCGCTTATACAGCCTAGGTCTATATCTACAACTGCTGACACTGCCAATCCTCCATCAGCTGGTGTTCTTCAAATTGATGAGGAAACCGAAATGTGTGCAAAGATCAAAGATGTTGAATGGGAGATGGCTGATGAAGTATTTAGCTCATTAGTTGATAATGTTGTTACACCGTCAAAGCAATCATCGGTAACTCTTTATGTTTTTTGTTTTTTATTTTCAATATGTATTTGTGGTTTGGTTTTTTGTGAGTTTCAAACTTTTAATTGTTTTCATGACTGTATTAACTTTGTAATATAGGTTACTGTTACTATTATTTTAATATTACTTAATATGGTTAATTAGAGTTAGTTTAATTATTGGTTTGTTTTCTTAGGTTATTGTTGGTAATGGGCGAGATGCTAGCCTTAGCCAAAGTGTTGTACAGGTAAATGATTTGTTTTATTTGGGTTTAAGTGACTTTACCTTAGTAAGTTGGTTTGTTTGATAATAGTAACATTACTTCATAGATGATATCAATGTGCTTATACAGCCTAGGTCTATATCTACATCTGTTGACGCTGCCACTCCTCCATCAGCTGGTGTTCTTCAAATTGATGAAGAAACTGAAATGTGTGCAAAGATTAAAGATGTTGAATGGGAGATGGCTGATGAAGTGTTTAGCTCAGTAGTTGATAATTCTCTTACACCGTCAACGCAATCATCGGTAACTCTTTATGTATTTTGTTTTTTATTCTCAATATGTGTTTGTGGTTTGGTTTTTTGTGAGTTTCAAACTTTTAATTATTTTCATGACTTAATTAACTTTGTAATATAAGTTACTGTTATTGTTATTTGATTAATGGTTCATATGTTACGTTTAGATTATTGGAGATAACAAGACAGCTGGCAACCATTTGCAATCTGAAGTAGAGGTTAAGTGTATTTTTCTCAAAACTTTATAGTATTAGTTAGCTGGAAATTGATTTTGATGTTATATATAGGTTATTATTGATACGGAGGTAAATGATTGCCTTACTAAAGCGAGACTTCAGGTAAATGATTCTTTTATTCGGATGTGTATTTTTATGTACTTTGAATGTAATATTGGTTGTTTTGTTATGGCAGGATATTGGTAATGATAAGAAGCTTGATGACAGTTTTGGTCAATCTACGATGGAGGTGAATAAATCGATTTATTTTTATGTTATTTTGTTGGTTATTTTTTTATGTACTTTGAATGTAATATTGGTTGTTTTGTTATGGCAGGATATTGGTAATGATAAGAAGCATGATGACAGTGTTGGTCAATCTGTGATGAAGGTGAATAAATTGTTTTATTTTTATCTTATTACGTTGGTTATTTTTTTAGTGTAACATGTTGGTTTGTTGCATTTAGGGTATTGTTGGTACTGAGCAATATGAGGGCTCTGCCAGACAAATCAATAAAGAGGTAATTGGTTTTTTGTATATCATTTTAATAATTTAGAAATTATAGAAGTGTTTCATGTTGTCTATGTTTCATGTAGGGTGCTGTTCAAAATGATCAAATGACTGATTCTAACAAAAGTCATATAGGAGTGCAAGATGCTGTCAACAATATGTCTAATTCAACGGTTGGTGGTTCTATGGTTGCTAAACAAATTGGAGGGAACTACAAGAAGAGACTTAGGAATAATTCGGAGAAGGTGAAACGCGTTAAGAAGTAGTTTGTTTCTGTCGTTGTCTGTTCACATTCCATGAACGGTTTATGCTTATGTTTTTTATTTTATTTTAATGCAGTTAGTATGTTTGTGTGTTCAAGTAATTTGTTAACTTTATGTTTGTACCTTGTAATGCCGTTTTTGTGATTGCGAAATGTTTTGTTTTCTTTGTTTTTTTTTTTTTGTATTTACTTTCAAAGCTTTTGACTGGTGTATTTTGTGTGACTATTATTTGTATTAGGCTGTTATTAATGTTCATAGATGTCAATTTGTGTGTAGATAATAGTTAATTACTTTTGTAATAGATAAATTTATATTAGATTAATATTTAACAAAGTTAACATATAACAAAAATGCAGTATTTATGGTAATGTTTCCCAAACCACATTGTTATTATTAACACAATGGCAATAACACAATGGTATACGTTAAATACAATTCTTTTGTAATATCAACAGGCATTTGTAAATTAACAAATACGTTTCATCTACTGTCTTATATTTATTGATATTTTACACGTAAAATAATCAACCTAAATATTGTAGAGCAATCTTACACAAGTTATGTAAGAAAATAAACGTTTATTAACTATAGCTGTGTTAATACTTTACAATCAATTAGTATACATACTTCTATATGTTACTTGATCATGTGTTTTGTAATATGTTACTTTATGTAATACATCTAAATTCTAAGCAAAACAAATAAAATTTTTGGTAAAATGGTAAAATAGAGTCATTAGGTAAATTTGTTATAAGACATTGTCAATATTTAAATATGTTATTACATTAAGTAGATAGGATACACTTGTAGAAGGTCAAATACATGAGCGATCAAAAAAAATAAAAGTAATCATTAAATGTTTCTAATAGTTTTTCATTATAGTAACCCTTTCGTTCTTCGTCTTCATGTACTCCCACAAGGTATCCTTGAGTTCTTCTAACGAAACTGCTATCTTTTTCTTTATCTGTAACTGTTTATCCAGATATTGTATAATCTTTATTTGATCTTCGTTCTGTAGCCCATTCGAAATATACTGCAGAACGTTGTAGTTCATGTCAGTATTGTTTCTCTCTACATCTGCAGTGGCGGTGTTATGCATTCTCTATAGTGTTCGTAAGATTTCTGAATCCTTTTGATCCTCTACAAAGTGTGCAGTGGTTATAATTTTCTTGGCCTCTGTTGTGTCTCCGAAATGGTAGTGTGATCCAGGCATGATTGTAGTTGTGTTGAATGTAGAGATGTTTCGAGTTAGTGTTAAAAGATAGGTGACGTGTTATGGACTTATGGGTTAGTTTATTTTATAGGTGGTCAGGGGTAGGGAACTGAATAGGCGGTAAAGCGATTGGATTATTCCGTTCAAAAAAACAAAAAAACAAAAAAAAAAAACGATTGGATTATTATGTTATAATTACTAAGGTTATTAATATTTTTCGTTGATTCATGCGTAATAAAGCGTGTATCAATTTATGTTTCCCGTGTTAACTGAATGGATTTGTGTGTGTAGTAATAACTGTGTGTAAACGTGTGTCTCTTCAGTTATTCGCATCGTTTCCCCAAGCAGTTTCTACATTATGTAACCGTTCCTGCCATTAACCGTTTAGTGTACCCAGATCCAGGTTTATCTAATTTTACTAACTTTTAAATTGTTTCATAATTTATAAATAAATAAAAGAAAAAAAAAACAAACGTGTGTTGGTTGTGTACAAATATGTTATACAATTGTGTTTTTGTCATTGTGTTTTTATGTCATTATTTTTGTGTATGTGTGTGTGTCATATATTACATTGTTAATTTCTTCACCAAGGGTTGGCACGTGGACTTTTGTAATCGTTGCCACGTCAGCATTCACTTTTTCCCTTTATAAAACCTTGATCAAAACCACCCAAACAGGGTTTTTAATGAGAAACATGTGTTTACGAAAACTATTTTCCCTTAGATTGTGTTTACAAAGTTTGATTCCACTTCCGCTGCATTTAATCTCATTTTACTTTCGTTCATTTGTTCAATTATGCCAAACAAAGTCAATCATAAGAAACTCAGATCCTAACAAAAATAAAAGTAAACGTGAAGTCTCTGTGTTATGTGTAATCATATATGTTATACAATTGTGTTTTTTGTCATTGTGTTTTTTATTTTGGTACTTTTTAAGTAGTTTGTATGTTATGTATACCATTCTTTTTAAGTAGATTTGTGTTACTTATCATAAACGGACTGTACGGATGAAATTATCATGGCAATCTGAATTTAAATATTAAAAAAAAACCAACGCATTGTACTACAAACATAAAAAAAGGGGGATCGAAAAGTAAATGTAAGATATATGTTTTCCGGGTTTTCAATATAAACTGAAACTCTATTGCTGTAACACTTCTGATTGCTGGAGTTTCGTAACCAATAGCCTCGAATTCGTTTTAAACCAGTTGAAAAAGCAATCGTCACCTAAGGAAATATGTTCAGCTTGAAGTATATGTTTCCATCCAACAACACCGTACCTATGGTAGAAAAAATATGAAAAATTTTGTTAGTGATCTATACACATTGGGTAAATGAGAAATAATAACTAAGATAATAAATTGATTGACAAACCTTATTTGACCATCAATGTTGTGTGTACGAAGATTCGTAACCCAAATATTTCCTTTAACAACTTTGATCTTTACTTCAGAAAACTCATTTAAACCAGTTAAGTCAGTGATTAACTTGGGAAGGATCTACATTTTGTAAAAATGTTAAAAATATGTAAATGTTATTAAATGAAAAACACTAAAAAACAAAAACAAAAAAATTAACATAAAACAGGATAGTATAATACCAATTGATGAGTTACTGTCACTGCAAAAAAAGGATAGCTAGGATCGTCACTAACTTGTCGATAACCTTCCACATTGCTAATATGTTCATATTCTGGCTCAATCAAAGGAGTGTTGTTTAACAAAACTTGACGACCATCTTTATTGAATATGATAATATTAATATGATTCACGTCCTTTTTTTGAAAACACAGAATATCCCCAGGATTTAACCTTAGATCTTCAATAAATTTAAACCAACCATCAGCAATACAATAATTTGGCCCAATCTTTCTAATACGGACTTCCCATTGATGATACTCGGATACATTAAGTATAACCATGTTATCCGGTAAACGATAATCATAATGTTTTGAAATAAAAGTATCTGGTAGAACCTGTAAAAAAATAATTATTATAATTTTATGCGTATTATGTTTTTTTAATAAATCGTAATAACAAAAAATAAAAAATAAAATGTATAAGAAAATTACGTACCGTTGGACTTTGTATAGGATTTTGAATAATTTTACAAAACGATTTTCCAAACTCTTTATTTGGATCATGAGAGAAGAGGTTGAACTTGAAAGTATGATCACCAAGATAGTTGAAAATCATGAAGAAAGATTCATGGCCGAAGTAGTTTAAAACCTCACACCATCCGTCCGTAAAGTAGAATACATCTTTTATTAATTTGATAACAACAGACCATGAATGCGTTTCATCAAATTTAAGACTAACAATTGAAGATTCTAACTTATTCATCCATATAAATCTACTCATACATATAGGTATAGCCTGAAAACCAAAAAACAAAAGGCAAATTACTTTTGAATAAAGGATGAAACAATAGGAATCGTTACTTTAAACAAATAATTCGGAAAGGTATGTACCTATTGAAAGGATAGCGGATCAAGTATAGTTATGATAAAATTCGGACCATGACGATACATGTTAACCCAAACACGAAAAATCAGAAAGAAGACTAACAATCAAAGAGTACTTGCAACACATACAATGAAACAAAATATTTCGAGTATGTATTTATAAGAGAAAGTTGCCATATTATACTTAAAAATACGATTGAATCAAAAGTTGTTATTACTATTTATGTAAATTATTATTCAACTGAATATTTGCCAAAAAATAAAATTAATGTAAATGTGTACTAAAAATTTAACCGATTTAAAAAATCTGGATAGTTATCTATTTAATAACTACCTACTACTCGTAATTGTAGGAGCTCTAATATATGTTGGATCGTGTACGTGACCCTGAAAGTCAGTTAAGGACGTTCATCTTCATGTGTAAAGGCGGAATCAATGCACATAAAGTCCAAAACAGCTCTAATCCTTTTAACTTTTCTTTTCTGATTAATAAACGTGCTTGTACAATGTTTTCTGATGAAAATCCGGCAGCACCTCCCTACTTGTTCCAATCGTTCCATACCGTTCCGTTTGAAATGTGACACTCACACTCCTATATATAGACAATGACCCTTCCGTTTGAACTTAACATAAACTGTTTCAAACGGAACCCTCTAGTTTCAAACGGAACCCTATGTTTCAAACGGAACCCTCATAAACATGACTGATTTCAAACGGAACCCCTTGAAACACATTCTAAAATCAAAACTAAACTCTATGTTGACCCATATTGACCTAAGACTTAATGTAGACGAAGTCAACAGACATTCCGTGCACTAACAGACTCCCCCTTGGATGTTGACGTAGTCTTCAGCAATCTTCAGCACCTGAGTCTTCGGTCTTGGTCTTTTCTCTAACTCTGTCTTTTCATCTTAAGCACTCTATCTTTACAAGTTTCAGGATTATATCCTGGCTCCAACTTCAGTCTTCCCATTAACTGTTTATCCAGACTTCCCCTTTCACAGACTCCCCCTCTCAATATGCTAGAATCTGAGGTATCTGGTTCAAGCTTTGTCATTTAGCTTCCGTGGGAATTCCTGAAACCTGCATATCCTCTACCACAACATAAGTTTCACAAATTTATAACACTTAGATTTAAAAACTTACTGGTAGACATCATATAATTCAACCATCTGTATAGTTACATCAAGTTCAAATAAATGACCTTGATTAACTAACCTCTCAATCTTTCAAAAATATTTGAATATGACATTCAAAGTTTTCAACATATTCTCCCAAACCAATTCATCATGTTTAGCACTTGGAATTTTGAAAATTAGCTCTTCAACATCAGTTGTCGAAAATCTTTTTGAATTTTTCAAAACTTTATGCTAAAACACTCCGAAAATCTTTTTGGATTTTTGAGTTTAAAGAAATGCAGTAAAGAAATATATACAAACAATATTTTTTTGTGAGTTTGTGTAAGAGGATCATATCAGTTTTTGAGACACATCACAGGCACCGTTAAGCTTTAAACATTTTAAGTTCTAAACGATTCACCTTGATTGACGATATAGTTGTCCTCTTAAGCTCAATCTAAAAACTTTCAATCTGCTTACCGATACTTTAAGGTATATTAAGATAGCACTAAGTTCTTATGGACCCCACAATCTCAGCATATCCCCTCATCATGCAATACACTGACTCAAGTAATGCCTTTAAACTTTTATCAACTGTGATTTGTGCGAAAAACAAAGCAGAATGTTTAAACATTAACAATCAGGTCGATACTTCCGTATACGCAGAGAAAGTCCAATGTTTAAACAAAATAAGAAAATAAAACAAGTTGAAGTTGTTTAGGCTTTAACCACCAGGTCGATACTCTCGTATACGCAGAGGTGATCCAAAGCTTAAACGAAACACCAAAGAAAATAAAGCAGAACGTTTAGGCAACAACATCCAGGTCGATACTCACGTATACGCAGAGGATGTCCGATGCTTAAACAAAATAAAGAAATAAAACAAGTTTAAACCTTTGCAAAATAAAAAGCACAATCACAGCGACTTTTCAGCAAAGTTGTTAAAGTTCACAAACTGAACCAGTTTTATGTCTTACGACAATCAGCGATTACTGAGTAGGTACACAGTCAAGAAGGACAAAACCAAGTACTATGCTTTTGACCATGTTTCCCACTAGAACTAGGCTTTTTCATTTATGTTTGTATCGTTATCGCAAATCTACTAGTCTAGCTGAGCCTACCGTCACATCTTTAGTGAGACCGCTTATCACATTTGACATTACAATTCTTTAGCATGATGTGATAGTTCACTGATTTTCTATCATTTCCTTTTGTTTAACACAAAACTCATTTTTGATTTTTCAATGTTTTTGACATTTTCAAATTTTCTAATTTTTTTAAAATTTTTCTCCCCCTAAAATCAAAATATGTTTCAATTTTGATTTTCTGAGAAAATTTGAAAACAAACTATACAAGAAACGTGACAAACTGATATCGAATCGCTTCAATTCGCCATTCACTTGGCATAAACAATCAGAACTCCCCCTGACAACAAACTATTTTCCCATTTAGATTTCAAAACACTTAAGTTTATTTTAATCAAATGGTTTTTCCGGAAAATTAGTTTTGTTTGTCTTTTCACAAACTCGGGGTTTCATCACATTGTTCGTTTTCAACCATTTTAAAGAATTAACAATTAAGACCCTTGACAATAACAAACACTAGTAGAAAATCAAGTACAACTTAATGTCCCTGATTTACCACTTGTAAATCGAAATATCACAGTTACCATCCTGTGAATTTCTCAAGAATGATGCCGATACCTGCTTCACGCTTACCAACCTGGAAGCTCCGGCAAGTCAGGTTTTTCTATTTGAAAAGATTCACCCAAGCCTGACCAGCCTTGGGTTTAACAGTTTTTACCTCAATAGATGGCTCTTCTAGTTTCGACAAACTAGAATCATTGCCTGAATGTGGCTCTTTTGACTTTGACAAGTCAAATTCATCGCCTGATGGTGGCTTGTCTGACTTTAACGCATCAGATTCATCGCCGACCATTTTCTTCTTCTCCTTTTTCTCCTTTGTCCTCAGATTTGCATCTGAAGAATTCAATTTACTTGGCTTTGCAGTCGAGTGAGTTGATTCATCAGAACTTTTATTCAATCTGTCCGGTGAACCCGAAGACAAAATTTTCTCGAGATACTCTCTTGCCTTCTTCCTTTTCTTTCGCAGTCTGTCTTTCTGCCCCTGTGAAAGTTTAACTTTCTTTTCTTGAATTGTCTGATCCTGAACTTTAGGTTTTAGAACCTTCTGTTCATGGGGCTTGACGTTGACTGGCTTCTTTGCCATTCTTTGAGAATTAACCCTCAATCTTTCATTTGATCTCCTTGGGCAATCTCTGACAATATGACCTCTGATTTGGCAATTATAGCATCTTCTTGTCTCATAACTCCAATTCTGGCAATTAACAGCAATGTGTCCTCTAACACCACAAGTGTAGCACACTCTGTTATCGTACCATTCACCACTTTCACACCATATGCTTAGATCATAACATTGTCTGGCTTTGTGGTGATCTTCATTCTTCTTGAAAACTGATTTTGGCTTTGAAGCACTGTGGCCAAACCTGCACCACTTATTACCAACATTTTGTGAGTTTTCATTTTTAAATTTTTGTGGTTTTTGATAATGATTGGATGACTTATCTGATGAGCTTTTATTTTCAATTTTAACATTTTTCAAATTTTTATCTTTTTGTTTCTGTTCTACACTCTTCTTAACAGGTTTTTGTTTAGAACATTCACCTGTTTCAGTAGATTGCAAAACAGTATTTTTAAATTTATCTTGTAAATCTAAAAATATTTTTCTTTTCTTTTCTTTTTCATCATCAGATATTTCATCACAATCTTCAATTTTGACTTTGTCAAAATTTGTGACATTGTCACTTATTTGAACAGAATTGATCGGTTTTGGACAAACATATGAAGCAGAAGTCACAAAACTTTTCAATTTATTCTCAAGCTCGTTGATTTTCATCCGAGCTTTTTCAGCTTCTTTTTCAAGCTGAATGATTTTAGCAAGATGAGAATTGATTTCAATTTGTTTTTGAAGATTATCTTTACCAAAAATATCTCTCTCATCTTCTAAAATCTTCATTTGACTTTGAAAATCTTTTTCTTTTTCTTTAAAATTTTTGTTTTCTAATGACAAACTCTCAACATTCTCCAAAAGTTTGTCATTTTCAGATTTTAGTTTTTCGCAATTCAAGCGCACATCCAAAATCTGTTCATCATCAGCTTTCTTCTCATCTTTCAAAGCTTTGTTTTCCAATGTCAAACTGTCCACATCACTCAACAGTTTGACATTTTCAGTTTTCAATTTTTCACAGTTCAAGCGCAACTCCAAAATATGTTCATCATCAGCTTTCTTTTCAGCTTTCAAAGTCTGAATATCTTCAACCTGTTTCTTCTCTTTCTGAACAACCTCAAGGACTAGTGTGTATCCTGCAATCTTTTTCTTAATCACTTGTTCAGATTTCTCAGATACAGACTTTTTAGATTCTTCTTTCTTTGAAATTACTTCCTCAAAAACCTGCTGTTTTTCCGTAACAGCTTCTTTCTTAATTTCTTCAATTTCTTCAACATCTGCTGCCTTTTGATTCATCTTTTTCGCAGCAAGTTTATTCTTGAGCTCGTCAATTTGTTCTGCAAAAGAATCATTAACCATTTCAGATGAAAATAACTGTTTACAAAACTCAAGTTTCTCAAGTTCTTTACTATCATCATCACACTCTTCATCAGATGAGTATGAATGATCAAAAACTGGAATTTTTTCTGAAATAACTTCTGAAACTTTTTCATCTTTTTCAGAACTAACTTCAAAACTCTTTTCTATTTTATCCACAACAATTTTTGAATCAACAATTTTTGAATTATTGTTTATTGAAAATGATCTTCTAGGCTTTGGTTTTCCAGCAAGAATATCAATAATATCCATTGAATTATTGTTAAAAATATCATCTGCAAATGAACAACCATATTCATCATCACTATCCATATTTAGATAACAATTTTCACAATGTCAATCACTTTCAAATGAAATTATCCTGCTCAAACAAAATCGCCTTGAATCACCTGCAAACAAACAAATACACAATCAGTTTAAAATGAACTGAATATGTAAACGTGCGTGTTTGTGAAATCAATCTAAGACCCGTGTCAAAGATTTGCGGATTCAATTCAAAATTGTTCAAGTGAAATCACTAAACGAATAAGCCGCACAAAATGATGTTCAAGAACTGGATTGTCAATTATGAATCTTGGGCCACTAGATCACTTTTGTATGATTGGGCCGTTCAAGTAGGTGGACAACTTCACAATAATATCGACAAAACAACCACACAACACAAATTGATTCACCAACTAATCATTCAATTTGGACCTTTTAAATGATAAACCACTGTGATTGGACCTTACTTGTTAACCAAACAAATCAATTTCAATTTTCAATTTTCAACAAAACAAACCGACAATTAAATGTAATGGTAAGATCAATTTAATGTGTCAATTTCAAAACTTCCTGTTATCGATTAAAAACAAATCACATGTGATCAAATCAACTATTAATGTTCAAACAACTAGCCCTTATACCATCAACAACTAGCCGACCATTTCAAATCATTGTATTCACATGTGATTGGGCTGTGATTGGGCCACTTATATTAATGGGGCGGTGCAATATGAACCAAACAAATCATACAACAAACAACTATTATTGATCTCAAACGTGATTGGGCCTTATCTTTAAATCACATGCAAAATGATACTAACACTCTCAATTTCAAAGGTCGGCTATATGGACATCACATGGGCTGACACAATGTAAGAGAATCACATAGGCCAGTATAATGCGTTTTATCTTTGGGCCAGACAATTCACGTGACAACTGTTGCAAGTTTAATTTGGACAATAACTTTGATTCTTTAACAGTATCCGACAAACATTTATCGAGACAAACAATGACCAGATCACGTGCAAAAATTTGATATTATTAAAAACAATTATCCGACAATCTTTAATCAATTTTCAATGCACATGTTCACCCTAAACTCGATTGATTTTATGTTTCGGTGCTGACAAAACTGACTAATGTTAACTAAGTGACAACGTGGTGATAACACAAGACTCGGATTGTTGTGACGTGTATTGATATCCGGATGGTGAACCGGATTGATTTTCAAACGACAAAGATTCAAACGATGACTGTTCCGTTTGAATTAATAGTTTCAAACGATAAATGTTCAAACGATGAATGTTCAAACAATGACATCCATTTTCAAACGACAGTTTCAAACGATCAATCAGATTTCAAACGATAGAACAGTTTTCAAACGATGAACTTTCAAACGATAGAACAAGTGACGTCAGCAATTTCGCGAAAATTTCAAACGGTCTGAACGATTTCAATCTGTTTTAGGTCGAATTTTAATTCCAAACTTTCAAGGATTATTTATTAGTCAATTTCGTTTGTTATGTGATCGTTTCAAGCCATTTTAACCGTGAGAACAAGTTAAAATCAGAAAAGAAAGGTAGAAGTGAGATAATCCGATGATTTTCAAGCTGTATTCGGTATGAACTCCTCGTCCTGAGCTCTGATACCACTTTTTGGATCGTGTACGTGACCCTGAAAGTCAGTTAAGGACGTTCATCTTCATGTGTAAAGGCGGAATCAATGCACATAAAGTCCAAAACAGCTCTAATCCTTTTAACTTTTCTTTTCTGATTAATAAACGTGCTTGTACAATGTTTTCTGATGAAAATCCGGCAGCACCTCCCTACTTGTTCCAACCGTTCCGTACCATTCCGTTTGAAATGTGACACTCACACTCCTATATATAGACAATGACCCTTCCGTTTGAACTTAACATAAACTGTTTCAAACGGAACCCTCTAGTTTCAAACGGAACCCTATGTTTCAAACGGAACCCTCATAAACATGACTGATTTCAAATGGAACCCCTTGAAACACATTCTAAAATCAAAACTAAACTCTATGTTGACCCATATTGACCTAAGACTTAATGTAGACGAAGTCAACAGACATTCCGTGCACTAACAATATATGTGTGTTAACTACTGCTTGTGATAATATTTGTTGGACTTTCATCTTCTTAGGAATCTCTTTTCATATTTGTTGTATTGATTGTCAAAGTGTTTGTTATTTAACCTACATTGACAATGATTGTAAAGTTTCTTCCGTCTCTGCTGATACTGATGAATATAATCCCAAGATTCCGTCAAAAGTTGTTACACAGTGCAAGGTTGTGTGTAAAGATTGGTTAGTCTATCTTTCAACACCTGAGTTTGCTATGAATCATTGTCGTTTCATGCGCAGATTAGGTGATCATAAGATAATTGCCGTTAACCGGTTATTGTGTGATATTCGTTATGTGGATAATGAATCCCCTAAATGTTTCTTAGGTGATAAAGTTCACATTCCCTTCACCGCTCATCCGTGCAATATTTTATTTCTAGCAAGTTTGGATAGGATGGTATGTGTTTGCCTAATCAATACTGATGAATTGGTAGTTTGGAATCCATTAACTCGTGTGTTCAAGATGCTATCAAATTCTAATTCATAGGGTTTTTTTAATCCGAATCAGGATAGTCTTGGGTTTTGCGTCAGGTCTTCTGGTGATTACAATATTGTGCATATTAAACGGACACATATGATGTTGGCTGTTAACATTTATTCTCTCAGTGAAGGGTCATGGTCAACTCCAATGTTCTCAAACTATAGTCTGTTTAATGTTGACGTCTATAGTTGGTCTGTAGGCACGTTTTGTGCAAATTTTTTGTATTTCGTATTGACTAGGTTGTGGTGTGTGGGTAACGCATGTGTACTTCGTTTAGATGTTGATAGCAGGGTAATTTCTGATGTTGGATTCCCAGATACAATGGATGTGGAAGCTACAGGTCACTTGGTTAGTATTCGAGATCAACTCCATATGTTGGTTAGTATGGGATTCTATAGTGTGAATATGGAATTGTGGAAACTTGAAAATGAAAAGTGGTCAAAAGTATTTTTTTTGTCCACCTGCTATTTCTATGCCATTGATGATTGGGTCGTCTGTGCACTATATCAACAGAAATAAGAAGTTCATTATAGTTCAAGAATGGGGTGATATTACTGATGTAACTGTAGAGGCAGAGGAAAAGCATGTTTTTTTGCCTATCATCTTTACTCAAGGTGTGAATGGATCTGTTTATTTTGAAACTACCATTTCACCAAATGTTTAGTTATGCTATTTTATGTAGTTCTTTTTTTGTTCTTCGTTGTTTTGATCAGTTAGTAATTGATGTTTGTGGTTGTTTTTTATGTGTGGTATAGTTTGTCACAATGAGATTGAATCTTTATGAATTAATGTGCTTATATTTTCATGTTAAATATTCATTGAGAGTGTATGATTTTAATATTTGCTTTGTGCGTATTTAATTATGATTACATGTGATTGTGGTTTAAAAACAAAAAGGTCTACAAAAAAAACACAATGGGCCCTTGGAGACCAAGCCCTTAGAGCAGCTTGGAAGCCCTTACCATTGTGCAGTTACATAGAATTAGAAACTTCCCACGTTGTAATAGGTGCAGTTAATGATTAGTTTTTATTTGAATGATTTCTTTTAGTATAGTCATTGTGTTTTTTGAGTATCATTGTGTCATTGTTTTTCTGTTTTTTATATATTTGATTTCTTTTGTAGTTGACTATATTTAAATATAACATTGTGTAATTAATTCCTACTTTTTGTTGTCTTTCTCATTCTTTTTTAATAGTGGTTACATATTGTGCAGTTAAGGACAATTAGAAACTTCCCACTTTATAATATGTCCAGTTAAGGAATAGTTCTTACTGGATTTTTTTGTTTTTGTTTTTTTTTTTTTTTTTTTTGCTGGAATATTGTCATTTTATGTTTTGTTTATTAAAGTGTTATTGGTTTTTTGTTTTCCATATATTTGATTTTTTTTGTAGGTGTCTATTTTTATATATTGTATTGTGTAACTAACTTTCTATTTTTTAGTTGTGGTGTCCATTATTTTTCAATAATCCTATTATCATAAAAAACAATATTTTATAAAAAGTACAAAATAATATATAAAACCCAATGCCAAAAAAAAAAATCTACGATGTAATTATTTTCACAATTGTAATAACACAATGTTTGACAACTAATAAAGTAATTTATAAAAATAAGATTAATTAATAAAAGTATATTTGTGTATGTGATTGATTAAAAAGTATCTCCATGTATGTGTATATGTTTACCTGTAAATTAGAAACGGTTTCTAATATATATTGTTATTTAATTTTATTTACCCCCTATCGCCCATAGTGTGTGAAAACCGTTTACCACCACTACTCGGAGATTTAGGAGGTTTTACTCATCTGTGTCAACTGTTAATTTGGGTAGTTTCTATGTAGTTATTCATTTTTCAAAGGAATCGCTTTTCGTATGTGTTTTCTTCCTCTTTCTATCAACGTCAGTATTTTTAATTAAAGTATAATCGTAAGTGAATATGAAGGATCTTCCATCTCTGTTAATATTGATGAAGATTATTCCAAGACTTCCGGCAAAGGAGGTTGTACGGTGCAAGGCTGTGTCTAAAGAGTGGTTAGCCTATCTTTCAACTCCTGAGTTTGCTAATAATAATTGTCGTTTCTTGCGAGTATTAGGTGACCAGAAAATAATTGCTCTTGACAAATCATCGTGTGCGATTCGTTATGTTGATGTTGCATCTCCTAGATGTGTTTTAGGAAATAATATTCACATTCCCTTCGATTGTCATCCATGTAATGTGATCTTTTTAGCAAGTTTGGATGGCATGGTATGTGTTTGCTTATGTAATACTGGTGATTTGGTTGTTTGGAATCCACTAACTCGTGTGTTCAAGATGCTGAGAAATTCTAATTATCAGGGATTTTACAATATGGATGATGATAGTCTTGGGTTTTGTGTTGACTCTGCTGGTGATTACAAAATTGTGCACATTAAACGCACTCATTTCAGGTTGACTGTTAATATTTATTCGTTTAGTGAAGGTTCATGGTCAACTCCAAGGTTCTTAATTGATAGTCCATATGATATTGCTGTTTATAGTTGGTCCGTTGGGACGTTTTGTAGGAAAAGTTTGTATTTTGTACTGACCAAATTCTGGTGTATGGGTAACACAGCGATTCTTCGTTTGGATGTTGAGTCGAAGGTAATAGAAAATGTAGGTTACCCAGATACATTGAGTGTGGAATCTATAGGTCAGTTGGTGACTATACGAGATGAACTTCATATGTTGGTTAGTATTGGAATGTGTAGTGTAGATGTTCAATTGTGGCGTCTACAAAATAATACTTGGTCGAAAGTGGTGTCTTTTGTACCCCGTGTGTTTATGCCGTTGATGATAGGGTCATCTGTGCACTACATTGATGGTAATAACAAATTAATTATAGTACACGAATGGGGTGATGTTGCTCAGATAAACGTAAGGGCAAAGAAGATGCATGGTTATTTTCCTATCATCTTTACACAAGGCATTGTAGGTGCAAGCTATATTGAAACTGTAGTTTCACCACATGTTTAGTTATGGTTTTGTATTTAGTTGTTTGTTGTTATCATTGTGTTATATACATAGTATTATGTTTGTGGTTGTTTTTGTGGTTGGTATTTTGTTGTATATGGAGAATCAATATTCGAAATTAATGTGTTATTTTAATTGTTGTATTATGTTTATAATATGTTTGGTGTGTAATATTTTATGCCAGTAAATATAATCAACGTTTGTTTGTCATCGGTAGTTCTTTCAACACTTTGTAAACATCTAACTTTCATATATATTATCTAAGTTCATCTAATGGTGTTATTAATTTCTACGTTTATCAATTTACAAATAACTAATTCATTTTAAATTGTGCCAATTAGATGTAAGATTTTAATTTACTATGTTTGACAATTCGATGTATGACAATACAAGAATAGTTGTAGCTTCTAATCGCAATCGCATAAAAAAGTCATTATTATCTTAAATATGGAGACACTTATTTATGGAGACACTTATTGAGGTTCTTAATAGTTGGATAAGAAGTCATTATGATATTAAAATATGCAGTGTATTTGGATGATGGAAATATTACCAATAAGACTTCTAATGTTGTATACAGGAAAACACAGCTAAATTTATAACTAATATGAACTTCGACTACCGTTTGCAAATTATAATTCTAAACAAAATATGTCATCCATGCCCTAATATACTAATAATTGTCATCAAGGTTAGACTACCAACCAACCAAAAAAAAACCAATAAACTGTACCAACATGTCTAACCAAAAACCATCAAATGATGACGACAAAAGGCATTAGTTTATATACGCAGACATCTGCATCATTAGCATATAGCGTTAACTGTTAAGCTTGGCTGACTGCATCCACATGCGTCAACATGAGGAGGTTTGCTGATTCTACATAGGTTAAATGCATATTGTCACCCGTGCTAATATCATTTTCCTTTATGAAACTTGGCCACCCTTCAATCGCATACCTAAATCCATTTCTGTCCTTTGTCGCTTAACTATCTTCTCAACTGTTTTCCCATCCATGTTTCTGACATTCATCTGATGCACCTTCTTTGTTAGCCTTGCCCTGTTTACAACTTCTACAGGTAATCGCTGCATTGATGTTAGAGTTAAGAAGTATATTAGCCGTGTTGGATATAATTGTTAGCAGCAACAAATATCAATTGTTAATTTTTGAATAAACATAATTCTGTACGTATAAATAGCCTCATGAATGGTGTTGTCAATTGTTCTCATTAAATAACAGAAATGACATACCATTCGATAATTTGCTTTCCTGTTGAATTGATACGCACCACTTTCTTGATCATAATTTTGATGTGCAACACGTTTTTCGTCTTCATTGCTTACCTTCAACGCCATCCGACTTCTTTTCCCGTTTTTGTTAACCTTATCATTTCAAACATGCATTTCCTTTCAATATATATATATATATAGTATATATGTTAATGTATAAGAAATATTTATTGCAATATTTTGTTAACTTATGCTTAACTTACCAAACGATCACGTGTTTGTCGTCCAGTTGCTGACACAGTAGAATGATCATAAGTTGTACAACATATCAGTTGTTTAGGTTCTTCAGATGTAGAATCGGATGCAATCTGTTTACCTTTCTTTTTAACCTGTTATTACAGCCCGTAACAATAAAGCAAATTAAACTACAATCATCAACTAAGAATGTATAATAATATGAACAAATAACTTATCCGTTATTATGTTTCAAAGACTTACATCTTCTTTTGTCTGGTTGTTATTTCCGTCACTTACAAAACTCTTTCTTTCAGACTTCAACTTTTCTTTTTCAACATTTTTCTTATTCACATCATGTTTCTCATCATTCATCTGCATCCAAGATTTTTAAAATTCATTAACATCTGAGGATCAATATATTGTATTGTAAAAATATGTAAACTCATTACCCCAGTAATCAATTGGTTGATTGAGTCTTCTTGATCAGTAAAGATCTGTTATACGATAACATCCGTAAATAAGTCGTATTGACTAGCAAACTATTTTAACTTACTTTAAATTACTTACAGAGTTGAAGTGTTCATAGTATGTGTGTTTAGGTATTTCAACAACTGAGCTGTCTTTAGTTGTCTCCTTCTTTCTAAAAACAACCTCAACTCCGCTACGATAAAGTGTCAAGTCAAACGATTCGCTGTCTGTTTTCATCAACATCAGTATATCACCTTCTTCTATGTTAATGTATTCAAACATCTCCGGACACCCTTTAGCAAAAACGTAGCATGCATTTATTTTTTCGGTCTCAACTTTCCAACACTGACCTGCTGCGTATATGTTATACGAATCTTTTACTGCCCAGTAACAGTAAAATTTGTTCACATAAGCTTCTGGAATGACCTGAAAAGTTGAGAAATATTTTATATACATATATTCTTTTTTTTCCATTTACTGACAAGTATAACAAAAAACAAATTCCTACTAACATATAACTATACTTACTATGATCTTTAAATCTCCGTAACGGTTGACTGTCAAGAACGATTCATCACAAACGTTTTCTATGAAACAATGTATTTGTAGACATTTTTCTTTGATTATCCTCAAAACCAATAAGGTGTTCTTTGTCAATTTAAGACCTTTTACAATACTTATCCATCCGTCAGTGACAACACTTTCACCTCTTACACTTCTCAGCCATGCTGTACAGCTTATTCCGCTTTCATGATTTATCGTTATCTTTGTCCGGTTCCAGTAATCTCCTCCCACAAGCTTTACAAACTCAATTGGTAATGCCTGTAGTTACATTTACTAATTTCAGTTTACGTAATGAAGTTTACACTTACTTATTGAAGGCATTACAGCATACCAGTTTCAATGATTTAGGGTTTTGTAATAGACACAGGCAGGACGTAATCATTTTTGTATACCTGTGATATATAACATTTAATATTAACTGTTAGTATTAATACACAATGTGTTAAAATGTAATCTCATGTCATGAGAATATTATTCATAATTCATAATGTGCAATAGATCTCTTCTGTATACCGTTTCAATATATCAGTAAATATATATATTCGTAAAATATCTCTTTTAGCGTAATCGTACATGGGTTAGGTTATTTTGGAACAACTTATATCTTATTGACTTATAAAATTTAATAAGTTGTGTTTATAGTGTTTGGGTTAGCTTATTCAAGTTATTTTTGTGTGTTGAGAAGTTGTTTCTGATAAGTTAGTATTTGTAACTCCTCACTTATGACTTATATAAGTTAATAAGTACTTTTAGTGAAGGAACCCCAAAACTAAAAATTTTTATAACAGAATCATATGTTTTCATCCGTGTGTGTTTGGGATTCCTTCTTAAAAATGACTTATTAACTTATATAAGTGACAAGTGAGAAGTTAGAAATTGTGACTTCTCAAAAATGGCTTGTCAACACACAAAACCCTTTAAAATAAGCTAACCCAAACACTCAAAAAACAACTTATTAACTTTTATAAGTCAATAGGTCATAAGTTGCTTCAAAATAAGCTAACCCAAACACCCCCAATTGTTTGATTGCAACTTTTTCATATATTATTATCATTATAATGTAAACATTAGTTCGACAATGTCCATAACATGCAATACATAAGATATATATCAACTATACATAACATATGAGAGGTTGAATATGATTGAAACCTAAAATCAGATTTGACGTCTACAAACAAGTTATTCGCCGCAGTAACCATCATATGTGGCTGATTAAGAATCTAACAGAGGTTTAGAAATCAAATAGAAATTAAACCGTTAAGACTTACAATCGGAAGTTACCTTTTTGTCGATCAAATCTTCGGCGGCGATGATCTTCAAGGAGATATGAAACGCCGGTGATGATGAAGTTGTTTTGATTGTGATAGATATGATGTTGATTGCGTATCTTTTATTATCTTTTATATTTTATTGTTTGTTTAATTAAATAAAGAAATACTTGAATATTGGTGGTATGGATAGTGTTAATATTAGCCATGGTATTGCAACTGTTTCTATATATTGTGTTATTTGCGTCTAATTGTTGTGTTTTGCAACTTAGGTGGGTTTTCTATACATTATGTTATGTGTTCTTGTCATTGTGTTAACTTTGTATCCAATGGATGTTAATTTTATTAAATTAAATATAAAGAAAGATTAAAGAGTGAAATATGTATAAAATATTATACGCTACAATTAACACTTCCTAAGATTTCAACGACTCTCGCCTTCTTCCACGCGATTTCATTATTTCTTTTGTTTTGCAGATCGGCTAGGATTGTGGCAGATTTTCTGATCCTGTTTCAACAGTTGTGTGATAAACTCTTCTGCGTTGTTCTTGAAATCTGATGGGGGAGAGTGGAGGACTTCATCAAGTTATCCGATGCTGCTCCAGGTTCGCTTGTAATTGTTATCACTGATGATGCTGACTTTTCTGTTTAGTTCTTCATATGCTCCCTTTTCTTCGAGCGACCATAGAGAGATTTGTAATTGATTTAGTTTATGTTGATCTAACTTTGATAGATCTCATCTATCTTTATTTAATGGTGTTAGCAATTGCTATGTTAATCAATTTAAAAATAGTTACTTAAAAATTTTAAATTGAGTGAATTAGATGTAAGATTTTAAGTTAGTACGTATGACAATTCGATATATAAGAATATAAGAACAGTTGTAGTTACTAATCGCAATCGAATAAAAAGTCATTATTATCTTAAATATAGACATGGCTATTGATGTTCTTAATAGTTGGATAATAAGTCATTGTGTTTTTTACAATGGTTTGTGTTTTGCCAACGAAATTGTAAATTATAGTATATATTGTGTTTTTTTGCCTTTTGTGTAATATCCTTGGGAGATCCTGATAACATCAATTAGTTTTTTTGTATATGTATTCTGCATGTTTATGATTTATTGTATATTATAGTATACATTGTGTTTTTTTTTGGTTCTTTTGTTATATACTTGTGAAATCTTGATAACATTATCTGCTTTTTTTTGTATATGTATCCTGCATGTTTATCATTTATTACAAGTCATTATTATCTTAAATGTAGACACTGTTATTGATGTTCTTAAATAATATTCTCATGACATAAATATAATCTACGTTTGGTTGTGTTGATTGTTTTTTTTAATACTTTTGTAAACATGTATCATTGATAGATCTCTTTTATCTTCATTTAATGGTGTTAGCAATTCCTACGTTAATCAATTACAAATAATTAATTAAATATTTTAAATTGTGCGAATTAGATGTAAGATTATAAATTAGTATGTATGACAATTCAAGAAGAGTTGTAGTTATTAATCGAAATCAAATTAAAAGTCAACATTATTTTAAATATAGACATAGTTATTGATGTTCTTAATAGTTAGATAAGTAGTCATCGTGATATTAAAATATACAGTGAGTTTGGATGATGTTAATCATATATACCCGGACAACAGTGAGTTTGGATGATGTTAATCATATATACCCGGACAGCGGACGGGTAAACTACTAGTTGAAACTTATAGCAAAATCTTTTAGAATTAATTCCATATTACAAGTAAGAAGCATTTGATATACATCTTGTGCAAAATACCCAACTGCATCAATTTTCAATTTCTCACTACTAAATTGTTAGATTCATTTTACACCAACAACATGTCCATTTTGTACAATCATAGTTCCAAATCTAATGTTAACCTTCAAAAGCCACAGAAAAAAATTAGTAAACTCGTTGATTAAAAGTTACTAAATTACAAGTTACTTTACACGGGTTGAATAAGTAAACGTTGTTTTTATTTTGTAAAGAGAGAAATAGATCATGTTCGTGTTGCTGCCAATGAGAAAATAGAAACACTAATGACAATGACAATGACAAGCTCAAGGTCAAGTTTTGAAGTCAAACATCTCTTCTTTTCACATATTATAAAGTTTCCAGTTTTTTATATAACAACATTTCATAATATTATCCGTTGTATTTTATGGGTCTTGAACACTTGCAGGATGTGGTTAATTAATTGAGATTGGATATTAATCAAAACTAAGAATAGAAACAAAAGGAATATGAGGAGAGCAGTAAATCAAGTGAAGATATATTAAAAGTGGTTGTGAATGTAGAAGCAAAATTAACATGCAAAGATTTATTTTTTTGTGAAAACTATATAGAGCTATTTAACTACCACTTCCCATTCTTGGAAATCAATTTAATCTATTCTATCTAATAAATGAAAAACTTCGGTTGCCACATGGCACCCTTGACAATCCAACATTTTGGAGGGAATCGATTATAGAATATGTTCATTTAAAAAAAAACTAAAATAACTTCCGATTTTAATTCCTAATAATCTTCACATTCCTAAAAGTCAAATAAAAGAGAATTATAACTCCGATTAAGCTGCAATATCTTTGTTATAGATTGAGACTTCAAATTTAAATTGATTTTTATCAAGATTTGTACTCAATCTTGACACATTGATGTGTTTGTAAAAATCGATGTTGTCACTAATTTGTGTATTTCTTGCTACGCCTTTGAATAACCGGTCAATAAGGTTCGATTTTTGCAAATCATGTTAGATAAATGTGTTGATTTTGATAATCAAATTCGTTCTCGGGTTAATTTCTGACTCAACTTCAAAACCCCATCTCAATTTCTTTATTCATATTTATATGTTTAGATTATATATTTAGTATATTCATGTACTTATTATATCACCCTACAGGAAAGGGAAATTATATTTTAATAGTGAATCCCACCCTATATTTATTAGAGAAAAATAATTGGGTGGGGTACGCGGACAGAATGGCTTGATTCGTTCAAAACACGTCTTCAGAAATGTTTATTCAATAGGAAAATGTCAACGGCCACACAATTATGTCATGCCTGGCCCATAATTTGTGTTTCTAAAGTCGTCCATCCTCTTTTATAAATTTAAGATCATCATCCATTTATGAGTCATACCTTTCGATATCTCCTTCTACTTCTACCTCATCAATAATTATGTTTCATGCTACTGGCAATGAATCTGGGCCCTCCACCCCTACCTCTACCTCTTCCTCCTCTTCCTCCATGCAATGGTCACAACTTTGCCGTCACTTTGAATTTGGTGAAATTCTTTCAGCAACAGAAAGTTTCGCAGAATCATTAGTAATAGGGCGTGGAGGTTTCGGGAAAGTATATAAGGGTAATATTTACAATGGGTCGACTCTTGTGGTTGCAGCCATTAAACGATTGGATGCAATGTCCAATCAGGGGGCATCCGAGTTCTGGGCTGAAGTTGAAATGCTTTCGAAGTTACGTCACTGTCATCTAGTTTCTCTGATTGGTTACTGTAATTATGAAACAGAAATGATCCTTGTGTACGAATACATGCCCCATGGAACACTTGAAGATCATCTCCACAAACTTGGTACTCCTCTTACTTGGTGTGAGCGACTCATGATTTGCATAGGTGCAGCTCGTGGGTTAGATTACCTTCACACGGGTACCGGTATTGAATTTGGTATTATACACCGAGATGTAAAAAGCTCCAATATATTGTTAGATGAAAGTTGGGCAGCTAAAGTTTCAGATTTCGGGTTGTCTAAAATAAGCCCAAGGAATCAGCAATCGAGTCATGTCAGCACACTTGTCAAAGGCACTTTTGGGTATTTTGATCCAAATTATTTCGCCACCGGAAAACTGACGACTAAATCTGATGTGTATGCTTTTGGGGTGGTAATGTTGGAAGTGTTGTGCCGGAAGAGGGCAGTGGATGACAGTCTTGACTGGGGAATAGCAACATGGGCTCAAGACTCGATCAAAGAAGGTCGTTTGAAGGATATAATTGATTCTGCTATAAGGGGTGAAATATCCCCAAAATGTTTAAAGCAGTTTGTTCGAATAGCAGAAAGATGTTTGGATAACCATCCAAAGCTTCGTCCTACTATGGCTGAGGTTGTGCTTAGTCTTGAGTATGTACTGAAGTCGCAAGAGAAGACTAATAATGTGTCCAATAGTGCAGGCAAAACAATATTTGGTAGGATGTTTAATAAGTTTTCCTTCACTGACAATGGCCAGAACTCAGGTATTCCGAACTCCCAATTTATATGTGCGTAGATTCTTCAATGTGTGTGTCTATGTTTGAAAAGTAATACTAATTATGCCGGAAACATACTAAAAGAACATTTACCTTATTTCGTTTAACGAACAAACTTTTCGGTCTTCTTGTCTCCTCTTCTGTCCTTTCATGGCATCCATTGTGATGGAATGTTAAGTCTATAAAAGTAATTTCAGGAGCATAATAACTTTTAGAGTGATAGATCTGCAACGCCCCGCTTGCGGTATGCTCATATAATGTATATATGCGTGGGCGCTCGGGGGGCAAAAGTGAAAGTGCACTAATTTTAACGTTATTTTACTAATTTCGTGAAAATAACGTTAAAAGAGGGGGACGGTTAATCATGCATCATGTGGTGGCGTTGATAGCCAAAAGACAAGGGGGTGCATGCACTAATCGGCGTTTGTCTCAATTGCTGAGTGTTATGTGCCTTATGTCCAAGGCTTGATGCAAAACCACAATTGAGCCGGGGGTCTCATTGGAAGCAGCCTCTCTATTCCTACAAGGTAGAGGTAAGGCTGTCTACATCTCACCCTCCTCAGACCCTACCTTAGCTTTGCTATTGGTGGGATATACTGAGTATGATGATGATGATGATGATGAGAGTGATAGATCTGCAAATTAAACCAAGATTGAGTTAGGGATTCTAAACGATACTGTTCATAGGAATGAACGGACGAGAAAAAAATTGTTTTTAATTCTATAGAATTAGTTTGTTTATAGAAATAGAAAGCCGGACATTAGTTGGGTTCGTTGGTTAAAAAACCCGCTCCTTGTCATGTAAGTTCTTGTCCTTCTAGCATTTTGCTAGTTGGTGTCTTTTTTATATATTCAGTTGTTAAAAAAAAAAAGATTGAGCTAGGGATTTCAAGACCTGGACCTATGTCAGCTTGGATCACTCGAGCATACTTACTGTTGGGGTACATTGATGTATAAATCGATATATATGACTTTCCATATAAGTCTAAGTCATCTTATTTGATAGGCAAAAATGTTAAATGCTATGAGCAGGTTTTGTGTTTAAACAATCAGGTTTTGGGTTGGGTTAGTCTAAAGAAGTCGGATCACAGACATTTGGCCTACCTAATGCAGTTAGTAAACAGGTTGGTTATAGATAAACGGGTCAAGTCCCCGACCTGTTTAAAATTATAACTTCACATTTTTTTAATTTACAAGTTTAAGCAAGCCACCCGGTTATAACTTTATTACACCCCACCAACCTGGTTTAATCTGCCTACAACTTGTGTTTGGAAACTTTCTTGTTAAATAAAAAGTAATGTATTTCATTACAGGTATGGATTTTGACTCTCTAATGCCCAAGAAGCCCCATATAGGTATCGATTTTGGACCCCTCATGTCCAAAAAGAGAAAGCAACTTATGCTTAGACAAAAATTCTTCCAACAAAATGGTGCTCTGTTATTAGAAGATAAACTAAAAAATGGTGTTGGTTCCATAAATATTTTTCGAGCTGAAGAGATAGAAGAAGCAACTATGAATTTTGCAGACAATATGATTATTGGAAGAGGTGGTTCTGGTACTGTGTACAAGGGAGTACTACCAGATAACCGTGTGGTAGCGATCAAGAGATCCAAAGTATCTGATGAAACACAGATGGAGCAGTTCATTAATGAAATTCTAATTCTTGGACGAATTAATCACAGGAATGTGGTACAGCTTTTGGGATGTTGTTTGGAAACTGAGATCCCGTTGCTAGCTTTTGAATTTGTTTCTAACGGTACTCTTTATGGTCACATTCATAATAATAATAATAGCAGCACAAGAAGATTGTCATGGGATAGCCGTTTAAGGATAGCACATGAATCAGCTGGTGCACTTGCATATCTTCACTCAGATGCAACAATGACCATCTTACATAGAGATGTGAAGTCAGCGAACATTTTGTTGGATGAAAATTACAACGCAAAAGTTGCGGATTTTGGTGGTTCAAAGTCACTCCAAAGATTGGAGGTTGATGATCATGTCACTACACTAGTTCAAGGGACGCTAGGTTACTTGGATCCCGAATATTTTCATACAGGTCAACTAACACATAAGAGTGATGTGTATAGCTTTGGTGTGGTTCTTGCAGAACTCATAACAGGATCTAAGCCCCTTCGCATGGAAAGACCTCAAGAAGAAAGAAATCTTGCAACATATTTCTTGAGTGCAGAGAGGGAAGATCGGTTGATTGAGATTATTGATCCTCATGTTTTTGAGGAGGCGGCAACTGATGAGCAGCTAGAAGCAGCATGTTCCCTGGCATGTAGATGCCTTCACATGGAAGGTAAGAAGAGACCTAGCATGAAAGAAGTGACCATGGAGCTTGAAAGAATAAGGTATCGATTGATTGATATTATGGATTTTGACTCTCTGATGCCCAAGAAGCCCCATATAGGTATCAATTTTGGACCCCTCATGTCCAAAAAGAGAAAGCAACTTATGCTTAGACAAAAATTCTTCCAACAAAATGGTGCTCTGTTATTAGAAGATAAACTAAAAAATGGTGTTGGTTCCATAAATATTTTTCGAGCTGAAGAGATAGAAGAAGCAACTATGAATTTTGCAGACAATATGATTATTGGAAGAGGTGGTTCTGGTACTGTGTACAAGGGAGTACTACCAGATAACCGTGTGGTAGCGATCAAGAGGTCCAAAGTATCTGATGAAACACAGATGGAGCAGTTCATTAATGAAATTCTAATTCTTGGACGAATTAATCACAGGAATGTGGTACAGCTTTTGGGATGTTGTTTGGAAACTGAGATCCCGCTGGTAGCTTTTGAATTTGTTTCTAACGGCACTCTGCATGATCACATTCATAATAATAATAGCAGCACAAGAAGATTGTCATGGGATAGCCGTTTAAGGATAGCACATGAATCAGCTGGTGCACTTGCATATCTTCACTCAGATGCAACGACCATCATACATGGAGATGTGAAGTCAGCAAACATTTTGTTGGATGAAAATTACACCGCAAAAGTTGCAGATTTTGGTGCCTCAAAGTCACTCCAAATGTTGGAGGTTGATGATCCTGTCACTACACTAATTCAAGGGACGCTAGGTTACTTGGATCCCGAATATTTTCTTACATCTCAACTAACAGATAAGAGTGATGTGTATAGCTTTGGTGTGGTTCTTGCAGAACTCATAACAGGATCTAAGCCCCTTAGCATGGAAAGACCTCAAGAAGAAAGAAATCTTGCAACATATCTCTTGATTGCAGAGAGGGAAGATCGGTTGTCTGAGATTATTGATCCTCAAGTTTTCGAGGAGGCGGCAACTGATGAGCAGCTAGAAGCAGCATGTTCCCTGGCATGTAGATGCCTTCAACCATCCGGTATGAACAGGCCTAGCATGAAAGAAGTGACCATGGAGCTTGAAAGAATAAGGAAGATCAAAAATCCTTGGGATAGCGAAGTCTATGACGAAAACCTTAGTGATTGAATGGGAACAAATTGATCGTAATGATTGTATTTTTGGCACTAATAGCAGACACCTTTACAATGTAGCTTTTATAATTACTTGATGTCGATTATGGTGTATAATTTGATGTTTCTGTTAGCCGATAATATCAGAAGGATATTATTGGCATGTATTTTTGTAAATCCCCTCGAATGACGGACCTCGGCCACTTACACAATTTCTTCGGTATAATGGTCCAGAAACAACATAATAGTTTGTTTATATCTCAGTCCAGTTATGCAGCCAACATTTTCTCACGCTAACATGTCCACTTGTAATCCCGTTAGGGCTGTTCAAAATGCTTGTGGCTCGAGCCTCGCTTGAAGTTCACTCGAAAAAAGTTAGGAAAAAGCTCGGTTCGAAGTCAGCTCGGTTTTAAACGACTTGGCTCGGCTCAGTTTGTAAACGAGCCGAGCCCAAGCAAAGGTAGGTTCGATTGGTGGCTCGCTCGTTCGTTAGTTGGCTCATTGGCTTGCTCGTTTGGCTTGTTTAAATTAAACCCCAAATTATATACGTGTGTGTGTGTGTATATTCTAAGATGTTTAAGAAATGTTGTTTAATTCGTAACATGGCTATTTTTATCGAAAAAAATAGATTGTTAAGCTATAGTCTTAATTAGTAATATTGATTTAAAAAACTATATATTAAGGTAAGCAACATAGAATCTTTTCTTATTCATTTTATGAGTTAATTACTGTTTTCGTCCCTGTGGTTTGTCAAAAATCACTATTTCAGTCTATTAGTTTA